>JAOTRO020000016.1:1484345-1507949 GCA_028566515.2 Pyracantha coccinea | reverse complement strand
ACCAAACCGAAACCGTTTGAAACCGCACCGAACCGAACCAAATGGTTTGGTTTCATTTCGGTTTTGGCTTCAAAACCACATCGAACCAAACCGCAAAAAATTTCGGTTTCGGTTTTGGTCACCAAGCCAAACTGTGCCCACCCCTACTTTGAACCAAGTAAGAAAGCAGGCTGTATGATTATCGTGTGACTTAGCCCATATCCTTTGTACCTTAGTATAAAATAAGTTATTACTCTATCAGAAAAAGGAAAAAGGTACTAAGTGCATTGTCTATATAAACAACAGGTACTAAACATGATTTGTTGTTGGGTGGAGGATCCAAATTCAAAACCATACAAGCATCATCTCTCAAGAATCAAAGATTATCTTTGGATTGCTGAAGATGGAATGAAGATGCAGGTCCTCAAAAAGAATTTTTAACATAATTTCTCTCTTATTAATTAATGATGAGATTATTATTATTTTTTAAATTGTTATTATATAGCACTCTAAAAATATAATTGTGCACTCTAAACTTTCTACATTTGGATGGAAAAATACTCTTATGAGAAGTGCACAATTAGACTTTTGGAGTGCTAATAATAGTTCTCTATTTTTTGAAAGATGTGGGACTAACTGAACGTACATTATTTTGATCATATATAGGGATATAATGGATCTCAATGTTGGGATGTTGCTTTGGCTGTTCAAGCAATCCTTGCAACCAACCTCTTTACTGAATCTGGTTCAATGCTTAAGAAGGCGCACGATTTTATAAAAAACACACAAGTAATTAAACTGAAAATAACTTGTATTAATTTAAACTAGATATCGTCTGAAATTCACTGCCAAAACATATATATATATATATGCCAAAACTACTGCATGCAAAACTACTTAACTCTTTTTTAATCAATTAAGGTTCGGACAAACAGCTCCAGAAACCCTAGTAACTGGTACCGTCACATTTCCAAGGGTGGATGGCCCTTCTCCACTCCAGACAATGGCTGGCCTGTCTCAGATTGTACGGCAGAAGGTTTGAAGGTAATCTTTTTGAGTTGGCTTCTAGTGTGCAAAGTCCCTTAGCGCAACGAATATTCGCGTTGCACAAATGTTTTGCTACTTTACTTTTGGTGCGGCCCACTTGAGCGACGGCACCTCAGTTTCGTCACGCTAAACACACTTGCGCGACCAAGCTTTCGTCGCACAAAGATCTGTTGCGCAAATGGTTTTTTCTGAAATGATATGCGGACTAAAACTATGCGTACCATCTCAACTGACTATATATCCGACTGCTTACAGGCAGCCCTCTTACTATCAAGTATACCGTCTGAAATAGTAGGAGAAGCCGTACAGACTGATCACCTATATGATGCTGTTAATGTGATATTATCCCTACAGGTAAAAAATGGTTTTAGTGAGTATCTTACACAATTCTATTGGCAGTTGATTAAGTAAACATGGGACTAAATAGCTTAAGCTTCTCTGACAATTGTAAGTTCTCTTGTCAGATTGTCTGACAATATAAGAACATTTATATGTTGTCAGACTATGAATGTCAATAGTTGATCAGGTCGATTCTTGCATGAGTCGGCTATCTAGGTTCACACAAAATATGCCTTTGTCTGACAATTAAGTTTGGTGAGAGAACGTCAATAATACAATAGAGTCTGGTTTCTGTACATTCAATTGTCTATTGTTATGTTTAAAATTAAATTTTGTTCTTGAACACAACAGAACAGTACTGGAGGATTTGCATCCTATGAACTCACAAGATCTTACCCCTGGTTGGAGGTGAAGAAGCAATTCTTTCTTTTTCAATCTTTTAAAGTAAAAGCTTGTTAATTGTGGTTAATTAATTTTTTTGAGAGAATCTGAGACATATTTCAATACCAGATGATCAATCCAGCTGAAACATTCGGAGATATCATCATTGACTATCAGTAAGCTCCAAAGATAGTTTGAGTTATTTCTTTACTTTTATTTTCCAAAGCAATTACGTCAAATAATATATATCTTCATAAAAAAAAATGTAGGTACGTGGAATGCACATCAGCAGCAATACAAGGCCTTAAATCATTCATGAAGTTATATCCAGGACATAGGAGGAAAGAAATATTAGCATGTACTGCAAAGGCAGTTAAATTCATCGAGAGCATACAACAACCTGATGGCTCTTGGTAATTTCTTTCTCCATACGTAAACTCATTAATTAGAAGAGTACTAATTAAATTAAGGCTAATTATTGTTGTGCCTCCTGAATTATTCACTTTGCCCCATGGAATTTTTTTATCAGTCGAATAATGTTTCAGGTATGGGTCTTGGGGAGTCTGCTACACCTATGGAACATGGTTTGGGATAAAGGGGCTGGTGGTTGGCGGTAAGACCTACCAAACAAGTCATAGCATTAGAAAAGCATGTGATTTCTTGCTGTCCAAACAACTTGATTCAGGCGGCTGGGGAGAGAGCTACCTTTCATGCCAAAACAAGGTAAGGGACCAATGATTATAATTCAAAGATGGGGAGGGATGTATGATTTATGCCATAAAATGGTAATGTTTTCTTCGGTAGAAAGTTAAGGTTCCACCATAAAACTAATTGGTAATATAGAGAATAACCCAACACTGTCAACATCTTGTCAGACAACGTAAAACTTCTATGTAGCGAGAACACTCTGGCAAGAGAACATTTTCGGTTATAACATAGGACATTTTGATGTTAATATGTCGTCAGACTTTTTGACAAGACATTTAGGTTATAGAATAACACAGTATTTTGTTATTAAATAGGTATACACAAACCTCGAAGGGAACAAGCCACATATAGTGAACACTGGATGGGCAATGCTGGGTCTTATTGATGCAGGGCAGGTGTGTTTCACTCTCTGTTTGTTTCTTCTACAAAAAGATATGCTAATAGAAATAGCAGATAAATTCACGTGTAATATTATTTTTACCGTTTTTACTGATTAGGCCGAGAGGGACCCTGCGCCCTTGCACCGTGCAGCAAAGCTGTTGATTAATTCACAGATGGAGAATGGAGATTTCCCACAACAGGTATATTGAGAAAGATTTTCGCACCCCGTTTTCTTCTTCTGCGCACGGTTGTTCAATTACGTCTCTTGATAAGTTAGTGTCGTAAACAAGAGCGTGCATCAAGAAAAAATAGTGTCGGAAATCCAATTTCCCTATATTTATAAGTTAGCGTCCAAGGTTATACATGTAATATACACTTATCTTGCAATTAATATTACTTTGTTTTATTTTCACAGCAAATCATGGGCGTGTTTAACAAGAACTGCATGATCAGTTATTCTGCGTACAGAAACATCTTCCCCATATGGGCCCTTGGAGAGTATCGCAATCGCGTATTCTGACCGTATAAATGTACAAATCAACTTGCTAGAAAATGAGTGTAAAATGGTCATGTAATGATGTATTTCATTGGCGTTTTGAAAACCCTACTACGATGTTGATATTACATTGGTGAATCTAATGTGTATATATAATAATGTATTTGAAAACAATCCAGAAGAAAAATAGATATGCAATTCAAAAGTGTTCAAACGGGGGCGGGGACGCGGGCGGAGTTACAGAAAACTATGTTACAACAGAATTTTACAGAGAGGAAATTTTCAGCATTTCGTTACACATTGGCGAATATATAACTTATTGTCTTCACTCGATCTAGTACTCCATGGAAATAAGTGAAGACTCTCAGTTGAAGTTTGCAACTCAGAATCCTTGAATCATAATCAGAGTCCTGGCTTGAATTAGTTAATGGCAGAACAATCACTCGACTGAAATATTATCAGAAATACAGAGACAAAATTTCGGGCCATTCAAAACCGTGAATTGCTAAGAAATGCGACAACGCAGCTAGTACTTTGAAACAATTTTTCTACTCTTTGCCATGTTTTGCATTGAATATCTAGGAGCTCCCTTGCCTTGTCCTGCAGTCTTGATTGGCACCGAATTGTTTCGCCATGGATCTGTTAAAGGAAGAAAAAGAAGTAAATGAAAGAGGTTATTTGAAGTTGAGGGTCTTTAAGCACCAACTGGAAGTAGCAATAGTCGGTATATACTGGAATTGAAAAAGCTCCAAACGCCTTCTGATAACACTACTAATTGGTTAAAAGCAAAAAAGGAGAAATCTATACCTTCAGAAACACCTTGATTACAGCTTGTACAAAGTCAAAATTGTTTCTGCACGAAGTCTCATGTATAAAATAATCAAGGAGCAGTTCGATTGAAAGTAACTCTCGGCGGCTTTCAAGTTCTTCCTCATCCTCATCATCAACAATCTGAAGCATTCGAAGCTCCATGTCCAGAGCCGATGCAGACAAACTTTTAATATAATCAGTAAATGCTGAAACTGCAACCAAAAACACAATTTAAGACGATTATGTCCTGCATAGATGTTACAACAATCAAGAAGGCAAAATTACAACTGAATTACAAGTGGAATATTACAGTACTAAGAGATTAAAAGTATTTACAATTCTTCATTTCTGCAGATGACTGAAGATGTTGCAAGAATTGTGATGGTGCCAGACCAGACTTTATTCTAGTGTGTTCTACGTCATCACCTTTGGCCTCCCCGTTTTCTAATCCCGTAAATAATATTTCTCCTGAAAAAGAGGGAATTGAAGGCAAAAAGAAAGGAGCCCTTTCAGGTTTTTTTGGCGGTTCAATTGGTTTATTCCGTTCCTGGGCATAGCAGAACCACAACATAATTACTGATCAGTCATCAACAAAATGTACAGGGAAACAGATACAAATGTAATATATAATATCTCCAAATGAAGTCAAGCGTTTGGAATCTGAACAATAATCACCAGTAGAAAGTACCTTTATAGTGTCTAAATTGATTAAGCTTTGCCACTGGCTTTTAGGCAATAATGAGAGAGTAACAAGATCTGGAATTTGAAGGTCAAGAGTTGTAAAAGCAGGAGCATCTTTGGATTGCGGATGGTCCACAATAGGTTCGTCGGAGTCCTCCTCTAGAGAACCTTTTGTTGAAGAGATAGATGGCAACTTAACACACCTAACTTCCTTTCCACTTGCATAAGAATCAACTTTTGAAGCTCCAGAAAACATCGATTGGTTTACCCTGTTCAAATTGTCAGGTTTAATTTCAGGTAAAAAATAAGGAATGAAAATAAGAAATACTACAATATTAAACAATCTATTGCATGCTAAACCATTCACTTTAAAATTTTAAGATAATTCATATTTATAACTTTCCACTGGTTCTATGCTACATCATGATGCATTTGGCGGAGGGGATAAGGCTTAAGGTTACATGAGGTTGCAGTGTCTTGGCTCTAAACTGGGTAATTTGGATGGAAAGGTATGGAAGGGTCTTCAAAGGTTATAGAGGGTAGGGTTGGAGAGAGTACAGTTTAGGTGAGCTGGATTGAAGAAAGCCGTAGGCTGAGTTATTGAGCTGCAATCATTAATGCTGTTTTCTTATTTACGTTCTGTGCGTCAGTTATTTAGTCTCCCATTGTTGCGTATTCCTGATTAGATAAGGTTTTTCTTTAAAAGAAGCGTCCACTCTACATGCATGACAATCACATTTAAAAACTCAACCTCCAAATAAAAATTCAATAGTCAATAGAAATGAAGACTTACCAAAGATAGACCCCATTTCGGTCAACATGCGCAGTCACTAAAACATCCATATTCGGTGACAGAGACACTGCTGTTACAGCCACATCAACATGCAGCGCATCTATTTGTCTTGCTAAAATAACATCCCAGACTCGAAGACTTCCATCCATACTTGATGACAAAAGCCATTTTCCATCCTCACTAAAACACATGTCTGTAATACGATCCATATGACCTTCAAATTTACGAACCATTCTTGATGCCACAACATCAAATAAACGGATGATTAAGTCATCAGCCACAACAGCCAGAAGACCTGAAAGTTATTTTGATCACATTATTATCCCAGGCATTTATGGTGCCAAAAACCAAGCCAAATAACTCTAAATGGCAAAAATATGTCAAACACAAGTTACCATTCAAATGATTGTACACAATCTTGACAACGGAGCACCCAACTTCCCATCTAGATTTTACATCACGTCCCTTGAAATTCCAAACCTGCAGGTCAAAACGAGTGCGGCATGATGAAACATCCAACTAAACTTAGCCATTTTCTTTCTTCCTTTAACTTGGGAAGCTTAGAAAATTTCTTTACTTTGCTGATTCTTATAACTCAAGATGACAATATATACAAGGGCAAAAGGCATGCAAAACTGTAATATCTTTCAACAAACAAGGTTTAGGCCAGCCCCACCACCATCACCCCCATAAATCAATGTAAATCCCGCCTTGAGCACCACAGACCTCGTATGCTATTATATGAGAGCCTGCCTACCAGTAACTCTGACATAAAGGTTGAGCATCATTTTTTGAAATAAGAAATAAAGACTGACCTTTATGTCTCCATGATATCCTGCACTTATCATTACAGTATTCGTTGAATCACAAGCAATTCCAACCACTTCTCCATCATGGGCAAAGCTCCTTCTTTCTGATGTGTCCACGTAACTGCCTCGACTGATTCCTGATTGGAGGTTGAACCGCTCAACCCAACCATCCGCTGTCCCTAGTATGGCAAAATTGCCACATGCACTGATGGCACAAGCCTATTACCAACAACAGAAAACTATTAATTAATATTGTAGACTGTTAAAAAAATGGTTCAGTATGGAAGTGATTTTAACAAGTCTCTAAGATTGCACAGAGCATAGTCATTAGAACTGGTTCATCGGGAATCATACGAATCCAAAGAGAGTAATTCCAAATTTGATTATTCAACCTTGGAAAATGGATGTTACAAAAAATGAGCTATATTCAAGGCTTCAAGCAGAATCTAACCTTCACTGGTGTGGGGTTTTCCGGTCTTGGCTTCAGAATATGCTCACCAAGAACAAAGTTTTGAAGTCTCCATACATATGCCTGTACAGTATCCATATGGCATGTAACCACATTGCACCAATCTCGCTCTCTTATTTCAGCTGAAGATATTTGTCGCATAAAGAAATCAGATGATTCAAAAATGTTACAGGTTTCTCATATTGAATATGGATCATAGGAATTAACACCTGTCTTAATGACTTCAACTACATTAAATCTATGGAATTGATTTTTAAACATAAGCAGTAATTTTTTTCAAGAAGAGACCAAAACAAATTTGAAATTTATTATGTTCAATCATAATATACATTGAAATATAAGATTGCAAATTGCAACCTACTTAAATTTTTAGAATTTCTGTAGTATTTCAGTAAAGTGCTATAAAACATTTTGCTGTAAAAGAGTGAAGACAAATACAGAAAGTTACACACAGAGAAAGACCTTACCACAATCAAAAGCGATGACAGGCTTCAGTTTTATCTCTTCTTCCTAAAAGGTAAAGAAAACAGAAATTACATGGTTAAACTACCAGCGAGCTCAAATAGCTTTGTCAACTTATGATTCACGCGATAAAATGTTTCATCTAACCATCAAGGAAATGGGTATAAATGTCTAAGCCATGGTACATGGTCTTGACTACATGATACTTCACCAACAGAGCATCATGAGAAGCATGACACGCATCAGAAGGATGCAAAACATTTGGAAACGGAGAGAGAGAGGGAGGGAGGATGAAGATGTAGTGTGAGCAATTTATGGATTCATCTAAGACATTTTCTGGTTTTGAACATTTTAAAAACATTGAGAAACGATCAGACATTCTTTTCATTGCTATCCAAACTGCAACACATTAATATGTTATGAAATCATTAGAATGGTATGATATGGACATGTCTCATGATCAACCATCATGGTGACTTAAATATAAATACAAAAAGGCAGTCGTGGCCTGATCTTGGGACCTAAATCATCCTTCATGGATGAACCTCACTGAAACGTGACATAAAGCATCACATGGACCCTTCAATTCACCCAGGCATAATAATGTCAACAAAACAAGACACTGGTAACAGTACAGGTACCAGACACTCAAATGCGTGGACAGATTTTTGAAAATACATAAAAACAAACAAACAAAAAATGAGACATTTGTATGCATACCCACATCACACAATCACATCTGAGTTCGTGTAGTGTAGTGTATGCATATCAAGTTCACTTTGAAATGTTTTCATAGTCAGCAAAAATAAAAATCTTAAGAAAAAAACAAAAAACACAACCATCCTTGATGAAATTCATAATTAAACCTATCATAAAATAACACAATAAATAGAATATTCTGTGTTACAAGCAAAAAAAAAAAGACAAATCTTCAACTAATTTATGTGCTTTCATAAATTTTTAGTGCATGCATCATGATTTGTCTAGGAACTAAGAGTCATGTGAAATTCAATTAAAGAAAAAATTAAAAATCAATAATACCAACACAGTTTAGTTATACTAAGTACTGTAAATAAGGACAAAGATATTGTACTTCCAAGCCATACCTTCATCTTCAGTTTCTTTGCTCGTTTGGATACGTGACGCTGAGAAAGCTCTCTACTTTGCTGATCCTGATAACAACATGTAACTAAATAAAACACTGAAGAGAATTATAAATAACAAAAATAAAAACGGTGGTTAAAAAACATGATGCTGACCGAGTCCGAACCTGTATTACAGAGAAAAGGCGAAATGCACGGTCCTGACCAGCTGATAGAATGTGTCTCCCATTCGCATAAAACCTAGAAGTCAAGCATGGTTAATAAAGAAGGTTGAAATCCAACCAATACCCTCAAAGTAAAGCAATGGCTTAAGCGTCATGGAAAACCCAAAGCCTTTACATATGATTTATCATACAATTTAAACTAAAATCGAGGAAGTCCTTAACTTGATGTGCAGAAGTGCTGCATGATAAGGCGCAACAAATAGAGAAATAGAAAACTGGATTTTGCTTCATACATATAAGCACCACAAGATAGATATATGGAAGTCAAAGATCATAAAATCAATGGGCAGAATATGTGAATCCTATAGCACCAAATCTATGGTAACAACAACACTGGAAGAATTTAAAATTCACTTAAAATTAATGTAACAACTAATATACCTTATGCATTGTGGAGGAGCACTATGACCACTTCTGAAGCGTAAAAGTCGAGGATCTCCATCAGTTGTGTCAAAAATCCACATCTAGTGGGGCATAAAGAGTTGTACAAATCAATTATACGGGTGCACAGAAAAACATGATTTTTTTTGTTTCTAAGTAAAACAAGGTCATACAATAATGATAGTGTAAAAACCTTCTAATGCCTTAATTCCTTCAAATATTAACGATTGAAATGTTCAAAATACAAAAGCAGCAACTCAGCCACAAAAAATTAAAAAAAGAATGCTCTTGATTGTAACAATAAAATGAAAAAGGAAACAATTCACAGTGGAACTTGAAGGAAAAAGCAAATAATGGAGAAGAAAATAACTAAAGATTGATATAAAGTGAGCACAAATCGGATCCTTTGGAAGTGAGAACATAACATCTTGGCAAGGCCAAAGAAGAAATTTTGTTTGGTAATAATAAATACTGGGGTCCGACTTTCAACCAATATGCCTATGTCGATGACTTGGTGGACACACTTAAGTACTATCTAGTATCTACCTATTTTATAAATCTGAAGCAGCAGAAACAGTTCAAGAGGTCATGTTCTTACTCATAAAAGGGCTTCTTTGCATGATGAAGAAGGAAATTAGATTAATCATGGTTGCCTGTTTCTTCAAAGCATTAACAAATAAATTTCCATTTATATATATGATTAGGACAATATCATATGTAATCGTGAAATTATGTTCTACCTACAGATTTTGACAAGTAACTAGATGCAAATGAAACTAAGAGAGAACAATAAAGTGCCCTTACTTTAATGGAATTGTCAGATGATGAACTCATTAGCACGGGTTCATTCACAAGAAAGTGAAGTGAAAGTACAGAACCATCATGTGCATCTCTTATTACTGATTGAAGCCTTCTTTTTTCAAGATTCCATATGCTTATGACACCTGAAGAACCTCCAGATGCTAGTAGAGGCTGCCCATCTAACAAGGAGGCATAAGTAAACATAAGCATAAACTAGAAACTGACTTCATGGATAATCATCAAAATATAGCAGTCACAACCCTTTAATTTCTCTTTTTTTGTTTGTAGGACAAACATATAATTCCCAACTCAAAACAGACAGCTGAGAATCAACTACGAAATATAACTCAAGATTGATGTCCCCATAAAAAATAGACTATTTGGAAGACAGGGGCAGCATGAAAAATAGCACTCCTTCCAAAATGCACCTGATATAGAATAAAAAAAATCTCATATCAAGGATTTCAAGCATTGCATTACAAGATTTAATGATATGGGCCTCTCCACCCATTTCCAATTGCTTTTTAGTTGGATGCTCTAACATTAACATGACATCAAAGCATTACATGCTCTGTGTCACCCAATTTAATTTTTCAGTGTGTTTTGGCTTGGTTGCCCACATGTGAAGGGCCGTGGTGAGAATATAGAATCCCACAATGGAAAATCTAAGCCTGCATAACAATATATAAGATTTTGGACATCTCAACTTATCTCCATTTGGACCAATCCTTCAGCAAAACATGCTCTACATCAACCATTGTATGTTTCCATGTGAGCGGGTGTGATTAAAGTATAGAACCCCATATCCAGATTTCTAAGCCTTGCATGATAATTTATACTGTCCTGGGTTCAATCTATTTCCATTAAAGAGGCCAGGATAGTATAGTACTAATACCTTCCTATTTTTCTATTTTTTAGTAACTAAGAGCATTAAAGAAATACGTCTACAGTATCAAAGCCTAACACAACAACTTCAACAGCACCATGGCAAAGTAGTACTTCATAGACAGTTATTAACATAAAGTGTAAAGTATAAACCAAAATCCTTATACTCTTTACCTGTGCTGAAAGATAAGGCAGTCACAGCACCTCGTGTTGAATGAGAAAACGTGACTAGCTCTTCATCGTAACGAATGTTGTGAACATGAATGTTTCCATCAGCACAACCAATTGCAATAACATCTAGTGCAGGAGATGAAACACAACTGCAGATAGAAGAATTCCATCCCTTGAACTCATAGAGTTTTTTCTTTGCACTGATGTTCCAAAGTTGAAGTGAACCTTCCTGACTCCCAATAATAATCTGGACAGATTATAGATAGTGTTTAATCTTAATTGAGAGAAAAATGAGGTTGCATCAAATTTAATTTACTTTGCATAGAAAATTGCAAAAGAGCTTGTTTGAGAATGCAGTTACCTTATTTAGGTAGGTATCCGGATGCATTATACAGCTAGGACTAAAGTTGTTGTCTAACATAACATGTCCAATCGGAGTATGGTTCTCATCAATTCCTTTGAATGCCCATATAAACAGATGACCTTCAACATCAACACTTAGGATATGCTCTCCAAACAATAGCAACGAATTGACCTTGGCACTATGGCTGCACCATGTTGATACCTGTTACAATATCAAATAACGTGTTAAACATGAAGTTCAGTCCATCAGATACTTCTGATAACAGACGCATATGACTCCCCTGTAGCACGCTATTTATAAGATTCTAATTAAGAGCTTTGGAATTAGGATAGTTAATCAATATCGAAGGGAAAGAAGGCAATAACTCTGAAATGTACTAACAATGGACGGGTGTGGAGGTATCAGGAGCTATAACTCTGACTACTTAACTAACATTTTCTCCTTAACAAAATTTATCAAAAAAAAAACTGTTAACCAACCTGATGAGCTCGCTTAAAAACGGCTATCTCATTCCCATATGCAGCGAATGTATAATCACGGTAGCAAGCAAGAGCTCGAATCTTCTTCGGCAATTGTGGACCTTTTATAGGTGATAAAAAAGTGATCATAATTATACTGCATGAACAAAATTACCCAAAAGCCCTACAAGAATGCATTAAAAAGTATTTGGGAAAAAAAAAAAGACCAGAAATAAAATTGCCAGCACAACGTCATGCTGCTCCCCAAACATTAAAAGTGTTGTTACTAAGCACCCGGAG
The DNA here is from genome assembly GCA_028566515.2 of Pyracantha coccinea. NCBI lineage: Eukaryota > Viridiplantae > Streptophyta > Magnoliopsida > Rosales > Rosaceae > Pyracantha > Pyracantha coccinea. Next base: position 1,495,907 of record JAOTRO020000016.1, on the reverse strand, counting down.
CGATATTTTCATTCTTTTCTTTAGTGAAAGTAAAACTGAAGTTTTGAAACAACTCCAAGCTAATTTTAAAAAAGCCAAAGAACACTTTTTCTGCAGATTCGTGCATAGATTGGTCTAAAGCAGATAATTTCGAAAGAATTTAGACAAATTATATTGCCAACTTAGTCCCAATTCTTCATTGATACACCTAATATCAATTCCAAACGTTAAATTATATAGCAAATCATATAATTACATTGTTCTTAATTAAAAATAAAAAATAAAAAAACCGTGAAAATTCAAATTTGAAAACAAAAGAACATAGAAACACACCAACGAGGACGAGACTGAGCTTTGCGCACTGCAACAGAAGACAAATTCAAACAAAAAACGAAAAAATAATTAAGCATAAATTAATGGGCATCAAAGTTGCAACTTGAAGAATAAAAAAAATTAAATGAATAGAAATTGATTCAAAATTACGTTGTAAATCTGGAAAGCCTTGCCCACGGAGACAGTGACGAAGGTTTCGGTGCCGAGCCGCTGAACAGAGAAGGGGACGGAGCTGGTTGTGTAGCCGATTGCCCTGAACGGCTCGAATATTCCCATTCTCTCCCTCTCTCTAGGGTTTTCTGAAGCTTGTCGAAAGACAATAAATAGAAGAGAGAGAAGAAAATGGAGAAGCCAAGCAACGAGGAGTGGGACTGAGACGAAGGAGGGTTTAGGGTTTAGGAGGAGGAAAACGATGATAACCAACACGGTGCGTTTTGAAACCCAAAATATGTTTACACCCCCAATTTCACTAGCCATTGAAAATTGTAAGACCAACTCCAAGCCATGGCCTAAAACCTATAATAATTCCCCTGTTATTCCCTCCAATCCATTCCAACCCAAATTCTAATTTGGACCTAAAACCTAAAAACAAAGGTCATATTTAGGTCAGGATTAGCGGTGGAGCCCCCACCCACATGTGTGTCTACCACTTGTTTGTCAATAAAATTGAGCACAACAGCTCTTTTGGTTGATCAACTTACTCACATTCAAATGGGTTGTTGGTTATCCAACAGTCCATATTTAATTTAATAAATATTTTTGTTTTATATTTATAAATTTATTGAATCCAACAGCTGAGACGAATGAGGGTTTAGAAGGAGGAAAACAATGATAACCAACACGGTACGTTTTGAAACCCAAAATATGTTTACACCCCCAATTTCACTAGCCATTGAAAATTGTAAGACCAACTTCAAGCCATGGCCTAGAACCTATAATTCCTCTTCTATTCCCTCCAATCCATTCCAACCCAAGTTCTAATTTAGACCTAAAACCTAAAAAAAAAGTTAGATTTAGGTCAGGATTAGTGGTGGAGCTCCCACCCACATGAGTGTGTCTACCACTTGTTTGCCAATAAAGTTGAGCACAACGGCTCTTTTGGTTGATCAACGACTCACATTCAAATGGGTTGTTGGTTATCCAACTGTCCATATATAATTTAGTTAATATTTTTGTTTTATATTTATAAATTTATTGAATACAACAATTGAGATCGAATATGATCAAATCCAACTGTAAAAAAAGATCTAATGGCCCAAATTTAAATTCATCGGTTAAAATTATGTGTCTCATGTGTTTCATATTCTTCTATAGTGTTTCATGAGTTTCATGTGTTGGTTTAGTGATTTTTCAATGTTTATCGAAATTTAAATATTTTTTGGTGAAAATGTTCATAAAATTAATTTAAGATAGTCTACATACTTTTTTTTAAAGTTAATTTTTTTTAAAAAAAACCTATATTCATTTTTTAATAATTTGGGGTTAAAATTTTAGGCCATAATGGTTGGAGCAAAAAAACTGTATCTGGTTAAAACCTAAATTTTATGGGCTAAAAATTTTAGGTTTTAAGCCAAGGGTTGGAGATGGTTTAATAGAGCTTCTATACTTTTTTTTTTTTTAATAAACGATAGATTTTGTTAGATTAGCCACTGACGGAATTCAAACCCCCGCCGCCATGCAAAGGTTTAATACATTTTCACTATTGTGGTAAAGAACCACTTGCTCTATACATTTGTTTTTGGGTAAATCTCAGTTTATTACCCTCAAGTTTTATGGTTTTCAACATTTGGTACATAGAGTATTTTTTTACCCCAGAGTCATACCTAAAGTGTTAATTTTGGAACATTGTCATACATCTGTAGTCTGATTGTTAAGTCTTTCATTAACTGATGACGTGGTGCCACATGGACAATAACTAGACTCCACTTGTCGAGAAGGTCCCATGTGGATATTAAAAAAAAATTTAAAATTTAAAAAAAAAATGTTGTTCTTCCTCAACAACCCCCGACCGTCCCTCCCTTCTCGGCCTCCACCAATATGTGCAAATCCAAAATGTCAGTCGACGTCGTCAAGCCAGTCTCCACCCCTCTCTGCACCCCACGCACCCAGCAATCCGCCCAATCCACCCACTTAACTTCCGCCGCCGCCTCCTTCTTCGAACAACTTCTTCTTCTCCCTCCCTTCTCTAACCCTCCTCTCTCTCCTCCTGTGCACACCCTCTCCGCACACCATCTCCACTTTCTCTCTACTCTCTGGGCCATTCTGCTTTGCCAATGAGTTATTGAGTCGGAACCCCGAACTCGCCGCCGAACTGGACTCCCGCGGCTCTTCGCCTCTTCACCTGGCGGCGACAAAAGGGTCGGTGGAGATGGTGAAAATCTGGTGCGGGTCAACCTAGATCTGGGTTGGTGTTGGATCGCGATGGGTTCACTCACCTGCATTTGGGTTCGCTCCCTTGTCTTTTAAAAGATGCAAGGATCCAATTCACCAAACCCAAACCCAGTTGGAGGAGCAATCCAACTCCAACACCAATGCCTGCTCCACCCACCCCTATGGCCGCCTTTTCCCTCCAGACCTCCACCTCTAGCATTGCTCGTCCCAGTTTCGAAACCCGAATCCCCGGATCCGATTTGGGTTTAGACCCAAAATCCATATGTTTCCCTTGTCAGCCTCGTTTGCTTCCTCTCACGCGTTGGAGCAACAGAAAGAGTAGATCAAGAGGATGAGTTGTGATGGCGGGGGCAGTGACTGGCAATGACAGACCCAAGTGGAAGTCGACGTCTCTCTGAGCCCGCGAGTCAACTCCGTCAAGCCTTCGAAGACAGTAGCGACTGACCAGGCCACGGCTCTTGTGCAAGCTGGAGTACCCGTCATTCGATACCCCTTCCGTCATAGCTGAGGTACTTTCTTCTTGTACATTTTCAATCCGTATCCTTCTTTGTGTTTGTTGTTGCTGTAATCCTAATTTACAATTGCAAATGATGGGTTGTCTTCATTGTCTACGTGGGACCCTTATTGACACATGGCGTTCAATCCATGTTTACGTGGATGTCACATCATCAGTTAACGGAAAATTTATCAGCCAGACAAACAGATTTATGTTTTATCCCAAAATTAACACTTTAGGTATGACTCTTGGGACGAAAAAAACTTCATGTACCAAATGTTGAAAACCACGAAATTTGAAGGTAGTAAACTGATATTTACCTTCTTTTTTTTTAACACATTTTCATTTTTGCATAAAACAGATGGAGAGCTTATATACTTTTGAAGTGTAATAAATATGTCACATAGTACTATGATCATCTTCATTTATAATCATCATTTATAAGTGATAGTTCTTAGGTTCCATTATCGCCAAAAGCGAATTTAGACCACAATATTGCTAGTCCATTATGAGACATAACCCACTCTCCCACCCAGTTAGTGTGTAGATAATATCGGTTATTCAAAAAGAATATGGTGTAATAAATATATATAATGATGAATGTTTTTAACCAATGAATAAGCTTTTATAATTTTTTTTATTTAGTCGTAACAAGAAAAAAAATGTATGAACAAAAATCAACACTAATCCTTTTTCTTGCTCCTTTTCTTTCTTGAACCATGTATACAGAGTTTACAAGACAACCAGATTGATGTCCTACACATTAAAGTCCTACAAATAAAACGAGGATAAATTTAACAAGAACGCATAAACTAGTGCCTCCACTACTTGGACTCATCCATGGGGTCATTACGGTTACAAGATTCAGATCTTAAATCCTTCCTGTCTTGCCTCGACTCCTCAGACTCTGACGTCTTTGAAACCGAATCATCAAGCGCCTCAAGAAAGGACAATACAGTGAACTTGTCTGCAAGAGCAAGAATGACAAGTAATAAAAACCGTAAATAGCAAATCCATGAATTATCATCATACAGAGTGATGGCTTATAATCTAATTTGACGAGATCCTACATCCACAAGAGGATGCAAAAGACTGAAAACAACATTAGCATCAGACCCTCTAGGTATAACCCCACAAACGACGACAACTCATTGACTTCTTATCATAAGCATAAGATGCGTCTATCAAGTAGATGGATCTTTCTCACGCCGGAATGTTTTATTGTCAAGTTACTAGGGAAGCTCAATTTGAATTTAACCCAATAACAGTATAAACATTTTTCCAGTAGAAAGGGAAGACAAAATCGTTCAGCAAGCATAGGTATACTAGCAAGCTACAAGATATGGAGTCCTTACATTTACTTGGGTCAATACCAAACTGCGTCAAATCTATCTGTCCTGTTCGAAGTACCTATAATAAACATTTAGGGAAAGGTAAAAGAAAGAAACAGCTTCACACTCATTAAAGAAACGGACACAATCAAAATGCCACAAGATGAGTTTTCAAATTCTTACATAAGCAAATGAATCCATTTGTTGGCGGAAAGGTGGACTCTGCAGCAACTCCAATACATCCTCAGGAGACCATTGACCCTGTAACCCCAACTGAATTAATCAATGGAGAAAAACTAATGTATAAGAGATCAAGAACACAGAAAAGGTAGTGAACCAGAAATTCGCACACCTCAGGTAAGTAGGAACCTAAACCCTGTTCCAGTGGCAATGTCTCAATCAATGGCATAATCAACTCGGGTTTCAATATATCCTCCAAACTCAAGCCTAGACCGATAAAAACAAAAGTCACAAGATTAGAGCCATATCATATTTCAAGGAAAAACTTTGGAAACAGCAGCCATTTAGGTAATACTGTAGATACTATACTATAGTACAATGGGCCAGCATGCACGTTGTCAGAACTCTTTAGTAATCATTGACAGGTACCAATAGGGAACTAAGAGAGGCTAATGCGAAAAATTAAGGGTTAAAATCACTTTAGTCCTCTATGTGATCAATTCTGTTAGTTTCTCCCAATTAAATAAATCGATTTACACCTCACTACCAAACTTGCACTTCACAAAAGATTAACTGAACAATTGAGGGTCAATGTGGAATCTGGACATAACATATCGAGTAAAGTGAATGTTTGCCACAAGCAACTTGACAATACTGCCTAGACAGTTAGGAGAACGGCCACAAAAAGGAAGAATGAAAACAGAAAAGGTTAAGGGCAATAGGGAAACTGAACTTCCTAGCAAATTATTCTTTTACATATGCGGTGCCTGCTGTGTCATCCTTTTTGAATTGTAACACTGTTAATTATTGAGCAAATTAAAGAAATAAATTATTCAGTGCTAGAAGCAAACCAGGTCAACAATATGAACCCAATTGCAATATTTCTACATAGTACGCAGGGGTTCAAAACATTTGACATGTCATGCTGAAGTAATTTCAAATGCATTAACAATTTTCACCAAAGGAAATAAGCAACATATTCAATATTCACAAAACTGTTAAATCTTTTCAGTAAAAATTAGGAAGAGCATTTTGCATTAAAACTATGCAACACATTAGATGGTTGAGATAACAAAAACTGTAATAAAATTCCTATACGGAGGAAACCAGTTCATATTTAATCACAAAAATTTGGATTTAAAGCATTATTTTATTTATCCCAAAAACTACATTAATGGTAAAAAAATATAATAAAAAATCATATTATTACCTTCATCTGTATCCACAGCCCTATCTGCAGATGGCAGAAGTGTGAATGTAAGTATTTCAATTTAAAAGAAAGGGAAAAACTTGTATAAAAATTTGTACTCCATGGAGAAAACATAGTACCTGCTGGCTCAATATTACTTAAGATTCTTTGAAGATCTTCCAATTTCACTGGGCCAGCTGAAGAAGTTACATCGCTACTTACTTCCCCACCCAAGTTTGGTTCCAGCAAGATTCCAGCTCTGGACAACATAACATTAATCATAAAAGAGTAATGTACTGCAAATGAGAAGAACATCGAGCAGAAAATGGCAAGCCAGATACATCGCACAACATAAAAACTCTTTAAAGGTATCTAACGTCCCTAATACCCTCCCATCTTAGTTTTCTTGGGGGAGAGTCTGATTGTAAAAACATAATTTTTAATATATTATAATGACTACTACACCAGGAGGGGAAACTTTTCTTTTCTTGTAAGTCACTAGAAGAGACAAAAACAACTTCTATAAGAACTTGGAATTTAAGAAACCATTTCTAACAATTAAACAAACGGACTTGGTTCTGTCTATCTTTGATGAAAAAATATCAATAAACTAACTAGTCAAGACAAAAATTGTTTTATAAACTAACTAGTTAAGTTATCTTGCAATTATAACAAATTTATTTGATGGCAGCCTATTTGATCTTGTTATATTTGGGGGCTACCCATTTGAAAGCACCCCAGAACTCAACTGTAAGTTCATCACTCTTGTTTCATTACTAGTTGCGGAGTTCTGCCACTTCCCCCCTTCTCCCCATCTGGTTACTAAGAGAACAAAGTAGCAAGTTTCACTGCTTTAAGAACTATACCTTGATGAAATATCATCATCAACCATATCTTCAGAAACTTGCAAGGGAATAGAACCATCAGGCCCTTCTTCGTCAAGGAACTCTGCTGAAGCATCAAGATAAACACAAAATCAAACTTGAGGCAGAAATGCAATAGAATACAGACTAAGCTCCCAGTCTTTGAACTTATATTAAACAGTATAGTTAAAGTTGAAGCCTTAAGAATTTTTGTAGTACGAGAATTGAAATCTGAAAGCTGAAATCTCTTTAGTTTTATTTCACATTTTAGGTAATGTTTTACAATGTTCTATGATTTAACAATATAATATAAATATCTACGAATTAACATAATGGTATTTAATGCCAACAACAGGCAGTATTTCTCATGTATATGGTTGAGAACTTGAGACAAAGCTTAATACATCGTAACGATGCAGTTAACACAAACTTAAAGAAGAAAAAATAGACATAGAGGAGCTAATATTATTGGTAGCCTAAAACAATAAAATAAATTTAATATACCTAATGGTCGATTGAGGTAGTAATTAACAGAGCTACACAACTGTGAGTCACCTTCAGCTTTAGGCTCCTGGATATCACATTAACAATGTAAGTAAGAATCTTAGAACAATTAAAAAAAGGAAAACAGATTTGACAATGAACCTCACCTGCATCCAAAAGAAAAACTTCCTGTCATCGGTGGTGAACTTCAATATGTAGACCCTTCCTGACACTTGATTAACCTGATTGAACAAAAAGTTATGATATTGAACCGTAGTTTTGAGAGGGGGCAGAGATACATCATGAAAATCCAAAATCTGATTCATACCTTTTCGAAAACTGCCTCGTCAGGAAATATAATCTGATCCTGTGGTACTTTCGTTAAGGAAACTTTCAGAAAAGTTTAAACAAATATTAAGTGGGAGAGTAAACAAACAAAAAATGGAATGTGAAATAGTGAAGTGCACAAGAATTACAAAAAAATAAATATGTACAAATAGAAGTGGAAAATTCAGAAAACATGGAAGAACAAAGACTTCCAAGAAATAACAACAACGATAAAAATGATCATAAAGAGCTTAAAAATATCACATGCTTCAGAAAATTGTGAATAAACAGTTACCGCACCACAAACAAGACTAGAAACTGGAGAAAGTCTTTTGCAAAAATGAAAAAGAAACCAGGATACATCTTCCACAACATTTAGACTACGATCAAGCCACTGAAAATGCAACAACCCCTCATCGCCCTGATATAGAAAGAAGATAGATTTACTAAAAGACTCTGCTAGAAATGAGTTCAAATAAATATTAGATAGAATGCATGTCAACTTTTATATGCTAGAATTGATTAATAAAACCTCTCCAAGACTACGTCAACTTATACATACCCTTGCTATGCGAACAAGTCCTTTACGAGTATCAGGAGCAACCTTTTTCCCCTCAAAAACCATCTTACCAGCGCGAAACTCCAGCATAATTTCCTGTCAATATAGATTAGTTTGACAAAGAAAGTCCACATGCTCAAGAAAACAAAAGATGAACACAGAGCATGTGTATGCAGCTCACACACAGACGCAAGGATACATATGTATAGAATTCTGCACATACTTGCATAATTAAATGTTTGCATAACCAACATTCGATACCAACAAACAGCATAACAGCTAAGCAGATGTGGTAAAGTATGTGAAATAAAACATGTAGCGTAAACTTATAATTTAAATTCTCTTAGTAACAGAATCATGCAATTAGAGCTTCTGAACCTGTGTATAATATTGTGAATTTGTATATTTGCTCCCTACACCCACAAAACTCAATGCAAGAAACAAATTTGTATAACACCAGCAGAGATTTTCCCCCTCATTTCCTTACGTCAATGGCATACAATAAAATGGAACATAGAAAGTAACAAATAATGTAAAAAGGAGAAGCCAGTGCCATAATTCTACAAAGAAATACTAAACTTCTAAGCAGAACATATAAAGAAGAGACGCCAATTTGTTAAGGGTACTAATATATTAACAGATGTGATGAGGCTCCTGCTGGGTTTTTTTCCAGCCCATGATAAGTTGTCCTACGTCTATAAGGAATTATAGTCTTAGAGTTATTTCTTGTTTTTCCCATTCTTAAACGCGATATTCTCAACAAGTGGTATCAGAGTCAGGTTTGGCTAATATCTGTTTAGAATGGAGGGTGCAACCTGCTTTAATTGGGTTACATGGAAATCAAGAGGAGCACATGCTTTACTGAAGGTGTTAAGAGCAAGCCAGCAAGTATGTCTGATGCTGATTGGACCAAGATGAAGATAAGCGAGGTTTTCTGGCAAAGAAGTCTATAATTGCCTTTGCCAATGACGATGGGTATTGCGATCAGGGGGAGCCTGGTCAAGAGAAGTCTAATCAAGAGGGTCTTGGTTAATGAGTAGTTCGATCAGGGGGAGCTTGGTCATGGGTAATTCGATCAGGGGGAGTCTGGTCATGAAAAGTTTGATCAATGGGAGTTTGGTCAAGAGGAGCAATCCTATTTTTGGTATACCTTCCTCATGGTCTGGAGGGGGAGATTGTTGGGTTTTTTCCAGCCCATGATAAGTTATCCTAAGTCTATTGGGAATTAATAGTCTTAGACGATTAAATTGTTTTCCCAATTGGAGTTGTTTTCCTAATTGGATAGGTGAGTCATGTTTGTCTGACACTCTATGTTCATCAATCTATTTGACCACAATTAGGTGACCAAGAGTTTCCAATATGGCTGACCTAGTGAAGGGGGCCTAATAACCTAGTTGACTACGCACAGAATGGGACCAACAATGTTTTCCTCTTTTCCTAAATTGAGGTTCCCTCTCTAGATTTTTTTCTACAGACTAAGAACACAATAGAAAAATATTATGGTTCGGCTTCAACATCTACACTAAAGTAATACAAAAAGTGAACAACTTTTTCCAACAAAGCTCAAAAACTATAAATAATTGAACACAAATTTATGTTTAGATAAACACATAAGTAGGGAAATCAAAATTCAGACAAATCTATGTGGTTTAGAACGTTTTACATTCAATTGAGTAATGAAACTACCTTAAAGAAGGTGCAATGAAGGACGATGCAGCACTCTGAAGCACACTAATGCCAATTAGACGGATAAAGGCTGCCTTATCCTGCTCTAATACAAATTTCACAGTGGTTCCTGCATAAAATAACCACACATCGGCCATGGAACATAGAAATTAAAGGAAAGAGTTTGGTTTTGGCGCTCACTTGGGGCTTCTGTTGTGTTTCGTTTTAGCATTATCTAGCATTTGTATTACTGCTCTGATATTAATTTCTATGTAGTAGCCATACTCATAACTTTAGTGTTTCAGCAGTAGTTAAATTAAGAAGATAAATAACATGTCTACTCAAATAAATAACTTATAATTAAATTAACCACAGGTTACTCAAATATTCTTGTGCTTACTAAGGGAAGAAAAATACCATTTAATGAAGCAATACGATCTGAAATCCATGTTCTCGATACCACGAGAAGAGCAACTGCAAGCAGTTGTGCTCCTTGTTTATCAAGGACTGTGGGGATCTGGACAAGTGGTAAGGAGTTCAATAAAATAAATATAGCTTCACGATCTTAGAAAATGGTCAGAAAATAGCATGATATAAATTAGGTATGATGGGCAAAGGAAAATGCAGTGTCCACATTAAGAATGTATCAGTAAGAAGTGATACCTAACAAATAAACATCAAAGATACAATAAAACAGGACAGAAGACTTTTAAAAGATCTGATGTCCCCTCGTGTCCCCTATATTAATTTCAAGCCACGCGTCCACCTACTTAACTATAACGTGTCTTGTTAACCTTCCATAAAATTAGAAAAATAAAAACTACATTTTAAAAAGAGAAAAAAAAACCAGCAGCTACCACCGCAATCGCCCACCCAACCCCGACATCCACCCAGTGCAATCACCCACACCACCGGAGGCAACTCCCCCACTACCTGCCGCCAGCCAATGTGAGGGCCCCAACAGAGGCAACACAAAAGACGGGGATAGAGGATACTTGCATATAGTTAAAAAGGTACAAGAGACTGCAACTATGTAAAGTCCTATACCCTAAGAGAACAAATCAACAATTTTCATTTAACAATCCGTACATATTCATATATATTGAATTTAAAGTGATTGACAGAATTTAAATATCACTTTTTGGCCAACAGAAGAACTTTCACATAACAGCCATCTGTAACATGATTAGAAGTAACAGTATAAAAACTCACCAGTACTTTGAACATAGCTGCTACTCTCACTGGCAAAGCTCGAGGTGGCCTTTGGAGCTGTGGAACAAATGGAACTATGGCACACTGATCCTCAGAAGGAGACACTGCTATCACCTCACCAATGTATGATTGTGCCTTCGAATTTGAGATTGTGGAATCCTAGAATTGAATTAACAAACAAATTTGTTAAACAGCTGGGTAAATATAAAAGGCATTATATCTAATACTAACATATAAGTAATAAAAGTAAAAAGTAAAAATAAAAAAAATGAAAAACTCAGACCATTTTAATCGTGGTGAATGCACGTTGAACTGTCATTGCATCACTCTGCCTGTTTGACTCGGACAGCATCATATTTCTCCCACCTTCATTAAGGAGAGAAGAATCCTCCCTGGAATAGTACGGGTAAATTCTAATAAACAATTCTCTAGTATTTTCAAAATTAGCAGACAAAAATAGTGCAAGATAAAAAAAAATTGCAGTCCAACCTTTTGACCTGAACACTCCAACCACCTTCACCATCCAAGGACAACACCACATCATGAAATGCAAC
>JAOTRO020000016.1:1420602-1430763 GCA_028566515.2 Pyracantha coccinea | reverse complement strand
ATAGAATAAAATAATAATAAAATAAGAAAGAGAGGAAGGGTGGAGAACCATCGAGAAAAGAAAGAAGGGAAAGGGGGAGAAGGGGAATTTGGCGTGGGAAAAAGGAGAGGGAGAGGCCATTTTCTTCTTCTTCTTCCTCCTTTACTCACTTCATCCCTAGCAAACTATTTTTAACATAACTTCCTCATACGATAATGAAATCTCACGAGGCCGGAAGCTATACTTTCGTAGCAAAGTCGTCTTCAATCTGACATCATACCCACCCTTTGAAAACCAGTGTACAAAGAAAATGAGGTCCAAACATATTGACGTTTTTCGGCGACTTTCCTCCGATTTCGGCCAACCCTGCCGGAACCTAGGCTCGACCCAAGTGAAAATAATGATTCTTTCCCCGTGGGCTCTCCTCTAGTGTAAGTTTTTCCCAAGGTGTTAACTTTCAGTTTTGGGATCAGTTCTTGATTTCGAATTTTAATTTGGTATTCTGTATGAATATTTGAGATGATACTCGTTGTATTGTTTAGGAGTTGAATCAAAACTGGGCAATAAGGATTGGTCGCACATTTACGGAAGAACCTTGAAATCCTAACCTCAAATTTGTTTTCTTTAGAAATGTAAGAGTTGGGTTTGTTTTATAAGTATGAATGTTAAGGAAATTTTATTTGAACTCATACAACCTTTTTCTACACTCAGCTTAAATTTTAAATAGAAAGTGTCTTTTTACCATATTGCATTATTACCATAATACAAGATGAACTTAACAATAAAACAAAATTGTATCAACAAAACCCAAAACCCATTTATCAAACTATTACCATGATACAATCTTTGTCCTTTGTTCTATTATGGCTAAAACGCTAAGACGCTTTCATAGAGCAAATGAGCTCTTTTTTACGGATAGATAGTGATTTTGAAGTTTTGAATCCTCCAACTAAGGTATGTATCAATTTATGCAACTTTTTTTCCCTTAATTATAAGTTAATCAACTTTAACTTCTCCGTAAAGACATTGAACAAAACTACTAGTCATCTTCACTGTCATCACGATAGGAAACAAGACATGTATGGGCAACAACAATGGACTTATCAATACCACCATTAACCATCTTCCTTACCTTTAAAGTTTTTATGTATCTACATGTGGGGTTTTCATTGTGTTTGTAGGTTCTTCACTACCTTCCTGGTCGATCGGTTTTAGCTTTCTTTGCTTGTGGCTACACTTTAATAACCATACCTAATTGACGAGGAGGTGGATTCTTCTTATCAGCTGATTTCTGTTCCTAAATTATAGGAACCGAAGGAGCTTCCTTAAGCTCTTGCACAATGCTAGACTTCGCCGTCACTGCAGCCTGGAAACTCGAAAAAAAGCCAAATTCAATAAGTTAATAGCATGGGTGTAAAGATAAATTTATATATTGAATTGGGTTTGTGAGGGTAGTTTAGGTAATAAATTTGGGTTCAAAAAGATTTGATAGTTTAATTAAAAATAATATAGGTGTAGTGAGTAAGCTAGGTGTAGGGAGCAGTTATATGGGTTCAAATAAAGTTTCTCTTCTGTTTTTCTTGGAATCTTATTGGCTTATGTTACGCAGGTACTCCCTGTGTACTATTTCAATAAATTAGTAACATAAAAAAAATGAGATTATTTTGTTTAAGGTGTATGCGTGTAATTGTTTGTGTCTATTGTGAAATGATGGATTACTTGATTGCTTAATAGTTAATACTAAGAAATGCAACATGAACTGTTTTTCTTACTTTTGTTTAATCTCTGTTATTCTTTATTAAAGTTATATTACGTAGACTTGCTCAAATTCCTTTTGGTTCCGGCTGAGTGTTCTCTCATTCTTATACTATGTTTGGTCGAGGGAAATAAACTTGGAATTTGGGTAAAAATCAAAATTTATAAATGGACATGTACTAATTCCCTTGTTTGAACTTTGGATTCATAAACATAGAAATAATTCTTATCTTTGAATAATTATGAAATACAGAAATAATTAAAATATTTATGCTTTATATTACTAATGAGTACCAATATCAAGATAAAATTGTATCCCAATATTTTGTTCTGTTTTTCCATTCAAAAGTTTGGTTTTACACAACCTAATTTCTTTCAACATCAATCTTTAACTGATATATTTCTGCAGCTTCAAAATATTCATCTGTATCAGTATTTAGTTCCTTGATTGCATCCACCTTGTCCATTGAAACTAATTTCTTCCTTGGTGAGATAATACTTTGTAGAATTTTTCACTTAAAGCAACTGCTATTAATTTACTGCAGCAATTGGTGGTGAAAGCAGTTTCCCTCGCTATTGCTCGAGATGGTGCTAGTGGTGGTGTTGTTCGAACTGTCATTGTGAGTTTTTCTTTTATTCTACCGTAGTCTGCAATTACTTTATGGTTTTGGGAATAGAAATATCTAGCTTCACACTGATGTACCTGCAGCCATAGACTGCCGAGCATGTGTTTTCTATCTGTAGACTGTCTACTTAGTTCAAAACACAAAGGAAATTGCACCATTCAGGTTTTTTGGTCCCAAAATTGCCAAGTACCCATTGACTTAAGTATGTTTTTCATTTTTTATGGCCTTCTTTCTATCTTGTATTCTGTTGTGATTGTATGCTCTGTTTGCAGATAAATTCAGAGGGGGTGACGAGAAACTATTATCCAGGTGACACCCTTCCGCTCTGGCATGAGGAGCTCGAACCCCAGAATTCTTTGCTGGATATCTTGTCATCATCTTCATCTGGTCCGGACATGATGATAAGTTGAAGATTGTGGTCTCCCGTAAGACTAGGTAAACCCCAGAGATACCATGAATGATACGCTTCCTCTTGCCCTAGTCTTCACTGCGGGGATTTCAGTCTGTACTCCGAAAGTCGTACTTGACAGTTTCAAATTACCATCTCATATTTGATTGAACTTATCTTGCTGCCTGCTCGATAAGTAGTTTACAAAAGAATTTGACTGGATGCCCGTGAAATTGTTACTACTACATTTGTAGGATCATTTGAGCTCACATTTGAAGTGACTTGCCCCATATTACTTTTGTATGTTCATACTTCGAATTGCCAGACGAAGGAGAGATCTTATACACAGGTAAATCGAAACATAAACATACGGGGTTGAGGTCCTGCAGAACAACTCACCTGCAACGCTTGATTTATACCACCGTTGCAGGCAAGTTCTCCTCGAGGTCCAGAATCCAAGTCTCCGGTTTGAGGTCTCGTGCTTGGTATCTGGTTCGACGATCCCAAGTTCAGCAGTCAGATTTGAATCAATCTGATCCAATAAAAAAACATGAACTCATTTATATTTTTAGGCTTCTTTTGGTGTCAAAGATTGGATCGGAATTGATAAACGATAATTCACTCGATTCAAGTATTTGTTGAAGGAAAAATGGACGCCTTGACTCTCAAACTCCCAGTTGAGACGTGTTTCTTCAAAACGAATCCATCTTTTAGCTTCAACTTCGACAATTTGTAATTGACGCCTATTTTTTTCCTTTTAACATACATTGAATCGAGTGGATTATCAATTCTGATCCAATCATTGACACCAAACGAGGCCTTAGGTTATGCTGCTCCCTTGATCTTAACGTGTTTTGGAACATTATTCCATTACCATTAATCAGTCAAAATTTTGCAAAATTTATTTAAGAAAGTTTATTTCTGCGCATTTATACACCGAGAACTGCATGACAAACATTTCATGCTGCTGATTTTTACAATGTACTTGAGTGGGAGAATTTCAATCTGAAAAGCAAAATGGCATATGAATTTTAAAATTGACTTCAGACATCATCGTTGTAACCGCGAATACAAAACATGCCGTACTAGATTAGATTGTTCACTAGGCCGGAAATTTGCCCTCCCTTGAACAGAACTCGGGACCAACTAGAACCACGAGAAATTTCGGACTAGGATCCTCTGTTCAGAACTTCAGCTGAGCTCGGCCACAAAGTTAGATGCCAACCTTAACCATGAAATGCCACTTCTCAAACTGCTTGCTCCAGCAACTAGTAACGGCTAAGCCACCGGAAAACTGTCAGCGTATTGGCATGCTACATTAGGCATTCCCACCACCCGAGCTGCTGCAAGCTTGGTTTGGGAGCACAGCGTTGCCGCCAAAATCTCCATCCAAACTCATCTGCTGGACTTCTTGCGGGGAAAGGATCTTGATGCAGCGAACACAGTTCACAAACTCCCTGGAATAGGCAAAACAACTAGTTAAGAAACAAGTTTCGATGACAAATGAAGACTCCTATGATTTTGGCCTACAATTTTGCAAACAAGAAAATGACGTTTGATGCACGTATGCTTAAAATATATTTCAAATTTCGAGCAGAAATGAGATTGAAAGACTTACTCCCATGGGTCATCTCCAACTAGCAGAACATCATTCTCATGATCTACGTACACAAGTTTCCAGCCTACCCTCCCTCGGTCCTCTAACTGTCCCTCTATACCAAACCGTCGAGCCAGATCTTGTTTAAGCTCGTCATAATTTGAATAGCGTGTCATATCTATGGATCTCCCTACAGCTCCGCGTTTGTACACCTACACATAAACATTAACCAAGTTAGAGTAAAAGACATTATCTGAAAAGCTTGAAATAGATAGTATCACAATTTTTTTTTTTTTTTGTTTTGAATTCAAAATATCAAACCTTGGTGTATGTCCGCATCCGCTGAAATGGCGGAGCAGGTGCCCATGGGCCGCTGTCCAGAAAGCTGCTATCGTTTATCGCTGAGTCAATCGAATTGAATGTCATATCAGGAACTCCAAAGGACTGGGAAACCATTGAAGTTGAAAGTTCCACCTGAGCATCTTTCGAATTTTCATAGTTGCCAAGCATGCCACCCGAAGAGAGAGAGTTTGAAAAATCCTTTGCTAACCCCACCACGCCTTTGGCCAACATAGGATCAGGATTCAAGGGTATCCCTATTTGACTATCAATGTTAGAACCATACGGAACATTGTTTCTCTGATCTACCAGAACTTCCACTTCTTTACTGGCTTCTCTGAATAACATTGATTGTGGATGGAAAGGCAATGAGGCATTATTCTGCTGTAAATGGACATCATTATGAGAGAGGCCAACTGAAGTTGTTGAAGATGATGTGTCCAAGTAATCTGTCTGGGCCGCTGCACCATTCATGTATGCTTGCGGTGTAAGAATTCCTTGACTTTGATTCCTAGCAATGTTCACTGACGGCTTAACTTCAGACTTATGTTGGAAATCTTTCATCAAGTTACCATGAGATGGCATTCTGTCTATGGCACCCGAACTCAATATTGTGGTGGCAGACTGAGCCATGTCCTCCCCTATCGATGAGTTTTGGTGGGATCTGTTGTTCATCAACGGTTGAATTACACTCGGGCCGTTGTTTGTGGATGGTGAAGTTGAACAAGATGGAACCTCATCTGTAATCCCAGACTGCCCACCTCCTGCAACCGCTGTCATCATATTGCTACCCACTGTAGAGAGCTGATTGGTGGTTGTGTTCGGGAGTCCCATGTGCCCAGATATTTCAGGCAGCATACCACATTGCTGCTGTTGAAGCTTTGGCTGCTGAGGTGGTTGAGAAAACCGAACATTAGCTTGGCTGTGACTATTCTTTGTCATCTGCTGTGGCATTGTTCTTGACTGAGGATGAGCGGTTGGTGCCATTTGAGGCATATCTAACATTTGGGTGGGAGAAGGCCTCGAGAAGCTCTGGGACATATCAAACATTTGCCTCTGCTGGTCCTGGAGTTGGACTTGTTGGATGGGATGTTGCAGTGCCTGCTGTGCTAAAAGTGACTGCTGTTGCTGTTGAAGCTTCTGTAACAGTTGAAACTGAAGCTGATTATCCGAAAGATGTTGTAACTGTTGGTTCATTTGATCTGGCGGTTGAGACTGAATAAAACTCTGCTGTTGATTTTGACCCATAATTTGTTGTTGATGCTGCTGCTGCTGATGCTGTTGTAGGTTCTGAGGGATGTTTCTTTGAAGATGGTTTTGAGCAGAAGATTGCTGCTGAAGAACACCACTGTTATTTTGGGCAAGGATCTGAGGTTGCAAAAGCTGGGACTGAACTTGGCTCAAGGGCAGAGTTTGATTGACCAAATTTTGCCTGGGTGGTTGAGAATTAACTCCCAACTGTTGCTCACGTTGTATCATGGATGCTAACGGGCTCAATGAGGATGGCTGCTTTGGGAGCTGATCAAGCTGTTGCACTTGCTGAGGTGGCCTCTGGCCATTGAATTGTAAATTGTTCATTTGAGGTATTTGAGGAGCCGACAAGCCCAACTGCCGAGAAAGATCTGCTCCAGCAAGGTTTTGCATGGCTGAACCAGAATACGAATGCATATAATTTGGCTGCATGGAGTTGTCTGTGGAAGAATTTTGCTGCATATTCATCCACTGGACTAAGCTTAGGCCAGTTAGAACCTGGGGATCCTTCATGGACATATCATCACCAAGCCAAGGCATTGTTCTCTTGAAAAGATTATCCATATCATAGTCCTCATCTGCGAAAGAAAAATCAAAGTTATTGATGTCTTTTCACCAAAATTCCAAATTCAAAATGCGGTTAAGTTTCTAACGGCCCGTTTGGCTGACTCAAAATGAGGGTATAAAACATGCAAGGAAAAGGATAATGAAGCCTCCAAATGATTCAAATTATAGTTTGTTGTAGCCTACAAAAGATCACAAAAAAGATACCCTTGAAGTCCAAAGGTCAAACATTTGTCATAGGAGGAGGAAGAACTAGTATAATTCATCCTTCAATATATATTATATCTTTTACCTGGCATTCCTGGTTGCCTGGGACGCTTTGATCTGAAGAATGGAGGGGGACAGATGAAAAATGGAGCAGTAACAGGCTCAATTTCCCAAATTGAAACCCGATTACGCCTTTCCCCAGCAGTTGATTCGTCCCAACCAACCTATTCAAAGAAATGTGAGGCATTAGGGGTTATTTTCAATGACCGACAAGATGACTGTAAGTACCAAGGGAAGACATGCAACGAGAAGTTGCCATCACATTTACCTGCAAATTACGCCATTGTGAGTGCTTCCATCTAACAGGATCAAGATCACTAATTCCTGTAATTGTACCCATGTACCTGCACAACAAAATTTCTTATGTTCAACTCCTACACTACCACAAGGTTTTCAAATGATCATACTCCGCAGGCCATTTATAGTTTGTTAAGTATATTTTGTTATGTAAATTTCTTATGTTCAACTCCTACACTACGATAAGGTTTTCAAAAGATTACTAAAATTCTACATAGAACTTAAACTGAGATACAAGTATCCAACTACCTTCTTGTCACTGACTCTTCAGTTTCGAACATCATACGAAAACGCATGCCTAGTGATAGTTGGTTGCCACATGCTGCCTTGTAGTACTTGGCTAAAGGGATAACAAACTCTGATGGACTAGCCCTGCATTTGGAAAAGTATATTTTAAAAATAATATTTAGTGAATTCATTCGAAGAGTAATAACAAAGGTGAGTCGCTCCCACAATTAGGATTCTATAGTCGTAAAATAAAGATGATACATTCAGAATAAAAAATTGATAGATGTTAACCTAGGATTGTAGAATACTGTGAAGGGGCTATTATTAGCGGCAGCATGAGCTGCAGCTGCTAAAATTCCAATATGCATACTGTCACTTGACAATACTGAAGATGATAGGTTGGTGGGTTGCCTGTTTGCTCGTCTAATTCCCAAAAGAAGCTGCTGTTTTTCATCCCTGATCATGAAAAATGTGACCGTCAGAAGAAGTTGCCTATTTTCCAGTCCAAAATAGGGAAGAGGAAACTAAAATATACATCTGTATAACTTGAAAGAGGCACTTTTACCAATAAATCATACTTACGGTGAAAATTTAATTCTCCAAAATAGAATATCCCAAGATTTCCATTTCATCGTGATTACCTGATGAACAAGACGGAATCACCAGCGAAAAGCCTCTTCCCACTAACAAATAGGCTCCATCCTGTTGTAAGCAAGTGGCGTTTTGGTTGCCCTGAATCAAGCGAATCAAGGAATGACATGAGATGTTTAGAAATAGGATATTAATGGTTCATCCATATATGTGCATTCAAATGGCTATAGAGATAACATACCACGATAGATATGGCGGAAGGTCCAAACAGTATCATGCAAATCCCTGGCGACAATTTCTTGGGCAGGTGGTTGCATGGAGAAATCCTATGTAGAAGATGAAACACTATAAAACTTTGCAATTATCGTGGAAAACCTTGGGAATGATGTAAACTTGCTTACGAGAGGAGGGAAAATCTTTTCTGCTGCACGTCGGGGCACTGAGAAACCTCCATGAGTGCTTGTATCACTTGCTGTCAATGTTTTGCAGAAAAAATCTGGTTGGGGCTTATTTGTCTTGAGCGCAAGATCTGATCTCAAAAGTGCATCCTTGTCAAACTACACGACAATGAATTGATGAATCAGGCTCCAGAAACCTTAACCTTCTAAAGAACAATGGAAAATTAACAAGTGACAGAAAGGCATGTCCATAGTACTATAAGAACGTAATAATCTTCAAGTCATTTTGAACACAGTCCTTACCGATGACACGGGCAGAAGTGTCATCTGAGCATAAACTTCGTCTGTTTCGGGGTCCGCCTTGTAAATCAAACATAAATGAGAAAATCAATTAGAAATGATCAAGAATACAAATCTGTTTACAAAGTAATACTTGAGGCAGATAAAATCACCCATACATGCAAGGTGACATTGTGAAGGAGACATAGTAGCTTGGATGGAAGATTCGGGTAGTTGGGTATTTGACCATCCACATCCTTTTTCATAGAAGCCGCAACCTGGAATCGGAAATTTCAGGTACAAATCAGTACAGACCCCGCCTCCAAAAAGAAGAAACAAAAAACACCGAGGAAATTCTCCAAAAACAAACAACAATAATAAACGTATTTACTTCAATCCAAATAAAAACTTAGCTACAAGAGTAATTGTTGAACAAAAACAGTAACAATAAATGATGCACATCCACACTCTCTCTTTCTGCAAATCCTAAATTCTTCAAAACCCATCAACACCAATTGCTTTATTCGGAAAATAAAGTAGCAGTAGACCACAATATTTCTATGTTTTACTACACACACACACACACACACAAAACCAACTGTTTTGGGAAAATTAAAAAAAAGGAAGGCCACCAACAGATTGCTATTAACAGAGAGCTGCTTAATAAATGAACTCAAAAAAACATAAGAGTTCATAAAAATGGCAAGGCGGAATGTGAAGGATAAGCATAAACACTGATGCGGCGCATGATAGCAACATCCACAGTAAAAAACACCCACCCACCTGTTCGCTGTGGCCTTGAGGGAAGTACACCACGTGGGTCCCGGCCGGCGGCAAGTTCACCAGCGGCCCGGCGCACGCTTGCCATAGCTCCGGGTTTATGCTCTTTACGTGCTCTCCCCCTGCACACGTGTCGGCCACCCATTCGTCAGAAACCACCACAGCGTTTGTTTTCCGAGAAAACGCAAACGGGGGAAAGAAAATTAAAGACCATCTGAAAGGTTGTAAGAATCTGGATTCTGGGAATCTCAGAACGTAACCGCCGAGTCCCGTATATAAAACTTGTAACGAACAAAACGATATAAACAGACAAATCAAATAAATCCACAGCACTTGTATCGATCCACCGATCCATCCGCTGCTTTTTTAACATCGTGTTTTTAGAGAGAGAAAGCACCGACCTGGGCATGAATTGGGCGCGCAGTTGGCGACGGAAGCTCCCGCGCCGTTCGCCGGCGGCTTCATTGTTTGCTCCGGCGACTTGGGTTTTTACGAAATTGTATAAATCGCCGAGAGTCTCACTTGCGCATATCGCCGGCGATATATTGGCGAGGAATTGGACCTGCTTTCCGAGCTCGTCTCAGCTCCCGGACGACGCACTCGGACCAAGTTCTCTCTCAGCTGAGCTCAGATCAGCTCGGCAGAATCTGCAGCTCCCGAAACAAATTGAAAAAAAATGGAAAGGAAAAACTTTCCCGGAAAATGTTTGTAGCTTTCCCGGGAAAGGGTGGGGGCTTTTCCGGCGAGGTAAAGGGGGGGGGGGAAACGGCGAAGTGAACGGGGGGAACAGGGGGGCATAGAAAAAGGAGGGCTTGCTGAGAC
>JAOTRO020000016.1:1392956-1403467 GCA_028566515.2 Pyracantha coccinea | reverse complement strand
CCTCGCTAAAATCCATTCCAATCCAAACCAAACAAACAGGAGGAGGAGGACCAAGACTCTCTCTCTCTCTCTCTCTCTCTCTCTCTCTCACTGATTAGCCAATGGCGCAACAGCAGCTAACCAAGTGCAGCACCTGGCCCACCGCTCCCAATCTCCGTCTTCCCCGCCAAAACCCCCAGCGCTTTGCCTCTCCCAATGCTGGGCACCGGAATCCCAATCAGAAGAGCTTAAATTGGCGGATGCGAGGGTCTGGCGATGATGCTCCGGCGGTGGCGGTGAAGGCGAGTAATGGCGGGGCAGGGTCTGAGCTGGCGGAGACTGCGGTGGTGGTCGACAGGCTGCAACTGCGTCGTTTTCAGGTGTCCGATGGGTATCCGAGTCCGTTCGGTGCCACGGCGCGTGATGGCGGGGTTAACTTCGCCGTCTATTCCGGCAGTGCGGTTTCCGTCACTCTCTGTTTGATCACTCTCTCCGATTTAGAGGAGGTAAATTATAAAGTGAACATTTTGTTGCCGATTTCTCGTGCTGCTGTTATATTTTTTTGTGAGGATTTGCTTGGTCGTTGCCGAAAGCCTGAAAGATTGCTTCTTTTAGTGGCAGTGCATTTTTGTATTAGTTCTACTTCACTGAACTTAAATTGATACTCGGTTAAGAGCATTTTCCCTTGCATTCGAGGTCCCGAGTTTGAATAGCCCCTCCCCAATATCGATTGTTTATCAAAAGATTGAAACTTGTGGAGTTTCTTAACTTGTGCTACCTAAATAATTGATTAACTAATCATTGATATGCATTTGATGTAGGATAAAGTTACTGAGCAGATTCCGCTTGATCCTTCGACCAACAAGTCCGGAAATGTGTGGCATGTACTTCTCAAGGGAGATTTCAAAGATACCCTTTATGGTTACAAATTTGATGGGAAGTTTTCGCCCAAAGAGGGACACTACTATGACTCTTCTAGAATTGTATTGGATCCTTATGCAAAGGTTATTAACCTCAATGAGCGGCAATGCATCTTTTATTTATTATTTCATTGAATGGTGTGGTTTCTTATCAGTATCATAAAATAACGAACATGGTTTGCTTCTATAGATGAGTCATATAATTCATGCATTGGTTTTAATAACTTGTTTTTGGTTTTAAGTTTAATGTGCGGGGACTCATATATTATTTTAATTTTAAATTTGTCTAGGCAGTTATCCGCAGAGGAGAATTCCGCAAGCTAGGTCCTGATGGTAACTGCTGGCCTCAAATGGCTGGAACAGTACCTTCTTTTGATGATCAGGTACTTTATCCACAAATACTGTCGTAATTTAAATTTGGTTACAATTCATCACACCTGCTTTCAGATGTTATCTCTTTGCTTCAGATTTTCCACCTTTTGACTTAGAATTGTTTTGTTTTTTCCTTTGTTCTGTTAGAAGGACTTTTGATTTCAGTAGCAAAATAAGTTGAATATTATGAGACAGAGAGAAATAAAGTATCTCTTTGATCCATGTACTTTCCCTTATTCTTATGTGTCAATTAAGGTTGCATATGTGAATTTTTACATATCATCATGTAAATTTTATAGTTTAAGTTTAGTTAAAATGTGATTTCAGTTCTTTTGAGTTGGATCTGGCAGTAGATGTTGATCATTTAATCTGGAAAACCTCATGAAAAATTTATATTTAAGTTTCATAGAATTCAATTGGGTGTCTAATTGGGGAATGGCTAATGGATTGTGTACTAAATGAATGCCATGACTTTAAAACTTTTGTTCTAAACAAGCAGATTCTTTGGAAGTTAAATGCACTGATGAATTCATCTCAATTTAAATGAATTCTTGGTCTCTTCTCAAATATAGGGTAATTTAAATATATGGGGGAGCCTCTATGCCTGCCCTGTCATAGGCCTCAGATGCCTGAAATTATTCTGATCAAGTTGCATTTTCCAGTTTTTCTAGGTTGGGGGTGGGATGATGAGATTATAATTTAGATTATATTTGCATTCTTAGATGTAAAAAAGGAGAAAAACCTAACCTTCCCTTTTCAATGCTTGTAGTTTCAGGTAAAATAAAAGTTACAAATTTGGTATCATTCCCATGATTATTAAATTTTTTTTTGTTTTTCCCTAGAGGAACCTATAGCTGGCCTCTTATTTTTAGTTTCTCTAATCTTTTCATCGCAATATTTAAATAACAATGTCAAAATAAACCTGTAGCTTCTATTTTCCACTCTCATGGAAATCTTTTTAGGAAAGTCAGTTCAACAGAATTAATTGTAAACAACACTAAATTTGCGATAAATCATTTTGAATTTGTTTTCTATGATCCGGAATATTTTCTTCCCTTTGATTTCAGTTTGACTGGGAAGGAGATTTACCACTGAAGTATCCACAAAAAGACCTTATCATATATGAAATGCATGTGCGTGGGTTCACAAGGCATGAATCAAGTGCGACTGAGTTTCCTGGTACATACCTTGGTTTGGTGGACAAGCTTGATCATTTAAAGGTCAGTTCAGAGAAATTTTAGGAAAAATTCTGAAAAATGCTTCCTAGGGAAGTTTATTTCACTATGTAGGGTGGTATATATTTTTATTTCTATTGTTTTGTAATTTGTAAACAATCTAGTGTTGTGAGCATGCACGGTGCATTGGAAGCCCATTGGACATATGACGACTGCAGTTAGGAACTTTGGTCATGTTGAAGCCAATGCCTTTTTGTTGGCACTTATTAACCTAACTTTGATTAGTGTTGAGATTGGGCAATGCGAAAATGATCAGAAGTTCAGAACTTTTTGCTGTCCCTCATGAAAAATGTGCCATTGTTAATTACTAATATAAGGTTGTCTTATTTGGAGCATGTGACTAGTATTCACTTTCCCACGAGCCATCAATCAAACAAAAAGGTTCACTTTTATGTTTCAGTTGGGAAACAAAATGTTTTTATTTGTACAAGAATGTTTACTAGAACAAAATTACATGATAGTATAGTTTCAAAAAAAATTACATGATAGTATCTCTTCAATGACTTTGTAGTGCATTCCCAAATAAAGAAGATCATCATTTCATGTATATAAAAGATAAGAGGAATAATCTTTCTTTAATCACATAAATGTTGTTTTAATTGTTTATCTACTACTTAAGTGTTTAGCATGACAATCATAAAATAATGTGATCATACATGTTAGTGTTTTCTTACCAGGTTTTCTTTGTTTTGCAGGAGCTCGGGATCAACTGTTTAGAGTTAATGCCATGTCATGAGTTCAACGAGTTGGAGTCCTTCAGCTACAATTCTGTCTTGGGTGACTACAAGTACAATACTTCTATCTTCTATGCACATTGTATTTTGAAGTTGTTTAAGAATGGGAACAACAAACAAACTCCAGAAATGCAAGAAAGTAAGCCAGAATATAAAAAAATACTAAGAATGAACACGGTTCAGCTATGTGCTTACGTATACGTGGCACCAAAGAAAAAATCCCAACTATATAAATAATGGGTACAACAAAATATATCATCAAGCCTCTAGGTTGAAGGCCTGACGAACAAATAGAAAGAACAGGAAATAAAAGAACATTCTCATCTCATTTCTTCTCTCTTTCACACACCTTGCCTTTCAATATTCTCTCACTCTTAACTCCTTAGGTGGTGTTCTGAACATTGTTCTCTTGCTTACTGATAAAGGTAAATGGGTGCAGTGACTCTTTTTATATAGCTGTGGTAGGGGCTTCATCAATTAGGAAATCTAATCCATTAGACTCTACTCCATTTGGGATCTAATCCATTAGGAAATCTACTCCATGTGGGAATAGGATTATCCTCATAGCTGATTAGTTTTAATGAGTTAAGGAGACTCATCATGGGATGGACAACCCAACACATTGTTTTCTTTAGGTGTATGCAAGATAACAATTTGTAACCCGAAACAAATCTTTTAAATCAAAATCTATAAGACACTAATTCTAGAATATAATTGACGCATGGGTGCTTTTTACTATAAGATTACATGCACCCTCCTGTGAAAAAACTTCACAATGGGGCTGAAATTTTCAACCTTTTTTTTTAAGTCTGAAATTTTTAACCTTTGACTTCCTAGAATCCTGAGGAAAAGATTTTGGTTCCTTCAGCCATATATTTTGTAAAAATCAATTTTTATTTTTCTTCAGGGTAAATTTTTGGGGATACTCGACTGTCAATTACTTTTCACCAATGATAAGATATTCATCTGCTGGCATACGTAATTGTGGCCGTGATGCAATAAATGAAGTCAAGTTTCTTATTAGAGAAGCACATAAACGTGGAATTGAGGTGATATGCAATAGTAATATTATTCAGAATTTTTTTATGTGATATTTTGTTTGAAGTTTTCTAAAATAGTTCTTTAAAATTAGGTGATCATGGATGTCGTCTTCAATCACACAGCTGAAGGGAATGAAAATGGTCCCATTTTGTCTTTTAGAGGTGCTGATAATAGTGTCTATTACATGCTTGCGCCTAAGGTATAGCTCTGAAATTAGTAATGTTTTCTGTGTTCTTTGACTTCATACTCTCTTCAAAAACATTATTTTCCTCATGTAGGAAATCATATGCTTCTCATATTTATGGTTTTCTCCTTTGCTGAATCTTGTTCAAAACTTTAAATGTTATGGTCCTTGAATCTAGTTGACAATTTTAATGCTTTGAACATGGCGGGTTTATGTGCTATTACTATTTCTGTTGTTCCATGGTAATTGGATCTTTGCTATAATCTTGTGTGCTTTGTTTTGCTGAAGAAGAGCATGCTTTTGTATGATGCAAGTAGCTGCTTTCCTCTCAGGGTGAAGTTTCCTAATTCGTAGTGAATTTGGTAGTAGAGCAGCTAGGTTTTGTCCTCTATGTATCAAGTATCAACCTTATTTGGCACAAAGGAAAGAAAGTTTACAATCTTTTTAAATTTCTTTGTATTTAATAAAATTTAGTTTATATTTCTTTTATGCAGAATAAAAAACAGCACAAACTGAAGGAAAAAAGAGATATATTTTCTAAGTTTTTCTTAAGGGAATGATGTGCACCCTACTGCTTGATGTAAATTTGTTTAAAACACAAGTGTTTTACCAGTCACACAGTCTTGTGTTGGACCAATTTGGCACCTCTCTGTCTATAGTAGCTCGTTTAGTTTTATCAGTATCATACTTATCCCCTTTTTTTGGTTTTTCATTCCAGAGATTTCTTCTTTCTATGAGTACATTTTTCATGAATTACATAGCTGTTATGTGGTCAATCTGAAATGAAGCAGCAGAACATTATAGTGCTGTTATATTTTGTTTGCCTATGGATATTGATCTTTAAACATATACCTTATATGCGGTATTGACTTGGAAGACCGTAACAAGGTCAGGTTTGCGTTGCATGCCCCAGACCTAGAGTCCCGTTTGTGTTGTAAACTGAAGAATTCTGTGACATTTTTCTCGTGCCATCTTTTTTGATTTGAAGTCTCTTCATTCATATGCTGTGAACTCAATCTATTGTCCCTTTTTTTTTCTTTTTTTTTTTAACAGGGAGAGTTCTATAATTATTCGGGATGCGGTAACACATTCAATTGCAACCATCCTGTTGTGCGCCAGTTTATTGTAGACTGCTTGAGGTAGAATTTCCTGAATGTCCAGTCTCAATTTTATTTTATCAGATAGAATTTCTTATCATTTGAAATATGCATTGGTGAATTTGATGTGGAACATATTTATAGCTCCCTGAGATAATTTGCATTGCATAATTACATTGTGAGCTCTGAGATCTAAAGTTGTGTAATAGTCATGTAATAGTGTCATTCCATAACCCAAGTGTGCTTCTGAATCATGTCATTGTCTCTATATGACAATCTCCCTCTGTAATTAATAATTATTATGGAAAGGAACTAGCAAATTGCTTTTCTATAAGCTCAGTTATTCCATGTTTCTGAAAGAGAAAATTTGTTCATATTTGAAAACTATTATGCTAGTTGGCTATATATTCCTTTTACATTTTATAAGTGCTTTGATAAGATATTGGGCACCAGATCAGTGTGATGTCTTGCCACTGCTATATCTGAATGAATCTTGCCCACTTTTTTTCTTCTTCTTGTTTGTTTTCTATCTTCACTTCTATCATTTTTCTGAAAAACTGCAACTCTATCCTTTGTTGTTTATCACTTTTTGATAATTTTGGTGTCATATCTATGATCATCCTCTCCTACTTCTATACTCCAAATGGTAGAAGGGTCATTTTTTTTTCTTTTCTGTGCAACAGATATTGGGTAACAGAGATGCATGTGGATGGGTTCCGCTTTGATCTTGCTTCTATTATGACTAGGGGTAGCAGGTTTTCTGCCAGATGCTCTGTTCTGAATCAGTTTATACTGGACACTGGTGTTCAATTCAGTCCTTTTATCTTTGCTTCTTTGTCCACAGTCTCTGGGATGCAATTAATGTATATGGGAGTGCAATAGAAGGTGACTTGTTGACAACGGGAACCCCTCTTGCTACCCCACCATTGGTTGACATGATAAGCAATGACCCAATACTTCATGGAGTGAAGGTTCTTACTTTAAACCTTTCTTAAATATAAATACCCATTTGCTATCAGTATTTCTAAGATTTCCAAGGGTCATTTGAAAATGAATTAGCCTCTTTGATACTTTAAAATTTCGTGCTGAGAAAAAATTAGACATCTCCAACTGCATCAATATCCCTATGTCTACATTCGAGAGCATAGAAACTCCAAATACAGTTGGGTTTTTAGGGTTGACCCGCTATTGGAATCAATGCCTTGGAAGTTATATGAGACGTAACTCACCTTGGTCAAGTTTTCAGAAACCCATTTAGTTCATTCTGTTCCTAATCAGTTTGGAATGGTTATTTCATCAAGTTTGTCTCTCCATGCCATGAGTTGTCAATTTAACAGTAAATTTAAAAGGGCTACACTTAGTTTTGTTCTTATTAGTCATCAATCTGCCATAAAATACTTAATAGACATTTATAAGTCAGGTGTAAGTTTTCTTTTTCTCTTAGAAAAGGGACTAGCCAAACATGGCCACGCCATAGCAAGGTGCTGCTTTAAAATTATATAACATATCTTACATTACATTTGTGCTTCCTGGAGTATCCCTTTTCCTTTGTTTTACTGAAGTTGTTTTGAATTTTCCATAATAATTCCTTGTCATTTTGTATTCTTGTTTCTAGAATTTTCTTGAGTTATTGTGATCCGCACAAAAATTTAGCTTAGTGGTTTCCATGGGTTGATCATGCATTTGAATTTAAATTTTGTTCGTTTCTCTAGCTTATAGCTGAAGCATGGGATGCAGGAGGCCTGTACCAAGTTGGCATGTTTCCTCACTGGGGTAATTGGTCAGAATGGAATGGGAAGGTGTGTTAATACATTATACTGTTATAGTCATCATTTCAATTAACCCAAAGTGACCGAGATAAAGAACATTATAACAGAATAAAAAACATCCACTTGTTCTTCTGGTAAGAAAGTCCTAATAGACCTGATCTTCTTTTCCACACTATCATCATAACTATGTCTAATTATTCTATTATTTGGACACTGGCATCTCATACTTTCGGCCAGTTGATGTCTCACTAAAGTCTAACCAACATTACGAGTGCATTAATGTGTTCGAGACAGAAACATTTGGCTTTACTTAAAAACCTTTTTTGTTGTCTGGTGTTATAACTCATGACCTGATTCTCCAGCATCTTTGAGTCCTGAAACCTGCGGATAGGACTGTGTGGTCTATTTTATAGATTAGTCATAAAGCCAGTTATGCAATGATATTGTTCGACCTTGATAGTTTAATTTGATACAATTTGTAAATTCCTGTAACTTTCAGTATCGTGACACAGTGCGGCAGTTTATCAAGGGTACAGATGGCTTTTCTGGGGCTTTGGCTGAATGCCTTTGTGGGAGCCCCAATTTATATCAGGTAATTCAAGTTTTTCCTGTCTCTTTTGACAATGACTAATAAACCTTCTTTGACAATCCTATCCTGGTATGTTGAACATCGTGTATGCGCTTCTCTCTCTCTCTCTCTCTCTCTGACACATTATTTCTTTGGACCAGGAAGGGGGGAGGCCATGGAATAGTGTCAATTTTGTTTGTGCACACGACGGTTTTACTTTAGCTGATTTAGTAACCTATAACAACAAACATAACCTGGCAAATGGAGAGGACAACAACGACGGAGAGAGTCATAATAATAGCTGGAACTGTGGACAGGTGAATATTGATAAATATGTATTCTGTGATGGTTGGATTTAACCTTTGTTTGATGCTGATGGCAGTCTGTGTTATAAGGTTACCACAGCTGTAATCCTTATGATCAGGCATGCTAAACTCTTAAGTTCTAAAATGTTTCATCTGGCTCTATGATGACATATATCCTGCACTTATGTCTTAATAGTTTTCTTTCCACTCATATTCTACATCCTTTTCTCTTACTTTTTTATTTTCTCGTTTATCCTTTAGGCAGCGAATCGATTATTCTTGCTTTTAGAAGGTTGATTACCCTTAGAAAGGGAAAGATGTTTATCATGTGTTTATGGGACATAAACTCCTCATCACATCTGTGGTGTTTTTTTTCTGTCTTATCCCATTGAACAATTAAAAGGGTTATCTTAAAAACTAGACTCTTGGCCAGCCGTACAGGAAATGGATACCCATTGAACAATTAAAAGGTTTATCTTAAAAACTAGACCCTAGGTCAGCCGTACAGGAAATGGATACCTTTTGTGCATGTACCGTAGACTTGTAATTCATGGTTGTGTTACTACATTTAGACACTAGTTGTCGTTCTGTTTTTTAACGCAACTATGTAGGGGGCTTTTCACATATAAGCCTCTCATAACATCACAATCTGGAGAAAAACGCTACAAACCTTATTATTTAGAGAAAAACCCAACTTACTTTGTAACACCAATGGATAGATGAGGGCTTTTTCTCGGATTGATCTCTTGAAGTGTTTTTGTTATAAATTTTAATGGTGTGGGGGTGTTTTTTCCAATTTACTATTATTTAGGAGGGAGAGTTCGCAAGCATTTCAGTGAAGAAATTGAGGAAGCGACAAATGCGGAATTTTTTTGTCTGCCTCATGGTTTCCCAAGTAAGATGCTGTTCTTATTACTGTTTTATTGAAACGAGGTTCAGTTATAGTTCATTTTATACTATGACTCTTAATTAGGACTACTATGACTCTTCCTTATTATAGCATGTGTGTCGGCCTTGATTTCTTGTAAAACGAGTCTGAGTTTTATTTTTTATTATATCTTTTAGTTTCTTAAAGATTTCTGGACAACATTTTCAATTAACTGGGAAGGGTCATGTGCATCCATGAAGTTCATGGACACCAAAATAGTAGGGCATGATAATTGGTGTGTTTTCAGTGCAAGGAAATAAAGGAGAAATAGAAATTAGTGCTATACAGCTAACTTGGTTTCCTATTGAATGGTGTTGATCTTTACTTTCGTACGACCCTACCAGTGTCGAATGGATCCTGCTGAATTCTCATTCTAAAAATAAAAGAAGAGCCTGAATTTGTACATTAACTTGATTTTGCATCTTGTAGTTTTTGGAGCAGAATTTTATATTGCCCTGCAGATATTGTTTAAATGCTGCACTTTCTAGGTAGATTGTGCTGAGGATGTCGCATACTTTTTTGTCTGCTTACTGACTACATTAATTCAATTTTTTCTTCTATTTATCAGGGTGTCCCAATGCTGTGTATGGGTGATGAATATGGCCATACAAAAGGAGGAAACAACAACACATATTGCCATGACAATTACGTATTTTCTACACCTTGTCAACACTCTTTCTGTCATACCCTATTTTTATTTTATTCATTTTTTTATGGTTGTTTCTGTGCTGTAGATTAATTACTTTCGATGGGATAAGAAAGAAGAGTCCTCATCAGACTTTTTTAGATTTTGCTGCCTCATGACCAAATTCCGCCAGTATGTATCTACATTATTGGTTGGAGGTAATTATACTTTGCTTTCTGATTGATGTCTTGTATCTCCTCACTGCGAATTATGCAGGGAATGCGAGTCACTTGGGTTAAATGACTTCCCAACGGCAGAGAGGCTGCAGTGGCATGGTCATTCTCCAGGGGTGCCAGACTGGTCTGACACAAGCCGCTTTGTTGCCTTTACTCTGGTATTAACCACCCTGACTAATGCAGTTTAAAATCAAATTTTAATTCTCGTACCTTGTTTATTGAAATGGGGATAAGTGGAAGATTTCCATGTTCCAACTTCCACAGTGGCCTTATGCCCTTGTGTTACATAAAAGTCTTAACTTGCAAGGAAGTATCCCATCAGACATATCATGTAACTGGTATATCCTGGGTTCTTCTTGTTGAAAAAACCCGCACCCTAGACCTTGTTCTTTAATGTAACCAACGGCAATAGACTAAACTAGCAAATATTAGAAAACTTAAAAACACACAAGAATTATACTGGTTCGGCAGAACTTTTGCCTACGTCCAGTTGTGATTTCTCTAGGTAGAGAAATCAC
>JAOTRO020000016.1:1336187-1350699 GCA_028566515.2 Pyracantha coccinea | reverse complement strand
TCCCTTTGGTTGGACGTAAGGACTTGTAGAACTCGAGTTACCCGAGCTCTAGCGAGGGGTGAAATTTCTTCCGACGTGATCGCGAAGGTTTTAGCTCGTTTTGGGACTCAAGAAGATACTATTCTTGCTCTCCTAACATTTTGGATCAATTTTAGAGTAGTTTTGATGTTGAAATACTCAGGTTGTCGAGTTGCAGAGGTGGCCGGATTATCGAGATTTTTCCGACAAGATTCTGTTGGTTTTAGATCCTAATAGTGGTAAGAATGTGTTCTTCTCATCCTAAGCTTCAAATTGGTATAAATTTCATGAATTTGGTGTTGAAATGGATGAGATATTGAAGTTCTAAGATTTTCCAGTTTCTGACGACGCAAACGACGGCAGGCGGCGGAGTCCGACGATCCACTGGAGAAGAAAGGAGAATATTCTGTCAACTTTAACGAAATATTCCTAACGGCGATTACCGGTGCTGATATTTAACGGTGTATGCTTTTAGTTAACGGAATATTCCCTAACGCCGTTAGGGAAACTGTCAATGTGCCAAGCACGTGCCTCTGTGTAGCCGGCGCGTGACGGCGCATGACGGCACGTGGGACATCGGAAAATTTTTCTAAAATATGGGGATGTTTGTGAGGTTGAGTAGGCCACGATGGTATATTCAAACACCTCAATTGAGCAATGTATGAGAAGTTATTACTAGTTTTGGTTATGTGCTTAAAATAATGTTAAAATAGTTGTTTCGCATATATGTGAGACATTTCCTGAGGACGAGCACAGCCAAGCAAGACTCGAAGGCTACGACCCTTCCACATATCAGTGAGTGGGCTTTTGGTTTTCAGTATATATATATATATTATACTTTGAAATCCATGTCAAATATTTTATATTTTAGATTCTGTATTTAGTGGTTGCATATGATTTTGTTGACGATGTGGACACGCATGTAAGTTTCCAGGTGAGTTTATAGATTGTGGATGTGAATTTCATGGTTATGATTATAGTTGATGTATTCAGAGCTCATCATCTTGCACCCCGGTGTTAGTGCTCTTGCCAGTGGATAGGGCACAGTCCTTCACGTGATGTTCACCTCCCGTACCACATGCTCACCTTGGATCCAAGTTAGGTGCACAGGCCTGTCGTACAGACCATTATAGGTGGTTCCGACTCATAGGTGACCTGGGATTATTCGCACAGTTTTCACGTGATCATAGCACTTGAGCATACTTATTTACACCCAGTCCTGTTGTATAGACCACTATAGGTGGTTCCGACTCATGTGCAGGTTTAGTGCCGTATAGGTCACATAGGTGACTCCGGCTAGATTGATGGATGAGCTATGAATTCAGCCGTACAGGCCACTATAGGTGGATCCGGCTGACTTATTACTTTTCATGGATTTATTTCACCTAGTTTGCTTATTTTATTATGTAAGATATTTGTCATGGCATACTCGTGGATATTGTTATTCTGAGAATGGTTTTGAGATAGATATGCATACTATTTTGTGGGAAATTATACAGGTTTTACTGTGAGGGGTTACAACCTTTGATAATTGAAATGGTTTTGAAAAGCTTTGTTTTTGCCCACTCACACTTTCTGTTTTGTGCCCCTCCAGGTTCTAGGTAGGAGTGCTTGTTGGTGGCTTACGAGGAGTTGATGGAGCTTCTGACAGACTATAATTAATGTAAGACCATCATTCTGGTATTGTATAATTAGAATTTGTCCTGTTGGACTGCACTTAGGTTACCTATGCTCTTATTATGTGTAATCACTTAAATAGCATTGCTTGCACTCTTATTCGTCTAGTGTAAATTAGCTAGCTTTGTTTTTATTTACTCGCATTTCTTTTATATCTTTAACACTTCCGCACTACGCACATGGCTACGTCACCCTCACGTGACGACTAGCATGCCTTGATTTAGGTCGAGATGTGTTAGGGCCCATTCCTTCACCACGTCATCATTTAACATCCAAATTATTTTTTTTATTTATTTTTTATTATAAATTATTAAATTTTTATTAATAAATAAATAAATTATTAATTAATTAATTTTTTTTTATTCCAATTGGCAAAGGAGTGGGTCCTTCTCTTGCCACATCAGCCAAAATGCAGAAAACTTAACGGAGGTATGACATTGCAACAAATTCATAAGTTGAGGTATGACATTGCAATATTTAAAACATGAGTCATGATATTGTGCTTCAACATATAGTTAACGTAGTTATTTGTAATTTACTCAATTTATTAAGTGAAGAATGATGTACTTAAAAAAGTTTAAAACATCCTTGAAGTAGAAAAACTTTTATATATGAAGAGGCTGAGAAAGCAGGGCTACGTACAGGTACAAGTAATTATGTTGTATACGTTTTAGAAAATGGTGAATTGTCTTGGTGGTAAGAGTCTTCTTTTTCAACCTATTGTGTTTCGAATTTAAAACATTCCCCCTCCCCTTTAAGTGAAAATTAATGTAAAATATCGCTTGTACCAAAAAATATCTTATGAAAACTTACAAAATTTCTTTTCTCACAATAAGAATTACAAAATAAGACTGCAAGCCATCCTGCTGAGTAAGCATCTTGAATGTCGACTAGTTCTCGCAAGTTCCAATCTTAGATATTTTTGAGGATCCTAAAACATTTGTGTTACATAGTATATAGGGACACAAATCACATCCATTGTTCTAAGCTTCTCAAAAGTGGACCTTCAATCTTCAGTGATTAACATGTAAAATCTTTCGAGTATGGTGCTATCCAAACACAATTTTGTACTTTTCACACCTCTTCCAATTTTCAACGGTTTGATTAAATGCATTAAATATCAAAAGACAAAAGTTACCAAAAAGTGTGCGATAAGTAAAAATTAGTGTGTAAATAGCACCGTTCTCATTTGAATCTCCAGGTACTAGAAATATTTACCACCAACCAGACCCTTTTTCTATGAAATAAATAAATGACATGTATGTAAAAACTTTGAGGGGGGAGGAGAGAGGAAAGGTTTGGGGGTACAAAACAAACCAAATAATTCATAGCTGCATTTGAAATGTTACCGTGTGCATGAAGACCTCATATACCATTTTTATCTTTCTTCTGAAATACAAGAAGCCTGAAAATGTCGTCAAGTTGATGGTTTAGCTAATGAGGGAGACTCACTCTGCAAGGGAGATGGGAAAGCCTCAGTTATAGTATCCCACGAAATGTTCTGGTTTTTCGTTCGCCTTCTTCCCAAGAAGGCGGGTTTCATGGGTGTTCCGACCATTTCAACTTTGCATGTTAACATTACTACAACCTCCGACATCGGGGGTCTCAGGTTTGGGTGCGGCTGAAGGCAGAAGAAGGCCACTTGGATTGCTTGCAAGACATCCCTTTCCACATATCCATCTTCTTTCATTTTTGGATCTATCAGATCGATCACATTTGACGTCTCAAACAATTTCCATGCCTACATTTTTAAGGCAAAAGGTCAGTGGCAAGATTGAAAACTATATATTAACAGAATGATCATAAGCTTCTGTACGAGTAAGCATTAATCAAAGATAGATCGGCCTACATATTCAGGGAGGTATTGCATATCTGATGATAAAGTGAGATCTGTGTTTTTTCTACCGCTGATTATTTCGAGCACAAGAACTCCAAAACTATAGATGTCCGCCTTTTCAGATAATTCTCCTCTAATAGCATACTCAGGTGCCGTATATCCTCTGAAGAACAATTCATATTAGGTACTATAGTTTCATAAATAAGTCATCAATTAGATGGCATATGCATTACGGAATCTTGAACAAATATACAGGACGTGCCATCTAGTCAATGACTGATGAAGGGGTCTTGTGGAAAATATCATATCAGTTGAAGGACTTACAAAGTCCCAGCAAATGTAGTGCTGAGATAAGCTTGGTCTTCAGGGAAGAACCTAGCCAGCCCGAAATCTCCAATTTTCGGTTGGAATTTGTCGTCAAGAAGAATGTTGCTTGCCTTGATATCTCTGTGGATAATTCTTAGGGGGGAATCCTCATGTAGATATTGTAACCCTCGAGCAATACCGACAATTATCTGGAACCTGGTGCTCCAGCTCAAGAACTGATTACTCTTTCCTGTTTTCCATCAAGAATAATTGTAAGTAACATGTACACTGAAAGTTTAATGATTCTTTTCTCCGGTCGAAGTGTTAAGTTTGTGTGCTCAGTTTAACTCATTTTGTCATAAGAAGTAGAACTTGGAACAAGTCCGCATCATAGTTGGATGGAATGCAAAGTATGGTGAAGACGTAATACCATAAACAATGAGGTCCAAGCTCCTGTTCTTCATGTATTCATACACAAGAAGCCGTTGCGGCCCATCAGAGCAGCATCCGATAAGACGAACCAAGTTCCTGTGTTGGACGCTTGTGATCAACTTTACCTCTGTAAGAAACTCTGATTCTCCTTGTTGGGATTTGTCAAGGCACAATTTCTTAGCAGCAATTAACGTCCCATCTCCTAATCTCCCCTAAACAAAAAGATACAAATAAGACTTAGAAATAAAGGAATCAACCCATATGTAGTAAGTTGTGGTTGGAATGAAGGCCTCAAACTTGCACGTCCGAGAAAATAAAAAAGTACCACCAATGTTGGTTTCGTGGATTCAGTAAATCATACCCGATAGACAGGGCCAAATCCACCTACTCCAAGGAGATTACCAGGATGAAAGTTGTTGGTTGCCTTCTTCAATGTCTTAAAATCGAAGTAGCTTATTGTTCGAAGCATCCCACTGAAAACATCTGTCGATGCTGCATCAAGAATACAGAATATTATGATTGAGGTCTTACTAAAATATTGGTTAGTTATTTTTTAGATTAATCTATAGTACAACCTGCAGGCCGCCTTCTCACTACTGCTACCAATTTCTTAATATCTTCTGGTTTGATCTTTTTCCGAAAGACAAATAGAAGAACTAGCAATATTATGAGCGTGACCAGCCCTCCAAGGAAAAAGAAGAGCGCTGGAGACTGCGACTTAGAAGCAGGGGGACCCGTTGTCATAGAGGATACTGAAGAAATCACTGCAATCAAATATAGTGTCAACATATTTTTAGTCATTTAGGGTCCTTGAATTGAAAAAACATGTGCTTATAAGGAACAAATGATGGGACAACGGGATCGAATCATTCTAGTGCGTGGATCTGTGCATGTAACACAAGTCTCTTGAGGCAACTTCGTATCTTCATTTACAATTAGCCATTGCAATCAAAGAAAAATAACACACTCAACTATCACAAATTCTGGTGGAATTGCTTGCAGCACAAGGTTTCATCAAGGAGAAGCTTGAGAGGCATATGACAACTGACATCCGAATACCGATTCAGTCTAATATTTCGTATATAATATCATCAAAACTGAAGAATTTGTGAATCTTTATTTAGTCTAACGAGAACGAATACACAGAATTTACACTTGACAGTCAAAACAATTATCTTCCAACTGTCGCAAATCGACAAACACGAGGAGCGTGGCCCTGTAACGGAGAACAAGCTGGAGAATATATCCATACAACAACAAATGAACATGGTCTTTACAATTTTATCACAACAATTAATTAAGTTACATCAGATATAATTT
Source organism: Pyracantha coccinea (assembly GCA_028566515.2). Lineage (NCBI taxonomy): Eukaryota > Viridiplantae > Streptophyta > Magnoliopsida > Rosales > Rosaceae > Pyracantha > Pyracantha coccinea. The sequence continues at coordinate 1,345,109 of JAOTRO020000016.1, read as the reverse complement.
TAAGGTACTGAAACATTGTTTTTCCAGTGAAGCAATCGTCACGTACCTTTTAGTCCTCTGGCTGTCATTGTGTATACCTTGAAGCTTCAAGGGGTCTATGCCGAGCTGCAGCAGACAACAATGGAAATGCGGTGATGGTGTTGCTTGCAGTTTAACAACAGCAGTGACTACCACCATCCATTCTTCTCGTTCGATCTCTTTCCATCTTCCTTGTTTGTTTCGTGTTCTTTTTCTTTTTCTCGCGTTGGCAAAACCGCTGTGGGGGAGAGAGAGAGAGAGAGAGAGAATATAAAAGAGTAACATAAGAGTAATCGAAGGAATGGAATTTCGGACATTACGATATGTGGCTTTTTGGTCACTTTCTTCCATTCCAAACGACAACCTCAATGATTTAAAATAACACTCATAAGTATTCACTCAGAATGATGATAATATTCATAATAATAAGATCAACCTGCCATTCCAAAGCGGTAACTCCTGGCTTTGGATGTTTATGAACTATAACATGTTTACTTGTTTAGAATGAGTAAAATCATCAAAAATTGGGGAGATACTATACTAATTGAATTTCCTATCATTGCGTATTGTAGTGCGGGAGGAACTTTTTTTTTTTTAAACTCCGTACATGTTAGCAAAAATAAGAGAAGTCATAAGTCGGAATAATTTCAATATTCATGTGTTTGTGAGCCCTGAAAAAGATAAGAATAATAATGATTTCACTTCTCGTTCAAATTAAACGTGTCATAAATTGATTTCACCAAAACATGTTATACTATTTGGTTATGACTCAAGTTAAGCCTCTACTAAAAGATATGTTAGCTTAATCAACACGGCCTCCTCTCGTACAGCAAGAGAATTAATTCAAATTGCAAAAAGATATGTTACTTTAATCAACACGTCCTCCTCTCATACACCTAGAGAATTAATTCAAATTGCGTATTTAATCAATGGGCGAAAAAGAATTCAAACTTGAGACTTGTTCTAACATTAGGAAGAGAAGTATCACCAGTCTTAAATTCACACCATAAACTTAGTGCCACCTAATTAATAAATAACAATTCATGTGTATAACATTCACAGCTGTTGGTATGACAAAATCACATTTTTCCAACCTGTTGGTATGACAAAGGTAATGACAAGCTGCAAGGGAGGATCTATGTAAATATATACACATAGTAATTTACACGAAAATCTGTATTCACTTTTTTTTTATAGATACACAGATGTCAAGTGCAAAAGAATTAATATCAATCTGCAAAACAAATAAATAAAAATGTAATGACAATTCTAAGACGGCCTTAACAATACGAACGGATTTAAACCAAACTTCCAGTGAAATGATAGCATGAAAGGCGTGTTGCCATGTCATGGCGTGCGAAAAACCTTCATGGCTACCTTCCGCCATTAAATCAAGGTTTTATGAACTTGGAAAATGTTTTCATCCCTTCATATCGATTCTGCCATGTCGTTCCTTGAAGGCTTGAACCCTGTCAACTGAGGATTTGTTTGCTCATGTTTCCTGGAGCACCAAAATAACAACTTTAGACGTCAACTCATTATGGAGTAATTGCACTAGAAAACTACTTCTCTCCTTTTTATTGTTTTTAATGAAGAAGATACGACTTTGTAGAGGAAATTGGAAAGTTAAATGCCTTTTAGGGACGCATAGTTGTGGAATTTATCCTTCATACAGCACAATTAATATATTTAGCACTTGAGACAAGGGTTTCCCTAACACTACATCCTTTAACAGACTTCAAATTTGCAAGTTTTTGTGATATCTGTATGAATCGTATAAATAGGTAACAGCATATGAAGAATCGATACCTTGTTCCAAACTGCCTTTCTGTTGTGAATTTCATGACTCCTTGGAAGACGATGGATAAAATGTTTTCTCCATATGAGACGGGCATATTCTGGATGATCAACAAAAGGATTTCTATTGTGTTGATAAAACTTGCACACTCTTTCATTTCTCAACTTCTCTTCTCTTGAAGGTGGATCAATATCATTCCACTTTAACAATGTAGAAAGCAGTCCCATCTCACCGGTTGCTGTCGCATGCACCCACAAAGTTCACGCTATCAAGGTCCATGCTCAAAACAGGTACAAATTCTTAATTCCCAACCAATAAAACAATATATGCATGCAAGAATGAACTCACAAACAAAACATAAACTGCATTTCTGCCCCACATTTAGCCGCAACGCCTCTTAATTCTCATATAAAATGGATTGTGCTTACATGGCAACAGAGATGCAACACTAAAATCGAATTTGATCTCAAACTAGTCAAAGATTATTTTTCCAATTATACTTACAAATTTTTGGAGAATCTGAAAGGCGAAGAGCTGGGCCTCCACCTTGTTGATGAAACCCATAACACACTGCCATGTACATCAGTGCCCTAGCAACATCTCCTCTATGCTAGAAGAAATAAATCAAGTTACAGCCAAAAATCAAGGGTTCAGTCTTCAATGCCAAGCTAGAACTAGAAGCCTAGATCCTCAGTCAAACACTACTTTCGATCAAGGAGACAACGGATCCACACTTCAAAAGGAACTACACCATTTGGCCATTCCCATATCAATAAGAACTCTGAATACCAAAAACAATTTTACACAATTGCAGAACAATAACAGAAATAAAAGTAATGTAACAAGATATATATTTTAATGAGGGTACCAGAATATTATAATCCTTGCTACCCGAATAGACCTCTCTTAATGTAACAGGATGTATTTATATGATGACCAGAATACTAGAATCCTTGCAACCATTGATAAGCCTTCTTTCAAACCTAAACTCCTAAATGAGGGTACCAGAATACTATAATCCTTGCTATCATGAATATGCCTCCTCTCAACCCTCGACTGCTAAGGCGGCATGCATGGGTATAACATCCAAATTTACAACTTGTGTGGCACATGTTGCGTGCATTGTGAGAGATTAATACCCTGTTTGATACCCAGTACCGCTGCTTTTGGTATCTTCAGAATTTTCTTCTACTTGTGAAAGGACCCTCGGAACCATAATAAAATCCAAATATGTGGGTTGTACTTTTGATTCTACTTGTTCAAAGTTTCATCCTGCCATATTATTACTTGTGTTTTTCTTGATCTCTTCTCATTTCATAAATTTCCAACATTCGATGGTAAACAATATGGTTTTAACAACTTTAATCAGATTAAAATATATGATACATATTTACGTGCTAGCACAGGAACATGAAAAGAATTATGATATGCCAAAATATAGCTAAAATACCTGTTTAGGTGGTGCCCATCTGTCCTTGTCAGTTTCCGTGTCCAAGGCGGCTTCTTTGTTTGCTGGCTTCAAACATTTAGCTGGGTTACCGGTGCATTCTCCATAGTATTTGTTCCTCCTGGATGCATTGACTGCAGGAAACTTCAACCATTTTACATCAAAACACAAGAGATCTGATTTTTCACAATACATACAGGCAGTGGCCCATCTTACCATTCACATCTGCTGGGCGAATGTTGTGTATATCTGTCAAAGACGCACCATCTTTTAACCCATAAGAACGAGGCCATAGATGCTCCCCTAGAAAACAGAAACATTAACATTTAATTTCTTCCAAACAGAAAATAAGGCTTGGAGATTGATATATTTTGCAGAGCAAAAATAGGCAACTGTGTATAATAAAGGGTCAAGCATTGGAACAAAAACAAAAAAACAAAAAAAACAACAACAACAACTTGACAGAAGGCTGACAAAAAAGAAACACTGCAAATGAACAAAAATTCATTTCATTTGAACATGTCAGTACGTCTACCTAATAAAAGGATGTAACCAGTATCTAGACAGAGATTATGAGCCAAAATTGTGCTCCCTTAAACTTCTTTTAGTTAGAGAAGTCAATGTAACATATACAATTGTTATACCTTTCACTAATTTCTCTATTTGAAGTTTAAACATTAAAACAATAAATATCTCACGTTTCTAAATATATTTGTCCTGGAAACACAAAGACCATAGAAGAGCAACCTACTAAAGGTGGAGCTGCAGCAAATCTATTACCATAACCACAGACCATTAGAATGCAAGAAACCAACATCAAAATCATACATGCTGCAGAAAGTCTGGTTAATTGACTCACTATTCCATCCTTCGGGCTTCCCAGCTAAAGACTTGGGTACAACCCTCAAGGAGTAGACTTCAACTCTGCATAAAAGAGTCAGTAGGCGAATTGGTAAGGGTTGCAGGGTAAATTTGATAGTACAAAAAACAATGCAGGAAGCAGTATTCAGTATATAACATTCCCAACGAAGCTTCTGGGTTGTCAACATCCGAAGCATCAAGAATCTTGAGAGCATTCCACACCTATTTCCACAAAAATCGAAAATCTAGAATCATATATTTTATTTTATTTTATTTTTTGAACAAACGATATTATCTACACTAAGAGAGAGGGTGGGCTTAGCCTCACAATGGGCTAGCAACAATGTGGTTCAAACTCGCCTGGAAGCATCAAGAATACCATTAAACCGTGGTACTAAGCGGCTAAAATCTAGAATCATATTAGATTTTACTAAAACGTAGCAATACAACAGGAGCAATAGTGAATGCTAATTGCTAAATACCTCTCTGTAGGATAAAGATTGGTGCCTGGAAATAATGGAATTCAATTTTTTCTTGAGCGATTTGCCCTCTAAATTCTCCACACTGTCATAATAATTGCTAACATCTTCACAACCATACATAAAAGAAGGAGAAGGATTATCAAATGCCGCAGCATCAGCAACAACATTGAGAAACAACAAATAAAAAGAGATGATCTGAGAAACCCATCTCCAAGAAACACTGATGCATTTTCTGTAATTCCATCTGCACCCAGAAAGAATGCGACAATTACCCAATTGCCCCACTACCATCTTAAACTTTATCAGCAACCCAGAACTGAAATACCGAAAAAGGTGAGAGCTTGGAGGTTACTGACCTTGTAGAAATGGGGGAAGTGGTTGGAGAGACCAAATTATTATCTGGGTTGCGATAGTTGCAAGCTAATTGGAATGAGGTTTTGAAGTGCTCGCGGCGGCTGCGGGAGAAGGTGGCGCTCTGCTTACGGACGGCGATGCTGTTGACGACAGATTTTGTGCAGTGGAATTTGGGGGCCACCACAACAGGATGCTGCATTCTATCGGCTTAGAATTTGGATACCCCCCACAACTGGTGTTGAGTTAAGCCAACTGGTTAATTTTCTACTAGGTTAATTACGTTACACTAGCACACTTTGACGTTGATTTAGTTTTCTAGAGAGCTTTATTATTTATGTTGAAGAAAACCGAATTCATTTTTATTTTTTTATTAATAATCCAACACTGCACTAAACGCTATACTAAATTAGTCCAAATTAGTCTAGTCTAACTTAGTTATGAACCTAGTACAGTCCAAAATAGTCCAGCGCAACAAACGCATCTTAAGCCTTCCCGAATGAGACCTTTATAGCTTCGTACCCCTTATGTGACAAGTATGAGCATATTATTTGCATGATCTATCATGCGCCTACGAATTAAATACAATGAACATCAATGTTCAGTGTTTTGAAAATCTATATGGAGGAAACTAATAATGTCATGTACAAAATCTTAATATGTTCTCGCATGGTTTTTCTTTACAGAGATACAAGTAAAAGAGAAGCCCATTTTTGTGCCTTCAATTTTGGTCTTGGTATGGAGAAATTATCTGATGATAAAATTAAATAATTTGTTATATATTTTGTTGGGAAATTTTTAAAATTAAATATATTTTTGGAAAAAAAATATATAATTTTACATTGAGAGAACAATAGCGATTGCAGGGGAGGTGGGTTCGGCAACGAGATTTTAGTTGAGTTGATATATCAAGAGATGTTCCAAGTAATCGGAATCCGTTATTGTTGGATTTACAACAAGATTGATTTCATCCCATTTAAATCGTTGGAATAGATTTTTTTAATATCCATCTAAACTCTCAAATTTAACTATGGTTGGCACACAAATCAAGATCCAATATGATAAGATTTCATCTCGTATTAAATTGTTAGATCAAATTTCTCATCTCTATCTCAATCCTCGGGTTGCTGTCTCTCATATTATTTATTTCCTATAAAGAAATCTTTTTCCCATCCGCCAAACCACACCAACCAAACTTTGTTTAATAACAATGAGTCTGAAGAGGAGGAAGTTCGGTAAATGTTGGTGACAAACATGGTCACCAATTGGGAAGCAACTGGAAAGAAAAAACTTACATATCCAAGATTGGAGCAAGTACCAGATACAACCTCTTTACATTTCAAGATTGGAGATGTTTAAATGTACTATTTTCTTGCCACTTAGTTTTCTTGAAAATAGTTAGTACTACGGTCACTTGCAAGTGAAAGATCTTCGGTTTAATTCTTGTCAAAGACGAATTTGAACTATGCAAATGAATTTTGAAACTAATTTAAACTTCTATAATACATGTTTTCGTCCTTATATGTGCAACACAATGGCTCACACTTCCACTAGAACTGCTTCATCTTTAGGTTCCCACTGATTATTGCTAATGGATGGCAGAAAAGCTAATTTGATGCAAAATAATCTTCTTTAGTGTTAATTGCATTTTACATCACAAGGTTTGGTGATCATTTACAAAATTAGTCACGAGGTTTAAATTTTTATATTTTAAATTTTTATATTTTACATCACGTAAGTTCTAAATTCTAACAATTTAACCTCTCTATCAATGTTAATGTCTATTAGACATTGTAGCATAGACTTGGTCCACATTTTAACCACTGATTGACCATCAATTTTAATGTTTAGTATTCTTTTACTCTTTTAATCATTTTATGAAATTGGTAGTGTACTTAAAATGCGGGCCTAGTATATGCCAAATTAGCACTTAACATCTAATTAAACAGTGAAATTGATGAAAATATTAAATTAGTACAATTCAAAAATCACTGTGTAAAATGCAAAAATTAAAACCTCCTAATTGACGGATCAGTATTAATTTTGTATCTCCTAATTGGCGGATGGATCTAATAGATTGAGCTTATTTATCTAGAGGCTTACTAGAAGAACACTTGTTGGCATCATACCAAGCCTTTGCAAATTGAAATATGGAATTTTAGGGCCACGTAGGAGGTTGTTGACTCTCATTGAGCACAACATTATTCGTCCATTTTCAACAATGCATAGTTTTGACTCAAAGATAAGGCTCCAGGGTAAATCATGTCTCTGTACAATGAGTTCTAAGGTTTATAGTGATCCATCTCTGAAAATCAAGAGCTAGGAGGAATGCGCAACTTCAGGAGGTCTTCCAACACCATTCAAAAAACAAAGAAAGTGCCTACAAAACTTGAAAATGCGATCCATTGATCCTCTATAGTAGGGCAAATTGAACAACAAGAGGTATTAGTAAAACTTCTTGTAGCTCTCTACACATTGGTAAGGACTTTCCCATTACCAATAGTCGAAGGGAAAGTCACCAACTTGGGCGGGAGCCTAAGTTTCCAAATGAAATCTCATTTCCAAGGAATGATATGTGATATCATCGTCGCCAGAGAGAGAGAGAGAGAGAGAGAAAGAGGTATGTTGTTTTAATGGAGAGAGTTCCAGAGTTGGTGATGCTTCAAATTAACTTATCTTCCTTGTCATTCCGCGTAACAACATGTAAACTGAAATTATGTTCCACAATATCATAAGGAAGACAAGAGTACAACAAATCCATATTCCAACTAGAATCAATAAGGAAGTCTTTAGCAGCTGATTAGAGCATGTTATCAAAGAGGGGGATGGTAGCAAACTCTTTGAGCACACCACACTCAAGCCTATTGTCTTTCCAAAAATTAATTTGGTTTCTAGGTCCGACTCTCCCACATACCATTAGGCAGATTTGGGCACCAAAAGGATTCCACGACAAGTATGAGAACAATTAGGGAACTTGGCAGAGCAAGCACTTATCATGTCGTGGTGTGTGAGATATTTTCCCTGTAAAACTTGAGCCCGGAGGCCTGAGACCCTTGCATAAGTTTCCAACCAATTTAGCAAGGAGAGCTTGGTTCATAACATAGGTTTCTTTCAAACCCAAACGACCCATGAACTGGGAGGTGAACCTTGGATTTTTCCTCGGAGTGCTCCCATAAGAAGTTCTTGTTTAATTTATCAACTTTATCACATGTAGAAATTGGGAGGCGAGTAATTGCATTGAGTAGATCAGAATGCCTGAGCCGAGCTGTCATGGAGAGGGTACTGCACTTCCAAAAGGAAAGCCGACGTTAAACTTTCTCAGCAATGTTGCCATACGCCTCTTTTTGACTCTAGAGTGCAATAAAGGGACACCAAATAGTTTCCCAAATCAAAAATGAGAGGGGAACCGCAAATGTTGGCAATTTCGGTTGCCTTGCTTGGAGAGATATTAGGAGAGCAATAGATATAAGATTGATCAAAATTCACTTGCTGACTTGAAACAACACAAAAAATATCAAGTTAATTGTTCACTAATCTGGCTTGAGTGGATGAGGCTTCTGCAAAAGAATACGAACATCAGCAAAACAAGAGATGAGAGACAGGAGGCCCATTGTAGATAGCAATGTTTCAACCATTAATGATATAAGAAAGTTTTTCCATGCAAAGCAAAAATAAGTAGGAAAAGAGAGGATCTCTCTGTCTAATTCCACGTTGTGGAGAGAAAATCAGTGAGCCCACCATTTACAATGGCTTAGTATTTGACTGTGGTAACGCATTGCATGATGAGTTCCACAATTTTCCCTCTTAACCAGATCTTCCGTAGAATTCCTCTAATAAAACTCCATTAGAGGCGATCATAAGCTTTGGAAATGTCAATTTTCCAAGCAACGAACCATTTCTTACCCTTGGTGTTTCTTTACTTATGGAGGATCTCTTGAGCAACAATGACATTATCAATAATTTGC
>JAOTRO020000016.1:1305728-1323183 GCA_028566515.2 Pyracantha coccinea | reverse complement strand
ACAAGAGACACATTTGAGACATAAAATATGAGATAGTAGCCCTGGAGCCCTCCATCATTTCTAACTGAAACTATATCATCATTAATGCATTTATTTCAGTTTCCTCTCTTTAGATAATGCTAGAGATATTAAAATTTGAGTAATGCTAGGGAGACTTAATTTGTAGACCAAATTTTGTAAACTAAATGACATAAAAGTTAATGATTGGATTATTACTTAATCGTTGATAACTCATTTTTTATTGGTAACACCTCATTTGATTTGCTAATTTAGTCTACAAATGTAGTCTCCTTATCATTTCTCTTAAAATTTCAAGAGTAATACTAGAGAGATTAGATTTGTAGGTTAAATTTTGTAAACTAAATAACATGGATGTTAATGATTAGATTATTACTTAAACTTTGATAAACGTGCTCATTCCCTAATGGTGACACATCATTTTTTTTAACTTACGATATTATCTACACTAAAGGAAGAGGATGAGCTCCACAATAGGCTAGCAATAATGTGGTTCAAATTCGCATTTGGCCAGAATCAAACCTAAGAACTCTCACTTATAAGTGAAGAGAAATACCACTAGACCATAGTACTACAAATTTAGAGAGGTGTATTCAATTGGGATTTTGAGGGATTTTAATTCTTTTAATGAATCTAGGGGTATTCAATCAAAATTTTAAGTGATTCTAAATTCAATGTGTATTCAATTAGAATTTTAAGATAGTTTATTAAAAACCTTAGAAATTCGGGTGTATTCAATTAAGATTTTAAAGAAGTTTATAACATTCTAAGTGTATTCAATTAGAAATTGATTTTAAAGAATTTGAGAAAATTGAGGAATTAGAGGAAATTAGAGAGATTTCGTAGTGTATTTTAAGTATCAACAAATCTCACATATTCCCATAAGATTTCGAGGGAATTGAATCAAAATTTTACATGGAATCTCTACAAATAAATTAAAGTCCACAAAAATCCATGGATTTATAAATCCACTAAAATCTGTTCTATTCCCAATTGAATACACCCCCTTAGTTTGCAAACTCTACAAATTTAGTCCCCCTAACATTATTCAAAATTTAAATCAAATTTGTAAACTAAATAATGTGTCACTACTAAAAAACACAAGTACGTTAGTCAACCTTAGTTAATAATCCAATCATCTACAACAACATCATTTGGTTTAAAAAAATTGATCTCCCGAACATTACCCTTTCTTTTTATGAAATTGTGATATTAAGAGACAAATTAGAACGAGGATGATAAATTCTCTTCATCACAGCAACTACAAATATTTTAAAGGACTTTTAAAGATAAGGACTTGTAAAAGACGATTTTTTAAAATACAACCTGAAAGGCTTTTAATATCTAACAAAAATCCTTCATTTTAATGCATCATGACACATCACTTATAATACAACCACAAGTTTTATCACTATTTACAAGAATGACATCTTTATTGACTACAATCTAATATCCACCATCAAAGTTTGAAAAATATAACCGTATATTCATTATCAACCATAAAAGTAACCTTCATCTTCATTGTCTAAAAAATGCCGTCTTTACGTCTATAACTAACTACCTCTTGTTTTTTGTTTTTGTTTTTTAAAAATATTTATTCAAATTTGATATCGTGTGGAGGATGCACTAATTTAGTTCCAATGGTTTCGGTACAGTCAATTAGATATGTAATATAGTTTAGGTCCGATAGATTCGGTATAATCAATTTGGTACGATTTGTATTTTTTATATTTTAGTTCACTAAGTCCGATAAATTAGGTTCGATACATTATGTCCGATAAATTAGATACATTATATAGTTTAGGTTCAATAGATTCAGCATGATCAATTTGGTACGATTTGTATTTTTTTTATGTTTTGGTCCATTAGGTCAGACTAGGTACCGTAAATTTGGTATAGTTCGTATTTTTTTTAATTTTTAGTCCATAAGGTCCAATCAATTTGGTATGGTTTGCATTTTTTATGTTTTTGTTCATTAAGTTCGGTAATTTTTGCATTATACATTCTTTAGGCCTTATACATTAGTTATGATTTACAAAATGCTTTTCAATTTTTTTGTGTTTGATCCCTTAAAAGGAGAATATATGCAAACTAAAAATACAATAAATTCACGAAAAAAGTAATTAAATCTGACCTGAAATATATAATTTGACATGTAATATATAACTTGACATGGACACGAGTCAAATGATTATTTTTAGTTTTTCATCTTACATACGGTATTATTAAAAACATGCTTTTTTAGCGATTAAAATGAAGTTTTTTATATTTTAAATTATAGTAAAATTTTGTTCATTTTATGAAGTAATAAATGTACAGATGACGCTTTACCACAATATAGAAAAATAATTATACCTACGCAATTTGGTACGAGTTAGATCCCACAAATTCTCCTCTTTCCTCACAATCAACTATCTAACCCACTAACGCTATTATTTTACCTAAAACAAATGATGTGACATGTTTTTTTTTTTTTTTGGGTCTAAATGACGATGATGTTTGTTTAGGTAAGTTTGCAACAAATATGGATTCATTTATTTCTAACAAATAAGATGTACTGACCATATGAATCATGATAAGTAAAGGGTACACCAAATTTATCCGATTTATGATCTTTGTTTCTTTTTCTCTTTAATTTTTTAAATATGAATTTACGAAATTTGAATTTAGTCATCTTCAAACGAAGCAAAGATAAAAATGTTACTACTACCAGACGAAATAGTCTAAGAAGCATTATTGAATCTTGATTTCAGCCAGCTAGGGTTTAGGAAGATTTGCATTATTATAGCCATCGTTGCATTATTGTTCCTTAATTGGTTAGACAAAGACCTTACAGAAAAGAAAAGAAAAAATGAGGACAAGAACGGAACAACATCAGCACTGAGCCAATAAGAATGGCTAGTTTTGATGTGGAAGATAGGATGTACTGTAGGCGAAGGAAATTCATCCCCGCGTGCGTCCAATGAAGTATATACCTAAACGAATCCAATCAATCACAATGTACCGGAGAGCAGATGGAACGAGTTTACAGTTAGGTAGCGTTCATGTTTAATGCATTATTAGACTGAAACGCTATAATAATAACAAATTCATTTTATATTGCTCACGTGACGTGAGCATTACACTGTATAAGAAAAAGAAAACACTACAAAACGCCACCATGGTGTAACAGAACACGTGAGAGATGCTTGGGACTGAACTCAACAACGAACAGCGCACAAGGTTGGTACCCCGCTGTACCTGCGCCCTTCTGGTTGATGATGGAATGTATTGGACTGGACTGCCAGGACTGGTCTAATTGTCCGTGCCTCGTGCGTTATTTCATGTTTGCTGCCAGGACTGGACTAGCATAAGAAATTTTGTGAACTTTTGGTTACATATGAATCCAATTTCCAAACCAGCAATTTACCTTTATTCCGCAGAGGGCATGGGATTGGGATTGTGCCTTTTGAAACGGTGGTTCGCTTAAGAGCTGTTTTATCTAAGCTCATCCACTACACAAGTAGTACAAGCTGCAGACATCTCCTTTCAAGATCCACCGTGCTTAAGTTAAAATACAACTTTATCCCTTACAAATAACAATATCAATATTCTTGTAAAATATAAAGATAAGAGAGGTGAATCTGAGGGAAATTTATAAAAGAGTGCATCAAATGTGATGGAGCCTAATTTTTTACGATTTTAGTGGTAATTAGGGTGGTGCCCGAACAATGTTGTGGATTTTAAAATCATATAGAATATGTAGAAACTTTTAAGATATATACATGTAGAAATCTGTATACATACACAAGTTTCTAAAAGACGTTAGACACTCAACTTAGTACTACAGTCTAGTGATATTTTTCTTCACTTGTAACTGAGAAGTCTTAGGTTCAATTCTTGCCAAATGCGAGTTTAAACCACATTATTGGTAACCTATTATGAGGCTAAGACTACGCGGTTAGGCGGAGACTAGGCCCTAGCACCTAGACGGTTAGGCGGATTAAGCAGATTTAAGTAAATTCATTATATATTGTACAAATAAGTGTCTATTTATACTTTAAAAAAACATAATTGTATCTGGATATATAAAGGAATAAATAAATAAATAAAATGATATATAAATTATAAAGTATTAAAACATATTGAAAATATGGGGAACAATTATAAAATGAGTGTTCATTCAAGTATCCAACAAATGTCTTCCATTTTATTGACAAAATAAAATGCAAACTTAAAATTATCGGTTTTTTGTCTAAGTGAGAGTTGCGACCTAGGCGGGTTTAGGCGCACTTTTATTTATTTATTTTTAAACACCTAGGGACTATTTGAGATAGTGGACAGCCGCCTAGCTCCTAGGAGGTGCTAGGCAGAGATTTTTAGAACAATGTACATATATGTAGAAATCTATTTAGACCAACTCTGTTAAAACCTTTAGCCCAAAAAATTTAAGTCCATAAATATTTTTTTTTCCTACAATGTTTTTGGCTTAAAATTTTAGCACGAAATTACTATAGAATGATTTTAGCCTAGTTGTTTTCGGTAATTTTTTATTTAAAATAAAATTTATGTAGATTATTCTATTTTGTTTTTATGAACATTTAAACCTAAAAGTATATAAATTCTGATAAGTAATGAAAAACTAGTAAACTACCTCATTCATACACATTTCGCCCATTCATCTATTCCTCAAATTTAAATAAGTAAGCACGTTAGTCCGTAGTTGAATACATACAAAACTAGGAATTAGATTAATTAGGATGCTAATTGGTCTCATACCTATTTAATTCCCTTACTTATTGATGACTTATCTGATTTTGTGAATTCTCTCATTCCACGTAAGTATAGGCTCCTTTGAAAATACTTATAAAATAGTTGAAAACGCTTTTAAAATGGTTGAAAACATTTTTGATGCAAAAATATTTTTTGAAATCAAACCTTAGTAAAAAAACACGAAAAAAAAAAACCTCAGTAAAAAAATAAAAATATCCCGAATGATAAATAGCAGCCCAATCTCAAGCAACAATCCAATAGAAACAGGCCCATTCGTATTGACCCAAAACTGTTACGCCTTTTGTTTCCTTTTCTCTTCTTTTGTCATTTTAATTTGTTTATTTAAATTATTTATGAAAAAATAGAAAAAGAGATAATAAAGAAGGAAAGCTTTAACCCTCGGGCCTCGACGTCGCGATTCAGAAAGAAGGTGAGAAAGAGGCGCAGAGGGTTCGAAGCTGCTCAGCTGATCGTGAATTCGGCGGAAATTCCCCCAAATTGATTCAAGTAATTGGCTTTCCTTCCTCTAGGTTGTTCTTTGTAACCCTAACCCTAATTTCCCTAACCCTAACCCTAGTCTCCGAATCCGCTGGCAGGGCAAACTATGAGTCTTTTTATTCTATTTGTCGTTAAAGTCGATAATGTTATGCTTATTTGAAACGCTGGTGTCGATAATTAAAGGTTGGAATTCTGCAGAAGCGTAGGCGTGGATGGAGGTACAGACATGCGGGAAACCAATTGACTCATTGCTGGAGAAGGTGCTTTGTATGAACATTCTATCTTCCGACTACTTCAAGGAGCTTTACCGGTTAAAGACGTACCATGAAGTCATTGATGAAATTTACAACCAAGTAGACCATGTCGAGCCGTGGATGACCGGGAATTGCCGCGGTCCGTCCACTGCCTTCTGTCTGCTGTACAAGTTCTTCACCATGAAGCTCACCGTTAAGCAAATGCACGGTCTTTTAAAGCACGAGGATTCGCCTTACATAAGAGCGGTATGTATGTTAATCTGACATTATATACTAAATTTTATGTGTTGTTTTGAATGTGGAGATGGCCATGTTTATCATTAATATGTTATGTGCTATATTTTTTCTTAATGGATAATCAGCTTACTTTTATTTGATTTTCAGGTGGGGTTCCTCTACTTGAGATATGCTGCAGACCCAAAGACTTTGTGGAATTGGGTTGAACCCTATATTAAAGATGATGAGGTAAATGATAGATTATGTAATTTGGTTTTCAAGTTTCTTACTTTTTTTATCATAGCTACGGAACTACTTTGACACATAATCAAATGTGCCTGGCATGGACTTCTTTTATGTTATCGAATCATGTCGTCTACAAAAGACTCTGGTGAAAGTAATAAAAACGGGCATGTGGTGTGTTGTTTATCCTGGAATGTTGCCACAAAGTAAAAATATTAGCTAATAGTTAATTTGAAGCGTGAACAAAATTTTATTTCACTTCGTAAATGGTTTCAGAGTTCATTTCAAGATTATACTTTTTGGCTTGGTGGGTATAATTTTGTAGTAGTCAAGGCTTGTCCATGGGGAAAGATGTTTCTCTCGGGGAAAGACAGAGGATTTCCTGACAAATGGCGAACTCTGGTATTTGACAAAGATGTTTCTGTCATTAGATTGGATATAGAAGGCATATATGATAATATAAAATATTAGGAGATGTCATATTTAACGCTTCATTTCTGTGAACCAACGAAATATAAGTCATCTACAAATTTGGGTTCTCTGTCTTTCGGAACCTATGTTTACAGTTTACCGACTCTTGAGTTTTGAATGATTCTTTGGTGCTTCTGCACAAATAGGGTTCTCAACATCCTTGCAAATTTGTACAACAAAAAAAATGGTTTATGAATTTTAAAGATTCTGGTCGAAGTCCTATGGTTCTTATAAGAGCTGTTCTTTGGTTCATAAAATTCAAAAGCTGAAAATCACATTATTATTTTTTTCTTCCAATTTTGATGGATTGGAAACTCTTGAATTGTTGGCTGTTATATACCAATGGTTGTGCTCTTCACAAAACATACTAACCATTTACTTGTGTCTCAATTTTCTTGGCATGAATTTGTGGTAGTGGCGGAGTTGCTATTACATGGAGTAGGTTCCTTTATCGGATGCTTTGTGTGTAAGTGTTAAATACGTTTCACTTGTAAATTTGAGACATAGGCGCTTCTTCAACTTAGTGAAGTAGTTCAATATGCTTTCGTTATGCCTTTGGCTGAATTGAAGTGATGTTAACCTACGCAGAAAATGTTACTAATTTAAATCCATGTAGTAAAGTTGTATGTGCTTGTGAAGTTCTTTTGAACTATCTTGGCTTATCTTGTTCTTGGCCATTGTTTTCTTAAGGTCTAGCTATTTATTGGCATAGATGATCACACATATAGAAGGCGTTGGACATAAATTGCTTTCGACACCAACTATTAGAATATGATATTAATTGTGTTCTGACACCTGTCCGTCAGTATTTTCATAAGTTACAATATTACCATTGGATTTTCATCCAATGGGTAATAAAAAAAAGTTTAGAACAGTCATATCAGCCATCATTGGTTGAAAGGGTCTTATAAACATTCTAAGCAGCGTTCTAAAAAGCGGTCTAGGAGGTAGGCGGCGGTGCTCTACCGTGATTAACCCGAAATTGTTCATTAAATCGGCAAGGACATTAAGCGGTGTAGGGCGGCCGCCAGGGCATTCTAGGCGGGCTCGGCGGACGCTGGGCAGTCTAGGCACGACCTGGGAAAAAAACTTCTGTTGCGAGACTCACAACCTTCTTGTATCCCCGAGTCTCGTCGTCTGCCTCTCTGTTTGCTAGAAGAGGAGTCAAATATGGAGAGAGAGAGAGAGAGAGAGACGAGATTTTTGCAATTGTAGGGATGGGTGATGGCGACGGGTTGTAGAAGGTAAGTCTGCAATTGCAGAGATGGGTCAGGTTGTAGAAGATGAGTTTGTAATTGCAGAGAGGTGCGACTGCTTTAGTTAGGGTTTTAAGCAATTAGTAACCTTTTGCTTTAGCTAGCAATTGTTAGGTTTATTTAAGCAACTGAGTCGGTGAAAGATTAATTAAAAAAAGAATGCAGGGCCAACCTTTTATTTTATTGAGAGGCCCAACAATGTGGGCTTACAAAATGATACAACTTTGGAACTTTACATATACACTCATATTTAACATATATAGGCTTATAGCTATATATATTCTTTATTTTTTTTTAAATAACATAGTATCAATGTTTATTTATATATATTATGTAGTAAATTTAATTAATTTATATGATGTATTACTTAAATCTGCCTAGGCCACGCCTAGCCGCCTAGGCACTAGGCCCTAGCCTGCCGCCCCACTGGCGCCAAGTGTTTTTTAGAACCTTGATTCTAAGTGGTAAGTGTCTAAACCCTACTGATTAGGAGATACCTTTTATTATAGTTTCTTTTCCAAATTTTTTGACTTGGCTTTGTCTCGATTTATACATTGGCATGCAAGGATACATCTGGACATAATAAATTACACTGCCAAAGAGGGGTGCCACTGTTAAAGAGTTGGTCTAAATGGCTCTCTTTAACATTGAAAATTAGCTCACCAGAGGATCTGCAGTTTAGTATCATGGCATTTCAGGAAGAGAGGAGCAGCAATTTTGTACTGCCTGGAAGTGGGGTGGCAGTATTTAAAAGTTGATTGAGATTTTCTCCTTGACAGTGATAGAAGA
The DNA here is from genome assembly GCA_028566515.2 of Pyracantha coccinea. Taxonomy (NCBI): domain Eukaryota; kingdom Viridiplantae; phylum Streptophyta; class Magnoliopsida; order Rosales; family Rosaceae; genus Pyracantha; species Pyracantha coccinea. The sequence continues at coordinate 1,314,686 of JAOTRO020000016.1, read as the reverse complement.
TAACAATTAATGGTCAGAGTTGCCCGTAGGATCCACAGCTGAGTGCATCGTGGATTGGATATCTGGAATACTTTTTATTGTTCTCTTATGTTATTTTTTGTCACAAAGTCATTTGTATAACTCTTTGTATCCTGTGAATACCATCTGTTTCCACCTAATCTCATCTATGTATACTTCTGATATATTTCCCACCGATGCAACTTCTATGACAATTGTCACTTGTTTTTATTTTGTATTGTTATGTTAGCATATTGATTTTGTTCTCCCTTTGTTATTCATTTATGTGTTGGTTTTGGTTTCAGGAATTCTCTCCTGGTTCCAATGGACGGATGACAACTATGGGTGTATATGTGCGCGATTTGCTGCTTGGGCAGGTTAGTTTCGTTGAAGAATGCACTATATTTGAAATTTTTTTGGTGAAACAGTTGTGTTCTCTATCTCTCTTCTCCCTCCCGTTCTCCCTCACTCTGGGGATCTGTTATGCCAGTTGTACTAGTCACAACAAGGCCACAGCCTAAGTATTTATTCTGTATGCATTTGCAACTGTACCATATCTAGAATGCTGATGTACCTAATTCTACTGCATACATGTCTAGCATTTAACCAGCCAAAAATACCATAATTTACTAATTTAGTCTGCCAACTGGGAGCTCTTTGTTCTCCAATATATGCCTATGATCTGTTGATCAATTTTATCTGATTATTAGTTGGATAAGTTTATGCACTTTTTAACTGGAGACTGGAGAGGATATCTATAACAAAATACACTAATGATAGTGATCCCTTTTCTTTCTTTTTTTTCTAATGAAAGATAAAAGTCATGACTGGTGTAATTTGAGATTCGTGTACTGCATATAACAGAAATGTTGAACAAGTACACTAAATATGAAGCTAGCTTCGCATTTAAACCAAGAATCAAGCTACAGTTTCTTTTGTTATCAAGTGATGGTACAGTTATTTACTTGTGTAGCATGAGATGGCTCTATGCACCTGCTTTTCGTTGCAAGAGTTCATCTGCTGAGATGCCACACCTAGTACTAAAATGGGTAGGAGAAAGTTCACCAGCTAAAGTTGTTTGGAGTTATTGTCTGTAGTAGAAAATAGTGGTTGACTAGAAAAAAGAAATGTACTTTCAATGTGTTTTTAATACACTTACACACACATATCAGACTAGAAAGCATTGTGTAAAATACTTAGTGATGCTTCTAGGACAGTAATTTAAAATCTTCTGTCTAATGCTCCGCCGATGCAGTCCTTTACAGTCACAGCTGCTGGTTTTCCAGATCACAGTGCGATTAAGGTTTGAATACATGTTCTTCTTGGAGTCTTGAAGCATGGTCTCAGAGTGCTACTGTATAAGGTCTAAATTTAACACGTGAAAACAATACCATTTCTTCTGAATTTGAATTTCACCATGCTGAAACTGTCCAAGAGTGTTATGAATTGTTAGTTGGTGTTCAAAGCCGAAGTTAGATGATGATATATTTGCTTTGCAATTTTACAATATATGTAAATTTATATACATTGGTAGTTTCTGTAACTGATCATAGTTAATTTTTCACATTTTCTGCATAGTTTTTGATGCAGCTTATTTAGACAACAATTGCTCTTAACATGCAGCACTATAAATACTATTTTGCTGTCCACATAATACTTTTCATTGCTATAGGTGCTGAAGTGATTAAACTTTGTTGTGCTATTGCAGTACTATTTTGATACCCTTTTCCCCCGCATCCCTGTTCCTGTTATGCGGCAGATTGTTGCTAATCTTGAGAAGATGAAACTCCCCACCAAACTATCTGGTATTACTGGAGAGGCTACCCGCCATGGATCTGATGACACAGCTCGTCGCCCACCTTCTGTGAAAGCCGCTCTTTCAGTTTCCTTTGGTCAACGTGCTCCACATCGCGCTTCAACAAGGGACTCCTCACCTGTTCGTCGTACCTTACCGCCACCACCTTTTGACAAACCCAGTAGTGATGATCAAACGACCCGTCGCAGTCAGAGCCGTGAATATTCTGACAGAGAATATTCAGACAGGGACAGGGGAAGGGACCGGGATCGCAATCGGGATAGGGAGAGTGATCGGGATCGAGAAAGATACAAGGAACGAGAGCGGGACCGAGACAGAGCAAGGGATAGAGTTAGGGATAAGGAAAGAGAGCGAGAGAGAGATAGAGAACGAAGTTGTGATTATGATCGGAGGTCCAAATATGGAGAGAGAGAAAGCCGAAGGGATCCATATGAGAGTAGCCGTGATGGCGGTAGGCATTCCCGTAGGAGTAGGAGTCGGAGTAGAAGCAGGAGTAGAAGTCGGAGTTTGCAAGCGGGCACCACACTTCATTCGAGCCCACAGAGAGATGTAACCAAGGATAGAACATCTGCATCTAGCAACCTGGCAAAACTTAGGGATCTTTATGGGGATGTAAGTGACCAAAAAGGTGATACCAGTATGGACAGGATTCCCAGGGGAGATGGTGGTGGTGAAGAGGTGATTAGACTTGGCGGTTCTCGTTGGAAATAGCACAGGGAGGTTCTCGTTGGAAATAGCACAGGGAGATTCTTCTCTTGTAACTGTTATAAGATGTGTCATTTGAGTCTTATGGGAAGGCAGAAAATCTTCCCATGTGTTGTCTTTCGTTGCAGCATGCTCATGTATGTCGCAATGCTCCATGTATACTAGACATTATTCGGAACTCCAGTCTTACAATTGATCCTCATGCGTTGGTTGTTGGGCATAATGATAACTTTGTAACAGTATGCAATAACTCAATTTTCACTATCGTTTCAAGTCTCTGAAATTTTGTTTGTGTTAAAACCATAGGTGCTGCAGGGTTTGGCTGAACCGCTGCTATGCTACCATGAAACGCAGCTAATTCAGTTGGATCAGATATTGCTTTGGCTTTCCTGGCTTTCCTTTTCTCTCGACTTGCGAGCTGTTGTTAGTCGAGAGTCGAGACCTTGTGAATAATTAACTTGTCTCTAACTACTTTGGTTTTCTGGGTTTAGGATGGTAATTCCCGCAGTTCCATTGTCTTTTTGCCCTACTTGCATTCCCCTTGGTTACGGTCTTTTGGATTCAACAAATCAAAATAGAATCGACGGACATAAACAAGGAAGGGAATGCAGAAGGGGAAAAGAGGACCGTGGCAATCAATTAACCTTGGACACTTGTGATAGAAGGCGGAATTGTAGGGTTAGAAATAGGTGAAAGCGGAAAACAAGAAACAAATCTTGTTCAGTCTTACCAAAGAGGGGCGTTTGATATGTCGCAAACTAGTTAAACAAAATGGTTGGGCATCTTCCCTCGTATCGTATTCCTTGGAATCCGTACCACGAGACGAGCAGAGAGAGAGAGAGAGAGAGAGAGCGGGAGGGACTAGGGAGTTGACAAAGCCTGTAGGTCCCACCGCTGAGTCAAGAATCAAAACCCACCATAAAAATTAAAAGTAGTTGCATTCAGGAATCATAATGTTTGGCTGGTGCATTCTGCTCTAGGGAAGGCTTTATTTATGCACTCACACACAATACAAACGTACCTCCCTAACAACTCAAATCTTCCTTGCATAAACACACACCCTTCCCTCCCTCTCCCCCTCCCTCTCCCTCTCTTTCCCCTCTCAATCTCAATCCCTCCCCAAGCCCCCAGAACACACATTAGTACATTCCTCACTCTCTCAAATCTACAAATGTCCTCACCTCTACCTGGTCAGCCACATCCCTTCTTTTCTGGTGCCATAATATTCTAGCGTCTAGCTGTATCTTTGTACCAAAGGCCACCTTATCAGTGGTTTAGTTTCCGTCCATCAATCAAAATCTGATTTGGGTTTGTGAATTTTGCTTGGCAGATGGGGTTGACGCAGCTAGAGAGCACCTACTGACAGTGGACAATGGAGAAGCCCATGGGGACGTCAAATTCAGGATACGAAATCTGGCCAAGAAATCAGACACCACAGGAGCTTCCATACTCAACGGGTTGACCTTGGACATACCAAAGGCCGTCATCATGGGGCTCATTGGCCCCAGCGGCAGCGGCAAGTCCACGCTGCTCCGAGCTCTCAACCGCCTCTGGGAGCCCCCGTCCGGGACTGTCTTCTTGGACGGCCATGATATTCTGGACACGGACGTCCTCAGCCTCCGCCGCAAGGTCGGCATGCTCTTCCAGCTTCCTGTTCTTTTTGAAGGTAACCCATTTGATCATATGCCCCAACTAGCGCTCTCTCTCTCTCTCTCTCTCTCACACACACACATATCAGATCAGAACTTATCAGTTGGCAAATTGCTTTGCCAAATTAGGGAATTGATAACTTGTAACTTGTGCTACACAGGTTGCTTAATTTATACGGTATTGACTTGGTTGCTAATTGATTGTGTTTTAGAGTGGTCTATCCACCATTCCCTCTTTCCCCTAAAGTATCTTGGTGTGTTTAGGGGGGACTCATAATTTTGGTCATTGTTACAGAGATTTAGGGTGTGATTATAATATGAAAACCATGGTGGGTTGGATTAGTTATAAAGTATTTATGCATCTTTGTCACTGTTGATGTGAGCATTCTAATTATGAATTTTTTATATTCTATACTCTAGAGTTTACTAGAAAGTTTCTAAACAAAAATAAAAAAAATTCTATGGTTCTCCAAATATGCCGAAATTTTTAGCCATTAGATTTTCATTTAAATATACAACAATGAAGATCTAATTGTTAAAAATACTCTGAGACACCCTAAAATATTATTTTCCCTTAAGTTTATTGAGCCCATTGCTGACTTTTCCTTTGGAGTGGGGTGGTTCAAATCCAAAGTTTAGTCTCTCACATTTAAAATTTAATACCCAATCAATTATTTTTAGGTATTTGCCTACCATGACCTAAGTCTATAATAGCAGTGATTAAACCTACTTGTCCTATTGCTTGGATGGTGTTTTCCTTTTTGACTATTGAGGGTGACGGAATTCAAATACAAGACATCTTCTAACATAGTGTAAGAAAAATACCACTAGAGTAATCGCTCGCTAGTTGGTTATTCTCTTCGTCTAAACTACGAAAAAGGGATTAACATGCCTGCACATGTTCAGAACAAGACCACTTTAGAAAATATCAAATTTGGATGATTGCAATGTCAATTATCCCCCTCTTTTGCCTCCTTTCTCTCAACAATCAAGGTTAAAAGAATTTGATCTTGTGCATTTTAAATGCAGTTTGATATTTGTATTTGAATTTCTGGTATCAAGTCTACCTGGAAAGAATTTGGAGTGCAGTAGTATATGAATATCCGGAAATTCTCCCCCACACATATTTTTTTTTCGCGAGGAAACAGTTGAGACACCATTCGTTTTTTTACTTTGATGCGCAGGAGAACAAAGCTCTACCAATATGTACTTGTGTATCTGTTTTTAATTGCAAATTAAGAATTGAGATCAATTCATTCTTCAGGCACAGTTGCAGACAATATACGTTATGGTCCTCAACTGAAGGGGAGGAAGCTGAGTGACGAGGACGTTCACAAGTTGCTCAACCTTGTAGACCTTGATTCATCCTTTGCCACCAAGACTGGTTCTGAAATGTCTGTGGGTCAATCCCAAAGAGTGGCACTTGCTAGGACCCTAGCCAATTCTCCTGAGGTAAAAACCCGATACATGATACCATCAACTCTATTTTATGTGAAAATACTTGACTCTCTACATTCAAGAAGTCATTCCTTCTCACAGACAAATCACTGTTTGATACTTATCCAGACATTCCTCCGTTCATGATCTTAATGAGTTCATATGACATTTAAGGGGTCATTCTTTCGTGCAGACAACTTCCAGTTTGACATAGCATTTTTCTTATTGTGATCGTAATAAGTTGCTTTTGCATATGTTGGAATATGATTTGATGGTAAAAAAGGATGACTCCTTACATGTACCGAGCCAAATAGTGTTCCTTTTTGTTGCGTATGGCATTGTTGGTAATGTGTTGTATTATACTTTTGGGAAGGTTTTGCTGCTGGATGAGCCGACAAGTGCGTTGGATCCAATATCTACAGAGCACATAGAAGGTGCTTTAGTGAAGCTGAAGCAGAAACAGGGGATGACCATTGTAATGGTCTCTCACAGCATCAAACAAATCCAGAGGATTGCTGACATTGTTTGCCTCCTTGTGGATGGGGAGACTGTTGAAGTTCTCAAACCAGAACAACTCTCTCAAGCCAACCATCCCATGGCATTACGGTTCCTTCAGCTCAGCTCTTAAGTTCTCTCTCTCTCTCTCTCTCTCTCTCTCTAGATTGATTTGGGAATTTATATTGTTGTGTGCACAATATTTACATAGCATTTGCTTGATGATGCCTTCTGGAAGGAAGAAACTTTTGCTAGTAACTACTCTGATATTTACTTTTGCTAGTAACTACTCTGATATTTGTATTGGTTACAGTGATTCATATACATTTGAGAGGGGCCTAAGAACTATATTTACAGAATCTGTATACCAACTCACATTTCTTTCTTTACTCCCCCATCACCATATAATATATATACACCACCATTACATATACACCAAACACACACACACACACACATACATATATAAACACTAATGTTTGGCTTTCTCTACTGAGCAAGTTTCCAATCTGATGCATGTCTTCGCTTATTATTTGGCTTTGTTGTTGTCGTGGTTGATGACACGATAACCTCTTCGTGTTGCGCTTTGCTGAGCATGTTCCACATAATCTGTACATCTTCATATCCACACATTTGTCCATCATCCTGAAGCTTTAGCAGACCACCTATTCCACCACCACACTCGCCACCAACACCCCCTGCAAAACCACCACCTGCTCATAAAGACAATGCGGCAGATATTCCTAATCCATAATTCACCTTACATTCTCTCCAGTAAAACGTCAAGAAAACTGTTATTAGCACTTTAAAAAGGTCGCAGCTGTAATGCACTGCTTGATGCAATTTCTATTCAAGAAATAGTGCACGAAGACTTTTCTGGAGTGCTAATAAAAGATACGCAGAAATATAAATTCCTTTTCCTTGGCTACAATAATCTGAGCCTACAAAACCCAATTGCCATGAAAGGGTAACAAGAGTATATATGGCATTTTAATTTGATGGAGTACCAAAATAGCATGTTAACATAAAAGTGGGAAAGAAAGCAAAGGGGAAAAGTAGATGAAGTAGGTAGAGGGAAGAGGAAGAAGAACAAACCAAGAGATCTACGAAGATTGAGGGTGGTAGAGAGAGAAAGCAATGCCTTCCTTAACTTGTGCAGCCAATCCATCTTCAAGGACCCAGCTCAGCTCAGCCCTGCCCTTCCACCAGACTCCACACTCACTCAGTCTCACCTCTCAACAACAACAGATCATCCTATCCTATCCTATCCTATCCTACAGAGAGAGAGAGAGAGAGAGAGAGAGAGAAAGCAGATAGGTGGGTAATTGCCAAGTGGATTTCTGAATTTATACACAAACTATGAAGAAGAAGAAGAAGAAGAAATGGATTTGGATTTGGATTTGGATTTGGAGAGAGGTGATGAGCGAGCTTGCGGCAAGAGAGGCACCGAATCCCCAAAACACGTTTGTTGATGAGCGTGCCAGGCGTCCATCTTCCAAGCCGCTCCATCAGCCACGACCCCCTTTTTAATTCCCTTCCTTCATTGTCTTCACTCTTGTTCTTCTCTCTCTCTCTCTCTCTCTCTCTCTCTCTCTCTCTCTCTACCTTTCCATTTCCAAGACAACTCTCAATACTCATCACAATCGGTTACTCTCTCGAGTGACTGACTGATTGAGTGAGTGGAATGCCTTGAAGTTGTTGGATTTGACTCCCTCGTTTTTGTTCATTGTTTGTTGAGAAATGCTAAGACTCTCTCTCTCTCTCTCTCTCTCTCTCTCTCTGGACTCATTATCTTCTTATAATTTAACGTTAATTCTTATGCGAGTATTATAAAATATTATGCTAAAAGTACAAAGTAACAGAGAATTTACGAAGAATTTTACTTTTGAGAAAGTCCCGTTAACATTTCTCTTGATTCTTTACTACTGCTGACAGTACCTTTTTGATTCGGTGACATCCGTCCCTTCTGTTTGCCATTCACTCTTTCTTGCATTCTGACGGTCCACCTCACTCTTCTTGTCAAAGTTTTTCCTAATATAGACTCTTTAAAAAAATTCATATTAGTCACTTAGCTTTTGCTTGTAAATAAGATATTTTAAATTGAAATCTCATAAGACGGAGAATTCGATATAAAAGTATTACATATGTAAAAACATCGTTATGTTAAAAGAAAATTCTAATTGAACACACAACTACATAATTCATTAAAAAATTGTAGAGAAATTTATTATGGTTTTGTAAAATTATTAATTAGAAATGTGATTGTGTAAACTTAAAGTAGAATTCTGACAGGTTTTGGAGATCAAATCATTATAGGTTTGTATTCCTTGCAAGACAAGAAAACCTATCCTAATTAGTATAAATAAAGGTGCAAGGCCAAGGTGTAAGGACATAATTCTCATACACCTAAGTCGTTCTCTCTCTGGCGTCGCTTCCCTTTCACCCACTTTTAAAAGTAGTTTTACTACATGTTATCAGTAAGACATGTCACTACGAGAAGAAGAGGACCCCAAGGTAGACCTTGCGAAAGCTTTTCACCATCTTCATCAACATCCAAGTAACCCTAAACTGCTAATTTATTTGATTTTAATTTAATTTATGCCTTTCTTGGTGAAGTGGAGTGTTCTATGGTCGGTTACTCACAAGTGTCATTTAGAGTTCGGCATTTAGATAGTCGTACGACATTCACCATAAGAAAGAACTTGGCTGTTGAAAAAATCAACAGCAGCTCCTGATACTCACCAATCACAAATGGACACGTGTCCAATATGTGATTAAAAAATCAATCACTTGGACATGTGTCCATCTGTGATTAGTGAGCAGCAGGAGCTGCTGCTGATTTTTCAGCAGCCAAGTTCT
>JAOTRO020000016.1:1263388-1274240 GCA_028566515.2 Pyracantha coccinea | reverse complement strand
TTAATAAAATTAAAATTTAATGTGGAGAGATTAAATAAAAATACACTTTAAATAACAACAATTGAATGTAAATTTTGATAAAAGTACACTTCAAGGGATTAAATTGAATATGTAATCTAGCACAGGTTTTTTTGATAAAAGTACACTTCAAGGGATCTGACAAACAAAGTACCTATTATTTATTGGATGCGGTCTCTAACTATCAATATTCTTTGATTAAAACCTTGTTGGTTTTCAATTTTTTATCGAAGTCCCTGAAATTAATGTGATAATGTATTTATATGTAGGTTACTATATTTTTTTAAATTAAAAATTGAAATTTATAGTTGTTTGCATTAATAAGATTTTAAATAAAAACCCCATAATTTGTGGATTAAAATTATTAAAATATAAATTATACTCTCCAATATATTGTGTGTGTAAACATGGGTACATTCATCAGAAAATTATTGTACCAAAATATGGGTACATTCTTCAAAACCACACAAAAATAATAGATATTAGTCTTAATAATATTAGTAATTTTTTTTTTATTAAACTTGACATAGATACATTCTCAAATCAAGAAAAAGAATATACCCATATAAGTTTTAAAATGGATTAGAAAAAAATTGAATAGATTTTATATATAAAAAAGGTACATTTGGGTACATATAAGATTAAAAAATTGGAAACCTGTTTATAAAATTAAGGGGTACAAACTTATTCTAATTTTTTTATTTATTTTGGAAATGTTTTGATTTGAAAATTAGTTAGGAGTTTAATAAAGGTGTGAGTATTAAAATCCTAAATCAATTATTTATTTTTATTTTTAAAATTATTTAACTGATGAATTTATTATTGCATTAATGCTAGGAGCCTTAATCAAAATCTAAAAACTAATAAGGTTTCAATCAAAGAAGATTAGTAACTAAGGATCGAATACTAATTTTTCCTTATTTAAATTTCAAACAAAACAATGTACCTTTTTTCGCTCGAAAGAGCAACAATCATTAAACAATATAAAGTACTACATTTGAAATCAAAACTATAAGCAAATAGGGAGAAGATATAAACGACGCTGCTTCAAAAGCTGGCGGCGTCAAACCCTGCTCTTACTTTGATCAAAAGTTGTTTATGATGGACATGGTAGACCATCCTTGTCCAATAAATGTACCAACGAAGATGGAGGCCTGTTTAGCCAAACCAGATTGGTCGTCCCCATATCAAACTGCGACGCAAAAGAGTGTGCTGCCGTATTGGCTATTCTTGGAACCCAAGACCAGCGACAAACTTGGAAGACATTCCTAATCTCTATAATCTAACAAAGAACTGGAAAAATCTCCCAATTGCCATCTTCCACTTCCATCTTCAACCACCTTATAAAATTTTGTGAGTCAGATTCGACAATGATATCTTGACAATTCCAGTTCTTCTCAAATTTACAACATTCAATCACCTCTAATGCCCCAGCCTTGATAGCGATTGAAGCTGCTAAAGGTCTGTGACATTCCGCTCATGGATGACTCACCTCGCAACCCTTCATAGCAGAAATAAAAGCTGAAGAAGCAGCAGAGATTGCATGTATCACCTGGATTGGAGAAGGCAGTTTGTTCTTCATCACCGCATTGCATCGGGCCTTCCATATTTGCCAACAAGTAAAAGCAATGTGTGTCAATATTCTCCTTTTCTCCTCCTCCACTGGTGCCGCCTCCATCACTTTCAGAAACCAAGCATCAAGTGTAGTTATATCTCGCTTCTCCACCTAGTAATTTAGGACTCCACCAAACCAAGCCAATTCTACCTGTTCTTCATAAATCTACCACTAATATACCTTGAAATTTGAGAATCTTTTATTTCAATCCAATCTTAGAGACTAACACGACCATAAATTAGTTAGCACTTAAGAAAGACCACCAATGACCAACCTTTCAAACTATTGCTTATTGTAGGGGAAACAAATCACACTAACAAGTACAAAGGAGGATTAAGAAGTTTCATTGGAGCCCTACCACCAATGGATCGATCATGTAGAAAATTTCAGCTGGATTTTCTCTTCTTTTTTTTTTCTTTTTTTTTTTTAACAAGATAGTATTTACACCAAGAGAGTGAGGGAGTGAGTTAAACCTCACACTAGGTTAGCCATAATAATGTAGTTCAAATTCACCTTTGATGAGAATCAAACCTAAAACCTTTCACTTACAAATGAAAAAGAATACCACTAGACTGTAGTATAAATGACAACTGGATTCTCTCTTTTCAAGCAAAATTGTAGAAAGGCTCAATACAGATTTATTATTCTGTAAAATGCCACACTAACAAACTTACACCAAGTATAATTCTAAAACTTCAGTCCACTGCTTTGGCAAAGAATAGAGAAGGTACAAGAGTTTGGAAAACTTCATCACCAAGATGTAGTAAAAGCAAAACCCTGTTATATACAAAATCGCCATGCTCGGTTTTATTTAAGGGGTTGATTGCCACCCTTCTTGGATCCAAGTTTTTGTTTTTAAACTCATAAGTATTAAGTAAGTTCTACCTTCACCATTTTTTAAAACAAAAAAATTAGATCTAAGAAGGAATGACAGAAACAAACTCACAAAAACCAGTAGCCACGCCGTCAAGTGCAACATTTCAATCAAACAAAAAAAAAAATGAAACACAGGATTAAGCAGTAACCTATAAAGAATAACGTTTGATTCGCTAATATATATACAGTGTTCAATTGCATCCAAGACAAATGTTGAAGAACCCAACAGAACCTACAAAATGTGACCTTGGAACAGGTAATGCCATATAGACTAACACCGGATCAGCAGACTAACACCAAACTCTAATTCATGGTAAGCATGGATAGAGCTTTGCCTTTAAAATCAGAATCGAAAATTTATAATCTAAAGACAAACAAATGAAACAATGCCCCAAGTTAGTGATGCGTTAGATCTTGTCTTGTATCTACCCTGATAAGTTAGACAGATTCCGAACCATAATTTCCATCGTGGGTGTTGCTGTTTTCTTTACTCAGTTTAGATTTTGGTAAAGAAGACGCTTGCCGAGGGGAAGGTTTGTTTGATTGCAGCTTCAAATTAAGGTAAGTGTAAATGGACATTCCGGCAATGGCTGTGAAAGCCCCAGAAATGCTTGTCTTGCCTGGATTGGAACCAAAGAGGTAATAGTTTCCTAGAAGAATGACGCATGTTTTAAATTGACCAAGAACGACATGTGTGACAGCAGATGTTGCCCTGCCAAAGATGAAAAACAAAAAAAACAAATCAAGCGTGTCAAAACCAACAGAACCAAGCAAAATAAGATTTTCATGCTAAAATTCACAAAGTAAAATCAAAATTATGATTAACAAACATATAGCAGTCCCCAGGACATATTACAAAACTTTTAAAAAAAAATTAATGCCACGCGACCATGTTTGAAACAGTTATCATTAGAATTGAAGTTTTCAGATATATACATAACGGTCACATGCCAAAGTGGTGTTATGATACTTGTCACATGCCTCTAGGTTTACAAGTGCAATGTTGTCGATACGGCTGATTTGATGGTCATGAGTTGTTACATGACCCCAAAATCAAGTGAAGAGGCTTTGATCCACTAGACAATGGACAAATAAAAGAGTAAACTGCCAATTTGACCCCTGAATTATTACCCAAGTAAAAATCGAGTTCTTGAACTATTTTTTTCAGAATAATAAGTCAAGTTCATTAAAAGCTTGCAACTTTATCTCTACAATAAGATTCGAAGTTATTATATTCAATTTTCCGTCAATTTAAGTCATGGCTTGCACGTGATACATTTTAGAGGGCATTGTTGTCATTTCCTCACCCTTAGCCTTGTATATAGGTTGCGAATCTAACTTCTAACTTACACTATAAAGCTAACTCCATACACTGATCTTTTTCAAAAAAAAGTCCTCCTCAAAAGGCCAATTTACACTTTTTTTTTATCAATTTGAGAGGTGACCAATTCTGACAGTGTACTAAATTGACTAGTTTGCTCATGCTACTGACCAACGTAAACTGTAAACTAACGACATCGGAGGTCAAAACTCTTCTTCCGACCTAAACTATGGACCCAAAAAACCACAAATAGGATAATCAGGAAGAACAAACAGATATCACATACCCAAGTGCTAGAGCGCCTGACCACTGAAGCAAGAAGCCAAGAATAGCTGACATGAGAATTGCCAAGGTGTTGTTGAAGTTCCAATTGAAAGATAGGGCACCAGGTGGATCTAACCAAGGGATTAGTGCGACAAGGAAAAATAGAGTGATTGGCGTTGTCTTCCACATTAATCTGTTCAACAATTTGCATTTTAGTTCAATATCAAGGAGATTCCAGTAGAAACTTAATGGTTTCGAAGGGAGCACCACTTACGCTAAGGCTGTCCAATTTTCCTGCTGTTGCAAGCTAGACCAAAGAATTTTGTTGACTGCACTTGGTATTATCCATGCTAATGCTATACAAGCACCAAAGAGATGAAATTGCAGATCAGTTACTGTAGCGACGGCAACACCAATCGATACTACTGTAAGTGCTAGAACCTGAAATTTCGTAGCAAGGTGTTAGAATGGAAAGGAAAAGCTGTTGTAGATGACTTATGCAGCAAATTTTGTATGAGAAGAACAAGGATTAAAAAATGAAAAAAGAATGGAATTAATCAATTCCATGTGCAAGGAACCCATACAAGCACCCTACATACTAATGTATCAAGTCCGAAAGAATTAAGTAATGCATTTGGATATGCATGCAAGATTTCCTCCATATCTCTAAGAGATCTAAAATTCTGATGTAAAACTTTTGATAAAAGCAGAAATGGTGCCAAGAAACAATAAACTCATGGTGAACAGATCTACTTGGCATATTTCTACTGATATAGTAAATTACCTCTGTCAGCGGCTAATTCCCGGGTTTACAATCTAATACAGTTTCCAAATAGCATTTTTTCATAATAGGTGGGACTAGTTGGATGTGAGGTCTACATCCTCCTCATTTCAGAGTCTTGAGAGAAGAACAAAAATATTATTGGCGATAGTGAGGACATTACTCGAATTTTCAAAAACATGTAAACCAGATATGAATAACCTTTTCAGTGACAAGTGCAACTTGACAGGAATTGTGGCGGAACTTTGTGTTCTACAGTCTGCTAAAACAATAACTCGGGCCGAATAGCAGGAATATAAAACCGTATTTTATTTGCATAATTACATGGCACTTAAAGGCAAAAACGAAAGGAGCTACCTTCGAGAAAGAAACTCTCTTATTGTACAACAAAAATTCTGCGAGAACAATTGATGGCGTAACCGCAATTTTAGACATCTGATAAAACCCCACACTGAAGAAATAGATATTAAACTCAATGTTGAAAACATATATATAATTATGAAACAGATTCTGATGACCTTTGTAAAGGTAAGAATACTGATGAAACATCTCACCTATTATACTTCAAGCTAACATTAGCAAGGCCAGTAGAGAAAGCCATAACAAAGCCAAGAGTAAATAATGTAGATAAGCGGGTCGATTTTGAGGGACATGCAGGGAGGATAGAAAGAGCATTTAGAATGGCCATTAATAACCAGCTTACTACGTAGTGGATAAAGGTGAGAAATATAGGAAACTGGAACCCAACAACTTTGAGCACCTGAAGAAACAAAAGAACGTAAGTTACCAGCCGGAAAGCTGCTGTTTTTATATCCGGTCAGGCAAAATGTGGATAGATTAGAATATAGAGAGTTCAGCATACAAGCCAATTTGTTCACGAAAATTATGCCAACAGCAATTACAAAATTGAAGGTAAGAGCAGTGGCAGGGCCACATAGCTGTTGTTGTTGACGCTTTGCACCATCGGATGAGCGGAATTCATTAAAAAGAGTAGATCGCAAGTCTTCTAGAGCTCTTCCTGAGTTATATACAGAAAATAGAGAAGAAAATAAACGATATCAATGAGCAACAACATACTACAGATGTATAACCAATTCGTATTCCCTACAGAATCAAAGTCCAATAATAATAAGAAATGATTGTCCCTCGTGGCCGAACTTAACAAACTGTAATAACTACTTATGAGAAATAACAAATGTCAATCCATACATTTTGTTTTATTCAACAAACAAATAATGTATATGATAGTCATTTATAATAAATATCCATATGCACATTTCCAGCTCAGTAAGAAATGACTATCATATACATGAATTCATTAAGACTGGAAACGAGATAATATAATTTGGAATTAAGTACCTAAAATCCCCTAACCTTTTAGTGTGATTCCAAATTGGTCTTAACCTTTTTAAACATTTCAAACAAGTACCTAACTTATTGAAAATGTCACACCGTTAAGCCCCAGTTAATTATGTTGAAAATCCACCAATTGGATATATCATGGTCAACATTAATATTAGTTGTCTCAAAATCTAACTTTCAAACGTATATTATATAATATGAAATCCAATGATAAACAAGTATCGAATTGAATCGAAAATGAACCCAAATTAAAATTACATCAGGAGGGTAATCTTCTAATAAAGAAAGGGATAAGAATTCAGATAGGGTTTCAAGGAGCTTGTTTCTGCTCATGTGTTTTCCTCATACACCGATTCTCGGCTTGTAAAGCTTTCAGTTCTTCATTGTGGGCAATGAAGAAGGTGGCGGCCAGATCATGGTAGTCCATACCATTTCAGCAACCTCCATGAGCTTTTTCCCAATGTTGAAGGCTTGAGTAGTAAGGTGGAGTCGGTGGTTATGCCTTGGATTTGGAGGTGATGGCATGATGGGGTGGTGGTGACCGTTAGTTGGTTGATGCTATGCTTCCATTACTTTCTATCGATTTTGAAGACAAAGTAACCTCCAATTAATTTAACAGTTTTTTATCTGCGGCTTAACGAATGTGACACTCAATAAATTAGATAGTTATTGGGAAAATGTGGAAACCAATTTGAAATAACACTTCAAAGGTCGGGGTACTTAATCCAAAAATTTATTCACTCGTTTTAACCAAACTGCAATATAAGTATAAACTACATGAATAAGGAGATTTTAAATAAATAGCTCACGCAAATCAGTCAATGCAATGAATAAGCAAACAGATAATAGAATCTGCAAACAAAAACAGCAAAACTCACAGGCAACATGTTTAAACCTTAAAACTGAATTCAACAAAATTATGACTCACAAAAACGAAAGCCACAAAATTTGTGAGAAAACCCAGATCAACCAAACAAAGTGACCCTTCATTCGTAGCTTATTGGATGAAAATACAATTACCCAAATGGGCAAAAATGTGAGGTAAAATCCCCAAAAGGGTCCACATTTCAAAAAAATTCAAACCAAAATAATTTCTTTCAAGCTAGCTGCTGCAGTGAGATTGGAATTTGGAACTAGAAGTGGCAAACGATACCTCTTTCACCAGCATCACTATCCTTGCGCTTGAGAATCTTCCTAACGCCTTTCCTTACAAAGAAATTTAACATTTTTATGGATACAAAGCATTAACCTTTCGATTTCTTTCACTCCCTCTCTCTCAGCAACGATGGCAACGGCTCTATTTTTTGGTTTCTAGATAGAGAAAGAAGAAAGCTTGGAGAGAGAGAGAGAGAGAGAGAGAGAGAGAGAGAGAGAGAGAGCAGGGCAGGGTCAGCAGCACAGCAGGGGTACTAAGTTTTGAGTTGGAAGAGAGAAAAGACTAGGATTCTCTTCTCTTTCCTTCCCTTCACAATTTTTTATTTTCTCTTTCTCTTTTTACATAAAATTAATTTAATATGTTGAGGTGAATAGCGAAAATGGCGAAAAGGGAAATCCATTTATGAGACAGAAGAGGAGAGAGACGTGTGTACAGTGGACAGCGGTGATGGCGGAAATTTGAGGTTGTCTGTCCGAGAGAGGGACTGAGAAAAAGAAAACAAAAGCAAAAGGAGATTGAAGAAATCACGCGTACATCCCACTCCGGAGTACAGACAGTTTACCCCTGTTTATTATGTTTTTTTTTTCTTTTTGTCTGAAGGGAAAATTTGTCTATCAACGAACGTGACTTTATCTCAACAATATTTAAAAATAAAATAAAAATGTGAGTTAGGTTTACAAAGAGTTTGTGGAAGTCACTCAGTATTACAATTTAAAAATATCTCTTTTCATTTAGAAGTGAGAAATTTTATATTCGAATTTCGTGGATGACGAATTCGATACCAAATTAGGTTGCTCATTATGTGGTTTTGTCGACTCCTTCCTTTAATGTAAAAAGTATCGATGTACTAAAAAAAAAGAGTTTGTGGGCATATGGATGTAATGACAGATAATAAGTATGTCTATAAAGTATGCAATCTGGTGTGAGTTTAACCACCATCGATTTTTTTTTTCGCTCTACTCAAGATTAAAGTTTTTGGAGGGCTAAATTTTACGCCTTCAATGTTTAATGAAGTGATTTTTTTTAAAAGCAAAGGAGTTTAAAGTTTATGATATCATATTTATGAGATTTAAAACAGTGTTAGTTTATTATTTTTTATTTATTTGATTATATTATTAATTTCTAAATTGATAATGTGGCATATTTAGACTCGTTTTTAGTCCCTAAAAGTCAGATATACACAAAGAAAATCAAATTGTGTGATAAATTGTCGATTTGGAATATGAATCATTTTTATTTTTTATGAACTGGAATATGAATAATTGATTGAAGAAAAACTGATGAGTATTAGTTTTGCTCGATATAATGCAAGGGTGGCTTCCACAAGAACTTAAAAATTGGTCTCTCTCTAAGAGCACTTTCATGGGTCTTGAATTACCTAAGCAGTTTGGGTTGAAGGCAAAAACTGTCCAAAAACACACTTCCTAGCGAATCTTAATTATCAGGCAAGAGGTGGGGTCCATGGATGTCCAGCCCCGAACTCGGGTCAGTAATAAAAATTCGAACCCGAATCCAAAACGTGAGTTAAAACTAAATAATTAAAAGGAAATTGTAACGGGTTGGAAAATAAATTCCTCTTATAAAAATAACTCATGATTCTTAGACAAATCAAGAATTACGGTAAATAGATAAATAAACTTTATATTCTCCAATCTAATCCGAACACATCCTGCCTATCCTCTTGAATGTCTTGTTCGTAAACCAGCATAACAATAGAGGGATGAGTTTCAACAGTTCAGTAGAGACATAACATTACCACAGTAAATTGACAATACTAAATTAAGTGTCATGGAATCATCTAGCCAAATTTCAAATCATTATTGATAACAATGCATGAA
Organism: Pyracantha coccinea; assembly: GCA_028566515.2. Classification (NCBI taxonomy): domain Eukaryota; kingdom Viridiplantae; phylum Streptophyta; class Magnoliopsida; order Rosales; family Rosaceae; genus Pyracantha; species Pyracantha coccinea. The sequence goes on along the minus strand of JAOTRO020000016.1, from coordinate 1,265,009 downwards.
TGTAATGCAACCTCTTCGACTACACCTGTTAATTTATATAATAAAACACGCGAACATCCACGTCCCATACCGTGCATTTTACCATTACAGTGGTGGTTCAAATATTCTATTATACAAATTAACCCCCATCAGATATCCCAAGTTCATAAACCCCTTTTGTTAGTCATCTTATCTAATTCACTGATCTCCATCCCAAATAGCCCACATCGACAATTTATCTCTCCGATATCCTATTCTAATGTGCACACAGGGCTTTTTTGGACCTAATTCACAATGAATAGATTCCACTACACAAAAGATCCTTTCCAATTACCCTCATTTTCAGACCAATCAAAACAATGAAGTTCTAACCACATCAACATGAATGATGCAGAAATAATATCATGTCATTTTTACATATATCACAGTATATTCTCAACAAATAACATTCCAACAATAATTCCATAACTAATAACAAGTAAAATTAAAAAAAAAACAATTAGCCAATTAATATCCAACCACATTAATCAACCAAAAAGATAAAAAAATATTCTAACACTTCACTAAATTTAATAAAATCAATTTCCGTAAAAGTTTACCAGTTTACCGTATGTTCTCTACTTGGATTCCAAAGCTAAAACGAAGGTCCACTTCACTACCTGAATAGCTAAACTCCACGTACTTATCCATGTCACTACTGAAATGGCTAAGTTCCTCGTACTTGAGGAAGCTCCTTGATCGCTCCTAACACCATATATTTCTTCTACTCTCCTTTATTTTCTAATCTCTCTCTATATATAAATATAAGAACTAAACCTATGTATATACCATAAGTACAGAACATGTTTGCATGCACCTGCATGTCAAACTCTCATAATTTCTCTATGCAAAGGCTTAACATGCATGCTTGCATGTAGAGGAGGAGCCACAGTGGGGTCAATGGGGTCGCACGACCCCTTGGAAGCCATGGAAATAGCCCTTGGAGTTGCTAGTGCAACCCCTTGGAGCTGCTGGTGCGACCTCTTGGAGCTGCACACCAAGTGGTCGACGAAATGTCTGAGAGAAGAAGAAGCTACCTGGCGCCAGTGGTGAAGCCACGTAGGAGCGAGGACTGGCCGCCGCCACTCCCATCGCTGAAAAAATACGCCTAGATGGATGGTTCAGCCCCTCCCCTCGTCGGAAACTCGACTGGTTTTTTTCACCCCCTCCCTCCGGTGGTCTGGTTCGGCTGCTGCGCAGCTGATCTGGATCTTTGTTTTTTTTTTTAAACATCCAGGCCAAAACGACTTCATTTTTGGACCTGGTTAGAAAAAAAAAATCAAAACTGTGCCGTTTTGATAAGTTTGAAAAATTTTAAAAAAATATGGAGGGACCGCCCCCTTCTTCTCTTCGAGTCAGCCATTCCCCTCCCCCTTTTCATTTTCAATTTTTCCCTGCCCTTGCCAATCAGAAAGCAAACCGCCCACTTCCCCCAAATTCCCAAAGTTGCGCAGCAACTTGGCAGCCAAGTTCCAACGGACAGAAAACAGCCACTCCAGCCGCCGCCAACCATTCTTCAGCCATAGCTTGCAGCCTTCAAAGCCCTTCTTTAGGTAAATTTTTTAATTCCCAAATTTATAATCCCTAACCCTAATTAATTTTT
>JAOTRO020000016.1:1203448-1223235 GCA_028566515.2 Pyracantha coccinea | reverse complement strand
CGGCGGGCGGGATGGGGAGTACAGAGGTGGGGGTGAGGGATGAGGTGGGGAGGGTTTAGGGGATGGTGGTGCTGATGAGAGTGAGGGTGAATGCGAGGGTGAAGAAGGTGAAGAAGAAGAGAAGCCACGGTGAAGAAGAAGAGAGATAGAGAAATAAATAAAATACTACTATTTTATTGTCAATTGTCAGGGCTATTTAAGTGCAACGGTGGAGATGCTAAAGAAGATTACTGTTCATTAAGGATAATTACTGTTTACTAGGTGGATTAAATAGTGAATAGACTAGGGGAGGGCTCCCGCTGGAAGTGCTCTAAAAGAACCAAGCAAATGAACCAATAGGCATGCCCAAAAAAAAATTTAGACCCGGCCCAGAACCCGGCGACCCAGTGTTGCGGCCAGCTCCGCAAGCCTTTCTGGCAAAATTTCTGTTGCTTGCTTTCCTCCTCCTGATCAGAAACAAACACATCTCTCTCTCTCTCTCTCTCCCCCCCCTCCTCCGAAGCTGCTTTGCTCTGCAACTCGATGTTCTATAAAACCATTCCGTTCGTCTTCGATCTTAGAAATCCCTACCGCCATGAATTCCAACAGTGAGCTCGCTCTAATCTGATCAATTCCGAAGGGAAAAACGATTAAGAATTCAAATCATGTGGTTTTCGTTTTGGAAGTCCAGGGATCGCTTCTCCTTAGACGAGCTCAGGTTTGTCATTAATTTCGAGCTCGGTTTATCGCTAATTTTAATTTTTTTTGTTGGTTTTGGGGATTATTTAGTTGGTGTTTATGGTTAATTAAGGTAATTAAGGGTTTGCTGCATGTTTGGTTTGATTAATTGATTGTATTGTGACTGAGAATTTGAATTTTGGATTGTAATTTGGACTCTCAGAGTTAATATGGTGCAAAGGCGATTCCTTTTGGTTTATTGTTATGAGAAAAGTGGTTGGAAAATAGGGAAATAGAAAATTCAGTTTAGAATTAGTGTCGACAGAGCCTAACATTGCTGGTATCCAATCGTTTTGGTTTATAGTTCAGTGAGTGAGTTGAGTTTTAAGCGGTGCTGTTCTTGGTTGCCAGAAACTTGGATACCGAATGTTTGAATTGATACCGAGTGTTTGAATTGACAATTACCGAATGATACCGAATGTTTGAATTGAAAATTACGAGCGGTTTCCAGATTGACATTAGTGAAAGGAGTTTTATCTTGACATTAGTGAAAGGAGTTTTATCTTCACACACACTTTGGGCTTGAGAGATAGGGGGTTTGTGTAAATGGCATGCTGCACCTGCCTGAATGTTCTTTGGTAAACAAAGTTGAATCTTCATTTCTATCAGCTAGTGAACTAGCCGCCTTGCTGCAACTAATTCATCTAGGGTAGGAGAGCAGGCATTTTTAACCCTCTGGGTCTCCACTGGAGCTGTAAATATAACGTGGAAAGCTAGTTAAAATCCAAGTCGTATACTATTCTACATTTTTAAGTTCGAAATAATCGATAATGAAGAATACTGCTTGCTCCATGAGTAGCCTGGTGAAGGTGAATCTTGATTTGGAAGCGGTTCATGATGATTTACGAATGGCCTACAATTAACTTACTAGACCTTGAAATCAAATGCATAAGTTGGAACTGAGTAAAGATTTTATCTTCTTGTTTTGATGTTCATGTTCACTTCTTATTAATTGTAGGATGATTTTTTATCACTGGCGTAGCATGACGAGGAGGGGCGGAGGCCCCTCTCTGTGTACACACACACACACACACACACACACACACACACGCACACACGCACACACACGCACACACACGCACACACACGCACACACACGTACACACTAAGTATAGTTTCAGATGTGAATTTAAACAAAATTACATAAACACTAAATACGAGACCTCCTTAGGTTCTGCAATACATGACATTGTGTTTTAGTAAAAACTTTTGTCATCGAGTAACTGTATACTCTTAAATGAGTATCTCAATCTTCCATGTTTGATCTATGTCCCGTGAATCAAGATCTCATTTAAGGAATTCATTTGGTATAGTTATAGGTTTGAAACAAGCTACAGTCATGCCAGATCTTGAAAAATTTGAATATGAATTAGTAGAAATATGACCATAACCAAGTATATGCTATATAATTATTAACCTTTGCTTGTATTATCAAAGACTCTGTTTCATAATCTATAAGAATCTGCTTGTATGTTTCTGGTTAAAGTACTTGTGCTTTTCTAACACATAGTACCTAATATCCTAAGATCCTATTTCTTTAGTCTCCTCGTCAAATAGATCCTTATTTTCAATCACATTTTTTGCTTTTGATGTGTTTCAAAAATTGAACCTCTATTGGTGTTTTGGTGGTATATATTTTCTATATACATTTGTTTTAATTGAGCAGGTATTTAACTGATCAGCTGATAAAAGTTCAAATTGTGAATGAAGTAAACAAGGTAACCGGAGTCCATTTTCTTCCTCTTTCAGCTGAATTATTTTATTAGAATTTTTTCCTCAATGTACCAACATGTAGTCTCTTTAAAGGATTTCGTTATTGAGGCGCTGAGATCCATTGCGGAGTTAATAACGTATGGAGACCAGCATGACTCCACCTTTTTTGAGTAAGACTTCTCAATGCTTAGTGTTGCTGGATGTACATATCATATTGCTGCGTTTCATAATGCTCTGTCAATTTTGTAGATTTTTCATGGAGAAGCAAGTCATGGGAGAGTTTGTACGTATATTGAAGGTTAGCAGAACTATGACTGTGTCACTTCAGTTGCTACAGACAATCAGCATTATGATCCAGAACCTAAAAAATGAACACGCTATATGTAAGTTGCATTTGAAGAAAGAACCAGATAATTTGCAGTTTCTCTAGTTGCTCCAGTTGGTGATGGCATGCTCATAGATTTGGTGCCTTGATCAATCAACTTTCTTTGCAGACTACATGTTCAGTAATGAACATATGAACTACTTGATAACGTATTCATTTGACTTCCAAAATGAAGAGCTACTGTCGTACTACATATCCTTCTTAAGGTTTGTTTTTGGTCTCTTTCTTGTTCTTATGGTAATTGATGCTTACGGTTACCGCATATCCTTGCAACTTATCTTCAAACAGTACCTTTTTGACATGTTTGGTTGGTTATGTTGTTTGATTCCACTGTATGGTCCGCGAAGAGCAATAAGTGGGAAGCTAGACAGGAATACAATTTCTCTGCTTGTAAAGACTCAAAATGTAAGTAATGATTCTTTCTTTTTATTGTTTATTTATTATATGAAGTATAGGGCTTCATTATTCATTATTATGAAGAAAAATTACCCAAGATACCTAATAACTTGAATGCAAGATTCCTAATTTATTATTACCCGAGATACCTAATAACTTGTCTATCTCTAGGTAGTCTTCTTAAAAAAAAAAAAAAAAAAAAAAAAAAAGGTAGCTCTAGGTAGTAAACTTCATTAAAAAGGGTGAAAAACATTCATGTACAAGGGAGATGTAGTATGAGGAATGGAGGGTTATTTAACCATCATGCCTCAAATTTATATTGCTTGCCTGTCGGCAATGACTTACAAATTTTGCATGTAAAGTATACATCCATTAGTTAATCTCTTTATTTTCTAGTTTCATAAATGATAGCCATGCATGTATCTCCATTTGTGCATCTAGGATGAAGTGGTTTCATTTCCACTGTATGTTGAGGCAATACGATTTGCCTTTCATGAGGAGAGCATGGTCCGCACTGCCATACGGGCTTTGACACTTAATGTTTATCATGGTGAGTTTCAGTTTTTCACTCTCTGCTTAATAAGCTTTATTCTCCCCTGCCCTCTCTCTCCCTCTCTCAGATTTAAAATTTGTTGTGTGCAACTTATTTTGATACATGAAAGTTTGATGTGATTTTTCAGTGGGAGATGAAAGTGTCAACAGATATGTCACCAGTGCCCCTCATGCAGATTATTTTTCAAACCTAGTCACATTTTTCCGAAAGCAGTGCATCAATCTAAATGCCTTGGTTTCAGACTCTATGAAGTAAGAGTCATAATTATATTCTGATTTTACTTTAGAAGAATGCATTTGTTTTCTCTGAAAAGTTTCATTGGAATGATGAAACAGAAATCCGGGTGCAGAGTCTGCAGACACAACCGCATTAATTTCTGCTGCTGTTGATGAGATCGAGGACAATCTCTACTATTTTAGTGATGTTATTTCTGCAGGAATTCCTGATGTTGGGAGGTTAATTACAGATAACATCTTGAAGCTTTTGATATTCCCGCTGCTTCTTCCTTCACTTACAATAAAAGCTGTCGAAGTATGGATACATACCCATTTTTCTTATTCCATAATTATAAGAATGCAACATGCTCTTATTTAACCTTTGGTAGCCTGTAAATTCAGGGGATACAAATTGGTGCTGCCACGTCTTTGTACTTGGTTTGTTGCATCCTGCACATAGTGAAAATCAAGGATTTGGCAAATACCATTTGTGCTGCTCTTTTCTTTCCGTTGGATTCTTTCTTTCCAAAGTCTGGAGCTAAACCAAATGGCTGTACGCCTTTCTATGGCTTTGCACATGAAAGCCAACCACCAGGCAGTAATACCAAGGAAGGTGTTGGAATATTAAGAGTTGACGTGCCAAACTTGTCAAGCTCTCCCCAAATCCATTCAGTGGATGTCACAAGAGAAAATGATTATTGTGATTTTCATTTGTCTTTGAGGTAACGTAATAACATTGATTACGGCTGACATCAGAGTTTTGATTGCGCAGTTAATTATAGAATTCTGAGTGAGAATGTTATTATTGATTTGGTTTACTAATTTTGTTGAGATATAGAGACTGTTTAAGAACTCTTGGTTCGTGATTCTCGATTATAGTTAGAACTTAGAACAAGGCTCTGTTCTTGTTGATAATTGTTAAAGGAAATCAAGCCTTAAACTCTTTAGATCATCTCTGGAGTTTGAATTCGTGCACATGTAATTCTGTCAAACAATCTCAGTAACATCACTCAAATGAATTGACCTAATCCTAGATCTTTTGGATCTGCTACATGCATACTTATTCATAAATTATTGGGATCTTCTCATGAATTTTCTTTGACCATTCAATCCAACCTAGAGCTGTGTGTCTAACTAAATCTTTTACAGAAATATCCTTTTTATACGCTTCTACTAGACTGCTAGTGCCACTCTTGGGCTCCATCTCAACATTTTGAATATAGGACGGAGCTTGAGTTTCAAGGGTACAACCATGGAAAAAGAGTGGTCATGGCTCTTTGATAGACACACAGCTCCTAGGTTCTTTTTCATATTTGAACTTCTATGAGTCATGAGCAGAATTGCGTTTTATGGCTAACTTTTTCACTTGTTTCCTTTGTACTGTCTTGTTTATTGTTTATCATGATGTTGATCATCTGTGTAGGGAGGCTTTGATTTCTTATATTGCGAGTGGGGATGATATACAAGTTGCTGGTTCGTTGAGTGTACTAGCTACTTTACTGCAGACAAAAGGTTATATTGCTGATATGCAGATTTCGTAGCAACTGGCTTTTATCACTTTCTTACCAGAATATACTTCTGTCAAATTAATACAACTGCTTCTTGTCACCGTTTCTTACTAAAATCCCCTCTTTCAAATTCACAACAATGCTTCTAACTGTTTCTTACCAAATATCCACTTTGTAGAATTGGATGAATCAATGCTAGATGCTCTTGGAATTCTTCCTCAACGCAAACAGCATAAGAAACTTCTGCTGGTATGCCTTTGTAAAGTTACTTTGTGATACTTTTCTGCTTGGGATACGAGTATATAAGTAAAATTCCTACGACCAAGAGAGTTACTAGAATGTTTGGTATCTTTGTCTCTTGATGATGTACATGACATATTAAAAGGGTAAAGTAGCTGTTAGTTGGGTTAGGTGAATGCTAATGTAGAGGGATTATTGTATGTAATTTGGTAGACCTATGAGTGGCATCCTTCAAGCCAGCTTGATAACATATTTTTGAAATTTTTGAAAACCAAAGCGGAATTCAGTTTTGGAAGTTGAAACACCAAGTCAAACTTTATAAAAACAACAAATGCAGAACTAAACTGGCCACTTTGGTTTTGAATGGTTGGCTTCAGCTGGTGATTTGGTTTTCCACTACTATATACCCCAAAAGATAAAAAGGGGACTTAGGTAGGACCAATTAATGTCCCCAGATTGCAATATGACTTGCTTGAGGTATTGGAATTGTTTGTGCAGTCATACTTCTCGTGCATTTTCTTTTCCTTTCTTTTGCTTTGTACAGACTTCTTTTGCGACTAAGGTCCATTCTGCCGCCTTCTTTATTGAGCAATGATTTTATTTTTTTTTGTCCATATATGCGACAGCGCTGTCCCATTTCCAACCAAGGAATTCGAACAAGAATCTTATATCTCATTATTCCTCTAGTTATTCGAAATTAGGTCACTATCGAGGAATAATTACTTAATTTCCTTATTTTCATTTACAATTCTTTTCATTTATCTCCTTACTAAGTTACTAACTAACAAAAGTTATAACCATGGAAAAAAAAATGATATCTTAAAAAGGATGTCTAAGTGTTTTGTGTAATCGAGTGTATATAAAATTCACGCTGCATGTGTTGCTTTCTGAATTACTTGATATTGGCCCTGGGTTTTAACCACCACTTTTTTTTATTTTTTATTTTTTTATTTTTAAAACTCATATCCAGAGCAATGCGCTGCCTCAATGTTTGGTTATCCTTCTGGCTATCTTAATCTATGTATGCCCTTTTTGAGGTTTTGATACCCTGACTATCTAAACTATACGAATGAAAATGTTACTGTATTGATTAGTATGCAATTTAATGCATTTCTTGTTTTATTCTTGCAGCAAGCTTTGGTTGGTGAAGTCTCAGGAGAAGAGCAACTTTTTTCTTCAGAAGGTAGCTCGTCAAAAGATGGTATTGAATGTGGTAGTGAGCTTGATAGTTCTCTACAAAAGCTTAAGGTAGTCATGGTCTCCCTCTCCCTCTCTCTCGTGGGAACAAATGGAAAGGTTATGACGAGCGATGGTCTAAACTAATTTATAATATTCTAACCTGTGGGGAGTGGGATTCAAACGTGGGTGCAAGGTGGTGGATGCACTGTTCTGCCAACTGGGCTAACTCACATCTTCCTTGTCTAATAACCTTTTGATTTTTGTTTTGTTTCCAAGGAAAAAAGAAACCTATTTGATTTGAGCTCGGGTGCAAGGTGGTGTACACATTGCCCTTGCCAACCGGGCTAACTCATATCTTCCTAGTTTGATAACATTTTGAGTTTTTGTTTTATTTTCGAGGAAAAACAAACCTTTTGTTTTTGTTATTAGTTTTTTGTTAGGAAGAGGGAAATTACAGTGGGGGAAAAGCAAGGTGAAGAAGGTGGTGGGAGGGAAGGAGAAGGGAGAAATAAAGGCAAAAGAATGAAGCCAAAACCTTTTCTATTTATTTTTTATTTTCTGTAACACCATACACAATTTTTCCAACACCCTTCATCTATCCTTTTCTCATATATTTCCTGTCTATATCTAACAGAAAAAAAATGTTTCAGTACTAGTGATTTCGTCAGCGACTCATTTGTATTTGCGTACAAGAATGTGTTTTCAATTGTATCCAATTGTTCAGTGCAGTTTAAAGAACTTAGGTTTCAAGTTTTGTATTTACTATGTAGAGTGAAATTTTGTGCACTGTCATTGCCAGAGGTTTTACAAGTTCACAAAGCCATGTTTTACTAGTATGATATATTTTATAAAGCTTAAGTCGCCTTGTTTTATATAGAGGGTTCCAAGATTTCAAAGCGGGTAAATAAATTAACAATTGCGCTATCATTATGTAGTAACACTTGGTTTTAAATTGTTATGGTTATTCATCAAGTTCACAGCTTATAAAGGTTAAATGGTTTCCAGTTCTAGATTTTTTTTGTTTGAGGTTATGCATCAACACATACATAAAATGGGTGTAGCGGAGATGAGGGTGCTTCGTTGGATGTGTGGGCACATGAGAAAGGATAAGATTAGGAATGAGGATATCTGTGGTAAAGTAGGAGTAGCCGAAATTGAAGGAAAGATGAGTGAAAATCGGTTACGGTGGTTTGGACATGTGCAAAGAAGGCCTACTAACGCTTCGGTTAGAAGATGCGACTACGGGACAGAGGTCCAGGGCTGAAGGGGTAGAGCAAGACCTAGGAAAACTTTGGAAGAGACTCTAAGAAAAGACTTAGAGTACTTGGATTTAACGGAGGACATGACACAGAACCGAGCACGATGGCGTTCTAGGATTCATATAGCCGACCCCACCTAGTGGGAAAAGGCTTTGTTGTTGTTGTTGAGGTTATAGTATGTTTACATTGTGAGTTGTTGTCTATCATGATAATTCCTTCATTGGTTGGTTAACTTTATATTTTTTGTAATCTGCAGGAACAGTTTGGACTGTCGTGTTCTTCTCTGGAAGTGAGGGCTAGTCCTCGAGTACATAGATTTCAGGTAATTGGGGTAAAAAATTTGAATTAATTGAATGTTGAACCTTCAAAACAGTTTCTGTCAAATGGTTGGCCTTGTTGAATCTTCTTGGTTAAAAAATTGGCCCAGTTAAAGTTAACTTTGGTGAACTAAATAGGATGAAGCACCAAAAAACTCTCAATGCAAACCAATGATTATTTTGAGATCATTTATATGTTAAATAACTCTCACTCCCCAGTGACTTGTGGCGGTTGCATCATTTAGAACTTTTAGGAAACTAGCCTCAGGCATGGCATTTTGATTTGAATTTTACTTCTATTACTTTTGGTTTGTTTTGCAAAGATTTTACTTAATTCACTATATTACAGTCTTGTGTTCTTTAACCATTGATTAGGAGATTCTTTTAGGGTTTTTGACACGTAGGCATAGTTAGAATATAAAATGATAGTTAGTCTGACATCCTAACTGCTTAAGCTTTTGGGAAACAGTAGTCAACTGTCAAAATTATAAATGGTCGCAAGATTTTACGAGTCTGCAGTTGGATCCTCCCAACTTTTGTTGGTTTCCACATGTGGGCTTAGTGATGTCGGAGAGGTCCTTATGTGACACGTAGAGCTAGAGTCAATAGTCGCTTACACTGTCTCCAATAGCTGAAGCTGTTAGGATGTGAGCCAACATTCTAACACTTCATATCATGCGAGGGTCTGTCTATATCACTAGAGAGTCAAAGCTACTAAAATTTGACAGATTGTGAGGCCGTATCAGGAGAGATTTAAACTCATGATTTCTTGTTTTGAAATTATATTAAATTGTTCTGGTTTAAAGTCATGATTTCATATTTAGAGATTACATTTTTCTTGTTAACCACTGTTCCATAAGTTTAAGATGTTTGGATGCGAGCCAGCTGTTATGTGCATAATTTCATTCGTTCTTTTTAATCCCTAAATTTATACAATAAGAGTGTATTTGTGAATGCATTTATAAAATAAGTGGTACACACAAAGCTTCATTTTCCCCTCATATTATTCAATTGAATTGCAGTCTACAATTTACCTGTTTTGAAATTTGCAACCAAATTTTATTTCTGGGTGTGCTACCTAGGTGCTTGATGCATTGGTCAGTCTTTTTTGCCGTTCAAATATATCTGCAGAGACATTATGGTATGGTGGTTGGCTTTTGCGCCAGTTACTTCCTTATAGCGAGGCAGAGTTTAACAGCCATCATCTCAAGATGCTGAATGTAAGTTTTCTTTTCTTATGGAATGATATAAGAATAGCATTATCATATCTTCTTTACTAAGTTTCATTTTGTATGACAGAATGATCTTCTTTTCTTCTTTTCCCAAAAGAGTAAAATATAGAATTATTCCCTGAACTTGGAGCCTAGTTTAGAATTGGTTCTTGTTGGAACCAAATTTGGAAAATCATGGTCCCACAGTTCTTGAACTAAAATTCCGTTAATTTTAGTCCTTGAATTTGATAAAACGTGCAGAACTGGTACTTTTAATTGACACTGTTAACAATTCTGTCTAAAATCACCATGTGACGCGCACATGAGCTTCATTATAAGAGTATAGGGGGCTATCTTGAAGAAGAAAAGATAACGATAGAGAGCGAACAAATTAATGAGCTGTTGTATTATCTTTCTTAATGAAGTACAATAAGGAAGAGTATCAGATTGACCTTTTGTCTTTGATTCCATGGCGTTGATACCATACCATGGAACTTAGTAAGGAAGAGTATCAGATTGACCTTTTGTCAGATTGACCTTATTCTTCGATTACCGCACGTGAATAAAAGTGTGAGCATATTTTAAGATGGGAGATGACTCCCAAGCTTTTGACACGCAAGTCTCCCTGGAGCCACTTCTCCGGTTACCACACAACCCAACCCAATCCAGTTGCACCCTGAATAATGTACAAATTTGAAGATGTGACCCGTTCTTTACAACATGGGACTCAAAACCCAATTATAGCTCCACGACTCCACCGCGAGCAGGTTTGCAGCAGCACCATGTCAACTTTCTACGTCAAATGGTTGGTGTTTTTCCTGATATACTACCTCGCCCGCTAGTGATGATCGCGATGTCCTATCCGTAGCCGGTTGATTCGATCTCCCTATTGTGAAGCTCATGTGCGTGTCACATGGCGATTTTAGGCGGAGTTGTTAACGGTGTTGATCAAAAGGACTGGTTCTGTACGTTTTATCAAATTCAAGGATCAAATAACAGTTTTTTAGCTCATGGACCAATTCTAAACTAGGCTCCAAGTTCAGGGACTAACTATATTTTACTCTTTCCCAAAATGTTTTAGCTTTTTAATGGTAATAATTAGTAGCTGCCTCTTCAAGTTGCTGTGCCGGTGGCGGTTGTGTAGGTCTACAAAGGGCCTTGTATTATATGTATGGCACTTCTGTTGGTATATTATTTGGTTGATTCAAGCTTGAGTAGAAATCATTTCTTAGTGAAATGAATTCAAGTACTAGGACATTTGGCACTCTTCTGTCTTCACAGTTACACATAGTTTGAAACCATCTAGTGATGCCAATTTTGTGGTACGAATCTTTTTCTTATCAGGTTCCTACATTGGTTTTTCTATCTTTGTGCAATATTTGTGAATGCTATAAAAGTTTATGTTATGCTGGTAAGACTTAATTGCTCTAATGGCAAGGGGATCCTTTTGTCTCTTATTTGTGGTTTTGTACCATCTCCCATGCCTTGTAGAATTAGGAGGCGCCACTTAAGGGTGGACCTTTGTTTCTTGAAATTTAAAATTTATTGATAGAATTTTTCCTCATTTTAGGCGTAGGTTAATGTTTCTCCCTCTATGGAAATTTTACCGGGAATGAGAAGTCAATCGTAGACAAATTGTTTTCACATCTCTCGTTCCATCCATGGAGTATAGATGTAGACTTCCACATGAATAGAACAACCACCCAAGTCCTAATAAGAAAAATAATCTCCTATTCTTATTCAAAAATGTATATCAAAACTTTTATATATAATAATCATGACAATGTTTACTTATACCATTTTTCTCATACAGGATTCATATAAGAACTGTGCTAGTGCTCTTCTAATGGAGACTAGAGGAGTCTGGCCAGATCTTCTTGTAACAGTCCTCTGCGATGAATGGAAACGGTGCAAGAGAGGTAATTCATGTCATGTTTTGTAATGACTAATGAATTGGTTGTTTGAATGTTTACTGATGTGTTTTTGAAAATTTGTAGCAATAGAGGCCTCCTCCCCTCGGAAAGAGCCCAAGTGTATTCTGTTGTCATCTCAGAGGTTCTCATCTGAAGGTAGAACTGAAGACCTGTTGTGGATTTTTGAATTGAAGGATTTTGAAACCTGCACGGTTGTTTTGAGTAGGCTTTCAGTTAACGCGTCTGTTTTTTTTCCTGATAGATGGTATAACAAGTGATTCATCATTTGCTGCTGGTGAAAGGATGTGTGAGTTGGTCAAGGTTTGTGTTGGTAGTTGGTACTCTATTAGAATTCTTAAATAAAGAAGTAAAAAGACCAAATTAGAGACTTATATAACAAATGCATTAAACACGTCATACATTCGTCTTTTGTGGTGGTACCTGAAACTTTGTTCTGGTCCTAATCTTTATCTTACTTCAGGTGTTTGTACTCCTATATCAACTTCAAATTTTCTCACTTGGTAGAACTTTGCCCGAGAAACCTCCTATTAAACCTCCAGCTGATGCTTTTGAAAATTCCCGTGCACAAAGTGCTGGCCTAGATGCTGCAGGTCCGAAGCTTGGCACTGAGCTAAGACTTGGTGAGTTCTCTATCCTGCACATACCCGTACCTACATAAATATATATTTTTTTTAACTTTTAGTACATACGACTGTGGTAATTCAAGTTACAGCCACCATGCCCAACTTTGTGCCATTATTTTATTTCGAGAACATGGAGAATTTCTTGATTAATTCGCTGTTGCTGGCATATGCAGTTGATGCTGTACCTTGTAGAATTGCATTTGAGAGGGGTAAAGAACGTCATCTTTCCTTCCTAGCAATCTCTTTGGGTGCATCTGGCTGGGTTGTTTTAGCTGAAGAGTTACCCTTAAAGGAGCCTTATGGAGTTGTTCGTATGATTGCACCTTTGGCCGGTGCCAATGTAAGTTACACCGCTGTAGTGCTTTCTACTTCCGTTTTCTACTTTGGTTAAACATATTTGTAGGTCATTTATAGCATCAGTGCTTCTTTTGGATTTATTGCTATTTTATTTTATAGTTTCTTAAACGTATGCCATGTTCAATATGTATATTACTCCTAAGGTACTCCTCTTCACAGTTCATATTGGTAAGCAGTACCAGATTTTTTCTATTGAAGGTTTGTAATTATGATTTCGTTTACTTTTCAAGGAAGCTGTAGTTTTACATGTATCTAATGTCTTGTTATTGCCTTCAGCCAAAACCTGATGATAAGCATTCAAGATGGTTACACTTGCGAATCCGTCCCTCCACTTTACCGTTTGTGGAGCCTGCTAGATATGGTGCCTACGGGAAAGCAAAGACAAAAGCTTTGGTTGATGGAAGATGGACCCTAGCATTCAGGGATGAAGAGTCTTGCAACTCTGCCTTGTCTATGGTTTTGGAGGAGATAAACCTACTGAGCAATGAGGTAGAGAGAAGATTAAAGCCTTTACTCGACCTCGACAACTTTGTAGAATCTTCAAACTCTTCTCGAGGTCCTCCTCGAACTTCCTCTTCTCATTCAACACTTTCCAATTCTTTTTAGGTCTCCAACTTGCTTTAGTTTCTCAATAATAGGTTGCTAACTCGCTCTAAGATCCTTTTTCAAACCTCCATTCCAAGTCAAGTTTGCGTTGATTGTGTGTGTTGGTAGTGAAGGGGTCGAAGACCGAGAAGTGACTTATTCATGGGGTGGGAACATATTATTTTCTTAGTCACCCTTTGTATATTGTCCAAACAACCTTAGGTATATACCCGAAAATGTAGAGTAGCACCCTCATTTTTGTACCTTTCTTTGTATATTAGCTTTGCTTGTCCTGATTTTCAAGTTTACGAGGTTTTCCCCCGCATTCTTTGGCAGTTTTGACCCTAGGCTTTTACTTCCATAATTTGTTGCCCCCTTAACAACATTGTGTAAATGAGTTGATTCCATAGTAAAGGCTTTTTGTGCATCTGTTTTCGTACCAGATTTAAGATCTCGTGTGCATGTGATTTGAAATTTCATCGACGAGGAATATGAATTGCTATCCAGGCGTTTTGTGTATCCGTTTTACCTTTTCTTTCAGTCATTTGTTTTGTGTGATCTATACCAATATCTCATCACCGTATTTCGCGTTTCATTAGGAAATGATTTCCGCACCCCTCCACATTTCAACAGGAAATTTCCACGTGCATGTGTTGTACAGATGAGCGTGCCTTTATTTTTCTTTGATTTAGTCATTTGAAAGGTTAAAAGTAGAGAAGGGTGTACGGAAGAAGAAAATGGAGCGTGAAAATCATTTTTCCATGCCAAATCCATACAGGGTAACAACTTCACTGAAATACCCTACAATCCCAAAGATCGTTCATAGTCTTCAACGGGAAAGTGGTAGAAAAAGAAAATATCATCTATTTTTTAACATCTTCACCCTTAGGCTTGATCCCAAAAAGCAGAAAATCGAAGTTAAAGACTTTTCTTATCTCTCTCTCACATGTACAAGGGCACATTTGCCACTGAGTTGGCCACAACTAGATATCAGACTCATCGGAAATATATAGGGTTATCGAATCCAAGTGAGTCAAACCTGAAACTTCTCCAAGTGGAGACAAAATTTACTTGGTTAAAACTAGTAACTGTCTCCTTTCTCTTTAATGTTGTAACCTTGTTGCCGATCCTTTGCACCCAGCATGTTTACTTTCAACAGTCATTTTTAATGAACTTTCACGTGGTGACCCAGTGATTGGGAACGAATTTTAGATCTGTATTTCACAAGGCATTACTGGTTCGATTTCTAGAGCTCGTGAATCACACGATGGTGGCCACGGGGAGGTCAAAATGCCTCAGCGAGTCTTCCCGGCCCCCGAGAAGGTGGATTGTTGCGGCAAAATCACCAATTGATCCTTTTTTCTTTTTTCAAAAAAATAAAATAAATCATTTTAATGCATTGGAGATAAGTGTAAACTTGACCTTTTCTTTTGATGAACCAACTAAGACAAATCTAATGATTAATGACTCTTATTAACCTCATTTAGTAGGTGATTTAGACATGTATTTTGTTATCAATTGAAGATAATTAATACCTCTTTTCGAAACAATTATTGAACAAAAGTGCGGGGGTCCTTGTTAGTAAAGAACGGCCTACCATGGAGGAAAAATGGGACTCCTCATCATTACTAAACCAAGTTAGTGATTAGAGTCTAGAGACATGCTTCTTTAGAAATTCTAGTAATCATTTCGATACTTTTATGGAAACGGTGAAAGGTACATTGCCAAATACCAAGAATAATGTGACGCTTGCAAAGCACTAAAATTCAATCAATTCACTAAACTATTTGTACCATTCACCATGGAGATATATGATCAATAACCTAGTAATACGATTAGTAAATGTAGTAGCAAACGTAGCATTACTCTAATTGAATGAAAGTGTTGAGGTCCGAGCCTCGAGTGGTTTTCTTCTTCTAATGTTGGAAGAAATTCAGAATTCGAATTTTCTTTTTCTGCTGTTAAGAAAAAATAAAGCAGGTATTCACATAATCAGTAATATAGTTAATAATTATGGTACGCATAACATTACTTACAAAGGTTGTGAAAGTGTTTTGGGTTGGGGATGGAAGGGTCATCATTCATTTTTGGCAATACTCTAATTAATAATGTTGCCTATTATTTTATTTATTTGTGCTGAAAATCCATTGAATTTATTTGTTGGGTATAAACCCTAGTAGGCTTTTTTCCCTTATTATGTTCCACTAATTGTATGGGGCATGTGAGTGTTATTATCGCCCACTAATTGTATGCACAATATGTGTTCATCATTCCCCTATAATACACCACTCGTTTTTGCTTAATATATTAATATTGGACACTTGACACAACTTTTTAATTAATTATAATTATCATAAATTCACATATCCGCCGTTCGATACAATCATACGGTTTGCTATTATGAACCCTTTTGGGTCAAACTAATCATATACTAATTGCAAAGAGAGGAGAAATTTGAAGCATAAAGTGCAATTAACTTGTAGTGGAGACTGGAGATTAATATTTGTTTTGCGAAGAAGATGAAGCCCAACGAAATACGTATGAATGATTACTCGTTTTTTTGGTGTGACAATACTGACCGGCATACCAAGAACAGTCATTGATGGAGGAAAAAGTAAAGAGTGAATTATTTATTAGGAAAACTAACGAAAAGTCTTTTAAAATTTTAGTTTTAACGAAATTGTCAAAATAAATGTGTGATTGAATAGTGTCAGAAAAGGTAAAAAATGTTATTTTTTGTTAAAAGTGAGTAGTACCGGAAGCGTTTCGTTAAAACGCCATTATTTATTTCTTCAAGTCACAGCGTTTCGAATTTATGGAATTTTTTAGCTTAACATATAATAGTAATATCATTTGTAAAAGTAGAAGATAAAAGAGACAAACACCAATTCCTACAATTTTCATTTTGTTGCAGTCTTATTAGATTAGGAATGTGATTGTATAAATCCTAATGTATCTAGGGATATCTTGGAATATTCTCTAGGGTTAGATATTATCCTATTAGAGTTGTAATCCTATTAGGGTGAGAATTTAACCTTCTCTACTACTATAAATAAAGGCACAATGGGATAATATAACACACACCTCACAATTACACATCACTCTATTCTCTCTCTATGCCTCACCCCCTCTCTTTCTGGCCTTCATGATTGTTAAGTAAATTATGCTTACAACTCGTTATCAGCATGTTCTTGACGTTGTACTCAAAAGAGTTTGATCTTCAATCGGGAGAGTATTACGTTTTAATCATTCTTTTTATGATTAATTTATTATTTTATTAAATTGATCTACATGCTATTGATTCAATTTAATTTTTTATTTGTTGAACGTGATACAATGCATTGGAGATGCAATTCCGACTTTCCGAGGATCTTTTACAAATTCAAAGACTTTTGTTGTTTTCTGCCAAACAAGTACGCTTAAAATAAAGGAAGATATTTGAAACGACCATGAAACATGAAAACATTCTCCATGATGCATGAACCCCTTATATGTACATTTACCTTCTGACACACACACACACACACACACACACACACACACACACACACACACACACACACACACACACGTTTCATGCATTACGCAATTTTTGCTATGTGGGATTTGTGTGTCAAAGAATAGAAATAAATTAGAAGCAATTAGGGTTTTTTCAAACCCTAGCAAAAGTTGAAAAAAAAAAATTATGGAATTTTTGCGGCATAAGCTGCACCACCGAGCCAACGACGTGTTGCACCAAGCCTGAAGCTTGGATTTGCGACATGGCAGCCCTTTGGGCTTTGTGCTAAAATTGGACTAGGCCTGCGATTGGGTTCGTGATACATGGGCTTCACACCTTCGGTCTGTTCTAGAAGCCAACAACTATTGTTGAGCTTTTTGATATTTGGCCTCCTTCTTAGAAGCTAGCAATAGCTGGGGTTGTCCCGTGTCAACAAGAAGCCAGCGAAAGCTGAGCTTCCTTTGCGCCACTGCCTAAAGCCAGCAAGCCTAGTGTTATTGGGCTTTGCCTCTTCCCTGGCCCGCTGACCTACATTCAGGTTGGGTTGCTTTGCAGCCATGTTCCTGAGGCCCAACAACTGCAGGGTCTTGACCCGTGACTTTGCAGCCAGCCCAAGTGCATTGGCCTGCGTTCTTTGTAGCCAGCATATTTTGGCATCCCTTGCTTCTTAACCATACCTAAATATTTTTGGGACGTTTTTGGTTAACGCTAATTTAGTTATAAACTTGTCGCTTGGCCCACCACCAATTGAAGCTAATAAGACCCGCGTGTCATTATTGACCCCGTATGGTCCCAATCTATTGAATTAATTAAAAGTGAGCAGCAGTCCATTAATTTGACAAGACATCTAAAATTATTGGCTCGAAGATCACTTTTGGACATTAACGATTCAATAATTTATTTTTCTTCTTTGAATTGTTGACATCCTTTTGTAATCCCAAAGCACTCACACTTGAGTTCTTGAAGCAACTCAAATCCATTGCACTTAAATCAGTACCTTGTATTTTGTGTTATTACATGAACCTCTCTTTTATGAACTAAACGTTCATAAACTAAATTGAGCCTGTAGTTTCAAATTTAGTGCCCTTGACACCCGAAGTTTTCATAAAACAAGTACACCTATGAAAATATGACGTTTTTCATGAAAACCATGTCTTAGCACTCAGATGTTCTAACTGTGATGCTTATGGATGATTCATTCCCATAAACCAATCACAATCTTGTTCCCTCCAATTCAGTGGATTGTCGAACCGTCACAAGTTCGATTTCCCTTATTTGGATGTTTCTATCAGAAACCACTTTATGTGGGTACAAGACATGAATCTCCACTTGACTATCAAGTAGCTAAGAAACCATTGAAGCCAACAATGGCATGGAAGAGCTGAATAAGCCTCTGCCATGCTCTTCATTCGAAGACTTATGCCCGAAGAATTACAAATGGAAGTACCTCCTAAACGAGGATTGCATGGCTCTTTGGCTCGCTTAAACGGATCGTCTGATCATGCGAGATATTGCCTGAAGCACACCATGATTACGTCCATGAATGAGTACGATTATGAAATTTATAAATCCGATCGAATTTTGACTAGAGAATAATTTTCTTGTCCTTCCATGTTTCTAACTTGCTCCTGAAGTAGTAGTGTAGAAAGCAGAAATTTACCAAATT
Source organism: Pyracantha coccinea (assembly GCA_028566515.2). Taxonomy (NCBI): domain Eukaryota; kingdom Viridiplantae; phylum Streptophyta; class Magnoliopsida; order Rosales; family Rosaceae; genus Pyracantha; species Pyracantha coccinea. The sequence goes on along the minus strand of JAOTRO020000016.1, from coordinate 1,204,878 downwards.
CCTGGATCTGATTACTACCATAAATGTGAGAACACGGTATAGACTCAGCTTCGACTAGAGTCTACCGAATGGTGATGCCCTGCTTCGGCAGGGATGCACCCAAGGGCATGCTCCGCTGCGACAGAGATGCACTAAACAATATTGCTCTGCTTCTGCAGAGGCCTACCGAATAGACCCCTTCAGCTTCGGTTGGAGCTTGTCGAACCCAAGTCTAGGTCTATTTCTCTCACAATCCAATTTCGAGTTTATTTTTACAACATAAGGTAGAATCAGGGTCTGTCAAGGTGTGGCATCATGCCCAAAGCGTGATCCTTGGCACCTAAGACCTAAAACTTCAAGAATAAGGGATAATATTTCCAAACCTTAACCCTGCAAAATCTACTTCAGTCTTGACGGAATAGATCATTGGTTATGCACTTGTTTGTGCCCCTACCAATGTCGTTGAGGAGTACCATTCTCGTAGTCAATATGTGAGGCTAATTTTGCTCCACCAAATATCAATGAAAGAGAAATTTTTTGACATAGATGGCCTTGTTGGCCGAATCCCCTTAGTAAACCATTTACTTTGTGAACATTTTTTTATGTTCTTGGATTCACATTTGGTGTTTGTTTTAGTTATGGATAATCTTATTGATATTGTCCTCTAATATGAGTTAATTGAATCATGTTTCTTAAAACATGTGACCGAATTCAATTAAATACGTGATTAGGTATGAATGTGGAAAAGTTAGTTGTCTGGATGAATGCCATACTACACACACTAACTTTATACCTAAATCACATCTCTAGCAACGACTTCAGGTCTATCCAACCTGATTGAGAGTATTGGCATGTTTCTCGTTGTATGAATGGTACTAAATTACCATTTCAGAGACCTTATATTCTCTTCGTTTAGGAAGAATGTCATTGATCATTAAGGATATTCGAGATGACAATGAACATGAATGAAACTACTGATGGAAAATAGAGTGAAATATCTTTGCACCACCTCAAAAAATGAGCTTGAAACTTCATTTTAGGGCCAATGGGCTATCTCCCGATTGGGATACGCCATATGTGGCTGGCCTAGAGCCTGATGATTCGAGCAGTTTACTTGTCTTGGTACGACCATTTGGGACACTTAGGTCGAAGAATGATGCTACGATGCATCTCCTTACTCAAAGTAAGGATCATGTGCTTACAATCACAATTTGCCAAACCTGCTCGTTGGGGAAATTGATTTTCTACATCATCCTTAGCAAAGATATGAAATGACCATTTTTTCACAGTGGATTCAAGGGAATATATGTGGACTCATCCAACTAAATTGCAGACCATATAAATATTTATTATTTTGGTTGATGAATTGACAAACTGGCCACATGTTTGTCCACACACATTGCTGCTAAACCTCCTGGCCGATTTTAAATGGTTGGCCACCTTAATTGTCC
>JAOTRO020000016.1:1182526-1196199 GCA_028566515.2 Pyracantha coccinea | reverse complement strand
AGTGCTATTTCTGAAATTCAATCACAACTTGCTAATCTTACTTCTCTTGTTTCTCAGGTTGTGATTGGTCCAAAAGCACAAGAACACCAAGTCTGTGGAGTGTGCTCAATTCAAGGGGAGCTAGTGAAAATACCAACGGTTACGATTGAGGAAATACAGGAGGAAAACATCAACCAGAGTGAACGTGTGGTAACGGTTCATTCGATTCAAAAGCACACTCAACTAGCTAAGCGGAGGGCGGTGTTAGATATAAAGGGGACCTTCAAGGAAAATTATGAGGGTTGCCATGAGATGAGGAGTGGAAGTAGCTCTAAAAGAGGGATAGATATAGAAGAGCAGGAGATGATGTCTTCCCCACAGAAGAAAGCTAAAGGTGATGAGGTTAGCAAGAGCACAAGGGAGAGAAAATAGAGAGTCGTATAAAAGCTGAGAATGATGAGCATAAGGGAGAGATGCTTGATGATGGAGAGAGCAATCTATGTGGAGGAGAAGTTGCAGGAAGTCCCAATAGAGTATCAAGATATATAGGACTATATGGAGGATATTTCTTCGGGGAGAAAACAGGCTTTCATAGCAAGGAATGCGGGAAGTCAATCCCGAGGTGGCATCGGCTAGCCCTCAACAGCCACACGATCACCATGATACATCTATTTTGGACCTGTCGTGGTTTTGGGTCGAACACGGTAGTTCGGGCTTTACATGGGCTAATCAGGAAACATAGGCCCTTTATGATTTTTCTGTAGGAAATGAAAATGAAAAATCATAGAATCAAAGGTGTGAGGCGGCATATGGGTTATTTAAATGGGTTTAATGTGGCTCCGGTAGAGAGAGTGGATGGCTTGAGTCTACAGTGGGATGACTCGATCACAATGGAAGTGGTGGAATCCTCTAAACATTTTATTGATGCTAAGTGCAGGTACAGCGACTCCCAATGTGTGTTCCGATTTACGGGAGTCTGCAAAACTTCTTACCGAGCAGAAAAGGCTGAGTTCTGGAGATGTATGACTCAGAAGTTTAGCCCAGAGGATATCCCTTGGATCTATGGTGGTGATTTTAATGAAATCTTATGGGATTGGGAAAAATCGGGTAGAGCGAAGTAAGATACAACAGAACTTGGTATTTAGAGGATTTCATAAGCAAGGTGAAGGTGATGGATTTGGGTTTTAATGGACCGAAGTTCACATAAAGAGGGACAAGGAATGGGCAATTGTTAGAAGCTCGATTTGATCGGGATCTAGTTAACGAACATTGGCAGTCGCTCTGGCCCAACACAATGGCCATTCATGGCACTGTTTTGGGGTCTGACCACTGCCTTATTGTAGTCAATTGCGAGCCGAATGATGTGAAAAAGAAAAAAAATCTTCCGCTTCGAGGCTTTCTGGTCAAAGGAAGCTGAATGCCGTGAGATTGTGAAAGGGAGTTGGGAGATGCGGTGGGATGAAAATATTATGGCTAGCTAAAACTGGAAGATCAACGACTATCACTCTAAATTGTTAACGTGGAGTAGAGGAAAACTTAAACAGCGGGGTAGACAGATTGAAGAGATGATGGAAAAACTTGGAACCCTTCAAGAGGATTGGGGAGTTAATGCTTAGGAAATTGAAGTGCTTACAAAAAGGGTGGATCGTCTATGGAGTCAAGATGAGAGCTTTTGGCAGCAAAGGTCGAGAATAAGATAGCTAAAGGAGGGGGACACCAATACTTCTTTTTTCCATCAATCCACTATGCATAGAAGAAGGCGGAACAAAGTGATCTCACTAAAAGATGGCAGCGGGGAATAGGTGGACAATTCACGTGTGGTTCGGAGCATTTTTGACAACCACTTCATCGATCTTTTCACTTCGACGGTGCAGCGAGCTTAAGGTTCGATCCTGGATTGCGTCACCCTCAAAGTCACGGAGGAGATGAACGAGACCTTCACTACTCTGGTTTCGGTAGAGGAAATAATGGATGCGGCTTTACAGATGGGGGTCTAAAAGCCCTGGGTCCCGATGGGTTTCAGAGTATCTTCTATCACTCCTACTAGGATATCATAGTGAAATATGTGAATAAATTAATTGGAGACCTTATGAATGGTAAATAGAACCCCAACCGCATAAATGCTACTCATGTGGTGCTAATCCCCAAGGTACAAAACTCAAAAAATGTGTCTCAGTTCTGCCCTATCAACTTGTGCAACTATTCATGCAAGGTTTTCTCAAAGGTGATGGCAAATCATCTAAAGCTACTTTTGCCGACCTTGATCTCCCCTACTCAAAATGCGTTTATGGCAGGAAGATAAATTCAAGATAACATTGGTATTGCGCATGAGATATTTCATTTCCTCAAGTTGAGAAAGACAAAACAGAAGTTCGAACTTGGAATCAAGTTGGATATGCATAAAGCTTATGATCGTGCGGAGTGAGATTTCTTATTGGAGGTAATGGAAAAAATAGGTTTTGATTGTAGATGGAGGAATCTCATCATAGGATGTATTTCATCGCTAACCCTTGCCATTCTCCTCAACAGTCAACCCACTTCAAATTTGCTCCTTCGTGGTCTTCGCCAGGGAGACCCTTTGTCCCCTTACTTATTTTTGTTGGTGAGTGAGGTGTTATCATTACTTATGCAACAGGCCAGTGACATGAAGAAAATTGAGGGGGTGCAAATGAACCATAATGGCCCGGTCATTTCTTATTTATTTTTTATGAATGATATACTTATCTTTTTGAAGGCTGAGAAGGAAAATTGCAGAAATCTAGTCCATTTAATTGATGCTTATTGTTCGGCGTCGGGACAACCAGTTAATTTGCACAACTCAAATGTGTTTTTCGGAGGAAATGTCTTAGTGGTATTGGCGAAGAAGTTGACTAACATTTTGGGCATTGATAAGGTGGAGGACCCTACGGTGTACCTGGGTGTTCCTGCTATTTGGGACTAATCAAATAGATGTGGTTTGGCTTACGTGAAGGGGAAATTCTTGGGGAAAATTCAAGGTTGGAAGAAGTCTACCTTATCACTAGCATGGCGTGAGGTGTTGATCAAGGCTGTGGCACAAGCTATTCCGGCATACTCGATGAACCTATTTATATTCCCCATGACTTTTTGCAAGGAGTTAGATGGTATGATCATTGACCTTTGGTGGGGGCAAAAAGGAGGGGAACAACGCATTTACTAAGTCTCGAATGATAAATTGAGCCGGTCAAAAGCTGATGGAGGGTTTGGGTTTAGAAATTTTATGGATTTCAACGACGCCTTATTGGCTAAGCTATGTTGGATATTAATTTCTAAACCAAATTCCAAGTGGGCTGAGGTGCTTAAAGCGCGGTACTTCCCCAACTGCTCGTTCCTTGATGCTAAAAGAGGTGGAAGAGCTTCTTGGGCTTGGTCTAACCTCCTTGCTGGATGAGATATATTGTGTGAGGGAAGAGATGTGCAAGTGTAGATTAATAGATGGATTCCCTATATTCCTTCGGGCTGGCCCACGCCGAGGGATGAGGTAAGGGTTAGCCATAACACAAAGGTAGACTCCCTGATCTGCCTGGAGGATGACGAGTGGGATATTGAATTCCTAAAACTTTTTGTCTCAGATGAGGAATATGATGTGATGTTGGAGAATCCGATTGGCGATCTTTTGCTCCGAGACAGGTTGGTGTGGCTATTTGATAAAAGAGGAATTTTTTCTATCAAATCGAGATACGACTAGGCTGCTTCAAGGAGACCAGTTCACGGAAGCCCTGTGTCTTCATCTTCTACTTCCATTCCCAGCTTTCTTTGGAAGGTAATCTAGAAACTGCAAACTACACCAAAAATCCAATGTTTCATGTGAAAATCCATTCACTCGGCCATTGTAACCGTGGAGAACTTATTCAAAATAAGATCGGTCTAATCACCAGTATGCCCATTATGGTGCATGAGGAATCGGTGGAACACTTGTTCATTTTATGTCCTTGGGTTGAGTTGGTTTGGTTTGGCGGTGCTTTAAACTTAAAAATTAATCGCGAGCAGATTTCTACTTGGGCCAATTGGCTTATTGACATTTCAGGGATTGCTGGAGGTTCAAAGCCTGATGTGATAAGGAAGTTGTCCTATGTCGGCTTCATTTGCTGGCAAATTTAGAAAGCCAGATGCAACTCATTTTTCAACCAAGTACCCATCAACCGAAGACAGGTAGTCATAACAATTTCTAATAGGATGGGAGCCTTCACTGAGCCATCGAGCCCATTAATCAATATATCTCTGCTCAGCAACCCTACCTCTGATGCGCTGGTCCAATGAACTCCGCCTTGCCAGGAGTTTATAAAAATCAAGGAGGATGCTAGTTGGATGCCAAACTTGAAATCTGGTTTTGCAGGTGTGGTTGCGGGACTCAAAAGGGAATTTCCTGGCAGCATGCAGATACATTGTCAAGGCTAATAATGCAGCTATGGCAGAGGCGAAGGCGATTCTCCATGGACGCGAGTTGGGTATCTCCCAGGGTTGGAGTTCTGTGATTATTGAGGCCAATTCGTCATAATCAATTGCCGGCCCCATGAAGACGCCAACTTTGGGTAGTTAGGGAGCCTTCCCCACTCTGGTGAGAAGCAAAAGATTGGGGGACACTTTCCAAGACTGTCGCTAGTCTTAAATTCCAAGATCAGCCAATATGGCGGCTGACTTCTTAGCGACGCGATATTGCAGGGAAATGTGTGATGTTATATGGGTTGATATACCTCCATCTTCCCTTGTTTATGTACTATGTAACAATGGACTCCCCTGCCCTTCCTAAACCATCCTCTGGTAGTGTGAGTGGTGACGTTTTTAACATTAGATGCGGCGTCATGGACTCTTAGACCCCTCACACTACTTGATGTTTATGCTTTATTTAGGCTGTTTGCCTCCTAGTAGGTTTTCTTTGTGTCTTTCTGACATCTTTGCCCTAGTTTTATTTAATCTAGTTTACCAAAAAAAAACAGTGTTAACTGCCACAAAAGGGCTCCGCCTCTTACATTTTCAAATCAAATGATCTGATTGAATAGTAATTAAAAAAAGAAAAATAAATAAATGAAGTAGTTAGTCACGTGAAAAAGGTGGATTATCTCACTTATGGCCTTATCATTTTCTCAAAACTACAGCAAAACTAGTTTCTCTCTTTTTCTCGCTGCAACATCCAATAACTGTCCTTATCCTTTTGTCAAAACTGCAACAAATCTCGTCTTTTTCTCATTGCAACATCCACTGACTGCTCACAATCGCACTCCATCTGCAATGGTCATCGACCGCCTTCTTAAACTGCAACCCCTTTTTTGCAACGGTTATCTAACGCCTCCTCAGACTGCTCCATCAACCTCCTTTGCACCTGACTCATCCCACCCACCCAGTCACTCTTCCACACGAACTTCGCGACTTTTTTTTTAAGCGACAGAGCCATCCAGCTGCTGATTAACCTGTCGAGAACCCACTTAGCCCGCCCAGCTGCCACCTAGCCCCTCCAATCGACGGCCTAGTAACCTTGCCGATTTTCTAAATGATTCTGGGTTAGTCATGGCAGGGCTCTGTCGCTGAGCGCCTAGGCCGCTTTTTAGAACACTGGTTGTGATCGATTAAAGAATCCAGAGTTGAGTCGAGTCCCCTGATAAATACTCAAGCTAGAAGTATTTATAGAGGTTTTAAGAGTCTTTGTAGGGAAGGTAATCCCAATTCAATTGGGAGACTACCTAGGAGATATCCAATTCTCCTAGGATTATGATTACATTTGCCTAATCTTCAAGATATCCTAATTTAATTTGAATTAGGGATTCCTTACTTAGAAGACAAGTAATATCTTCAATAGGCCTTAAGCCTAGCCTACAGGACTACGATCTATAAGCTATAGGCATTCCAACTATTCTTGCCACTCGAAGTACCACGTGTCATGAGCTAGAAAATCATGGTCCCACAAATGGGAAAAAAATTAATGTTGAGAATTAAACAGAAGCTGGCTATTTGGAAAGAAAATACTTTATCTAAAGTAGGCAGGTACTCTTGTCAAGTTGAACCTTACTGGAATGCCTAACCATGTCATGTCTCTTTAAATGTCGTGGTAAATTGAACAAAGAATGTAGGAAGTTCTTCTAGGGTAAGGATAGTAAGGTGAACCCAATTGCCTAAAATAATGTTTATTCTCCCAAGGATGAAAATGGCTTGGGAATTAAAGTAGTTGACCATTTTAATAATGTATGCCTAGCCAAACTAGGCTGGAACATCCTGACAAGCCTAACAATTGGTGGGTACAAATTGTGAAGCAAAAATATCTTAAACAAAAGGATTTCCTTGGCTGTAAAGTGAAACAAAATCACTCATTGGCTTGTGTTGGAACCAAAATTGCACATAACCACATATAGAGACGTAATTCAGCCGGAATTGCCCATGAACTTTACTGAGGGGAGAATGGGATTGATCAGGGGGTGTGATGGAATCCATGATCAGACTGCCTATTTAGCTCCAGAAAATGAAAATCAAATCACTAGTGTAGTTACAAGAAATGAGTATGTATGATGTGTGCTCGTCGGAATACATCCTTGATGAATAGCCTAGGGGAGCCATGTAGGAGATACTTTTCTATGTCTGCGCGTAGACGAACGACATGTATGAGAGAATATGTAAGTCTATATTAGGTTCAGAAAATGTATGTTGTATGTCCACCATGAAAGACTTAGAGAGATTATTTATAGAGATTTTGAGAAAGTAATCCCAACTAAATCGGGAAACTATCTAGGAGAGAATCTAGGTAAGATATCCAAACCTTCTAGGATTATGATTACGTTGCCTAATCCCCAAGATATCCTAATTTGACTTGAATTAGAAGTTTCTCACTTGGGAGACAAGCAATAGAAGTAATAGACTAAGGCTAAGTCTGATCCGACTAAAAAGTCTGACTAGTCCGATAGTTTGAAAGTTATAGGCTATGGGAGTTTCGGTCTTTGTTGCCACCTGAGGTGCCACATGTCAGGGGCACAAAATTCATGGTCCCATAAATGCACCTAACTATGCTTGTGGGAGTGTTTTTCGCTCGAAGGTGGAAAGTTACCAACGAACCATGAGTGAATCATTCCAACCCTTTCAGACTGCATGTCACATCCCGGCCCGAGCTCCACCACATCCCGGGCTCGACTCCCATGTAGCACGATATTGTCTGCTTTGGGCCCCGACCACACCCTCACGGTTTTGTTTCTGAGAACTTACGCAAGCAGAACTTCCCAGTGGGTCACCCATCCTAGGAATGCTCTCGCGCGAACTCGCTTAACTTCGGAGTTCCTACGGAACTCGAAGCTAGTGAGCTCCCAAAAGGCCTCGTGCTAATTGGAGGTGGGAATATACATATAAGACTTACAGGATCCCCACCCCTAGGCGATGTGGGATCTTACACTGCATATCAAAATGACCTTCAGATTGCTTATTTGTTTTGAAGCTAGCTAAGTCAGGCTAATCATGCTTGCTTGCTCAAAGATCTAATATTTCGGAGTTCCAAACTATATTATAGACCCTTGGTCAAAGTTTCAAATGCATAGTTGAAAAGCTAGATGCAAGATAGAATGCGCCTATTTTTCTTTATCCATGGAAGAACATAGATGCTTTAGGAGATATTTTGTTAAGTTTATTTCACTCAAGTCTTCAATCCCGTTAGAGTAAAATACTTAGACTTTTTCATCCTTTGCTTCCTTTTCGTGGAAGATAGCTTAATCCGACAATATTTTCGTAGTAAACCAACTTGAAGTTAATGAGTAACGGAGTCAAACATGAATAAGTTTGTAGGGTTAGGTGGCTTTAGACCACCTCGATAACATTGTAAAAAAAATGTTATCCCCTAAACTTAGTGTTTATAAAGATTTCCACGGCACTAACTAGAGCACCACCTTAGATTAAGGATTGGAATGTGATTAATCTTATCCCGAATGACCTCTAGCTCTTAATGTCAATCTGACATGTTGTAATAGCCTTGTTGGCTAAGCAATAACCATTATTAACGCTTGTAGAAGATTAATCTAAGTGTCGTATAAGAAGTTCATCATGACTTCGAATCCATTTGTTCATTCACCTTGCCCCATTTCGAGTTTGAGGATTTTCATAATCGCAACATGTAACCAAGAAAGGGCTTCATTCCTAGTCCGAATTGCTTGTCCGTCCCTCGTGAACCTTAAACAAAAAGTTCATTAAAGACTTTGGTAGCTTGCACGTGGGATCGACAACACTTTTGAAATTCTTTTAACAGACCCTATATGCGTCGAACCCAAGATCGAATAACAACTGACTTTGCTAAGTTAATTCTATGAGAAAGAGCTATAGATTTAGGCACGAGATCACTCTAAAATGTACTTGACTTAGTACGCTAGGTTAGGATAGAAGTAATTGTACTTCGAAGCCAGAGTTCAAAGTCACCACTTGGCTGATTTTGGTTTGCCTTTTTTTTATTATTCCCTCATATGGTAAGAGCCCAGGTTTGAGCGTATAACCCATAACCCTTAGGTTGCATAAACTTAGGAGGAGAGACAAAGTTTAATTTTTTCTAAACAATAAAAACTATAAATTGCACTGTTTGTGGGTTCAAGAAAAAGGGCTACTTGGGTTGTTAAATTTAGAAAGACAAAAATAATATTAAAATATTTTAACTTAAGCTAAAATAGCTAGTATTGTTAGAAATGGTGACTAGCCAAATTAATATTTGAGTCATTTGACTAGTTAAAAACAAAAATTGAGCTAGTATTGTTGGAGATTCTCACTATCTCATAGTTGGTTAGAGTATTGTCTTGTTGAATAAAGATGAGTTGTTTGTTGATATGGAGAGATCAAATCTAACACTCATGCTTAGTCTCCACTTTTATTGTTTTGATAATAGTTTTGTGAGCTGTAAAAAGGAAAATTTAGCTGTAAAAATAGACGTATATACGATCTTGTACTTTTATGCACAAACGAAAGTGAATTCTAACAAAACCAAATATCAACATCATAGGCGAAAACTAAACCAAACAATCTCAAAATAACACGAGAGATTTACGCAGTTCAGCATAAAAGCCTACATCCATGGGTGAAGCACGGCAAGCAATTTCACTAAACAAATAGAGATTACAAAAGAGTGTTTAACTCTCACAATCCTAGGGGTGGGCACGGTTTGGTTCTGTGTGGCTTTGAGTGAAACTGCAACCAAAACCAAAACCGAAACTTTTTGCGGTGTGCTTCTGCACGGTTTTGAAGTCAAAACCGAAATAAAACTAAACCGTTTGGTTCGGTTTGGTGTGGTTTCAAATGGTTTCGGTTTGGTTTTTGAGAAAAAAATGTGCAGTTTAAAATTTACACCTATCTACGCGTAGACGGTCTCATTTTCCACATAATACATGTTACACCTATCTTATGCAAGTGTTAATTTATCTAAGAATTGATAAAATAGGATCGTCTGCCTGTTTTCACTTGGCCACCACTAGCGGAGCTACACCCACGGCTACAGTGGGCTGTAGCCTAGGGAGGATTTTAACAAACTGCAGCTATAATAGTTTATATATGAGCTTGTTGTTGCTTATTGTAAGTATAATAGCCCACCCAAATCCTACCAAAACTATTAGTTAATGTGTTTCTTAATTTATAAATAATACTTTTATTACCTTATTATTTTTAGGCTAAAAGTAAAAATAGTAAATTAATACATAATTAGGTTTCTCCTATTCCCCTTACTTTTTAACCTATTCGTTCAAAACAAAAAATTGAACTCTCTACCCTAAGAAAAGAAAAACTACGAATCACCATCAAATTATTTTCCAATGAAATTCAACAGTAGGTATGTTCCTCGTCTCTTCATTTAACTTATTTCTTGATTCAATTGTTAGGTTAATTTTTTTAGTCCTTGAATTTGTCTATTAGGGTTAAAGATTTTGGGAATAGTCCAGGTTTCATGGTTCTTGTATTTGCAACTAATAAAAAGGGCTTGACGACAATATCGATTCTGATAATAAAAAAAAAAAAATTCTATTCTATTATAGATATCTGTGGCACAACTTGAATTGGTATCCCCTAACCTTTTTTTCTTTTGGGTACTTGTTTTCAAAAGGTGATAATATTTGTTCTCTTTCTATTGCTTTTTTGTATGCATGTTTTATTTGTGTAAAAATTAATTGGAAAGTAATTAATAAACTCATTTGGATTAGTACTTCATGTTCTTACATTTATGTAGATTATTGTAGAATTTTATGTAGGCAAAAAAAAAAAATATCATATGATTACATGCTAATAATTTTAGCTAGCCCACCGAAGAAAAAATTTCTGATTCCGCTATCGCATAACCCGCTATTTCGAAGAGAACCACGATGTGCATGCTTTGCTATGACATTTCGGGTTTTTCAACGAACTTCTGTCATTCACTGTGTTTTATTAGGGTACTAAGTTTAGGAACTTTTTAATATTTTGTTTTTTTAATCGTTTTTCTATTACGACCCCTAGAGCTTCTAGGGCTACACGCAATATAAATAGGATGCCTGGGTACTGGATTCTAGGTATTATTCTTTTGTTTAATTTCCTTTTCTTTGTCACACTGCGTCAATAAGCTCCTATATCACTCCGGCGTTTGGCTTTTCAAATTCCTCATTGTTTTGAAAAACTTGTATCCTCCACCATTTTAAAACATATCAGGTCCCTAACTGTCGTCTGGAAAATCGGATCGACCAAACTAAGTTCTAGTTCTTGGCATATCAACCATGGTTAGTATTGGAAGATCCGGTGGCGGCTTTGGTCAAGAAACCGATCAGACCAAACTGTTCCGAGGCCTACTTCTATCTGATAAATCGTGGTACACAAATGTGGTCGAAAAGAATGTCTCCCTACTCCCTCACACAAGAAGCTATGGTTATGGATGCCCTCCTTAGCAACTTCCAATTCATTGGAGATTGCTAGGGTTATGAACCTTGTGCCCTATAATTTAGGGGAAAAGAGAAGGAAGGGGGAGAACAGAATTAATTGGTTTGCAATTGAACATGGGGGGAAAAAGATAGAGAAAACAGTATTGATTGAAAAGTGAAGAAAAATAAAACACCGTCCTATTTAGAAAATTAGCACTTGTTACAGAAGCAGGGCCTATGTGGAAGAATATAACCTCTCACTCAAGAAATATGGATTTTCTTAGGAAGACAAGAACCCAAGAAACCCTCCAAAATGCCATCTTCTTTGTCACCCAAACAGAGCCTTACAAGTATACCCTCTTTCCCGCTAAGTTTAACCGCCCTCAAGGTTGTCTGAAAAATGTCTTTCAGCCATTTCTCAAACAAGCTATTGGGAAAATATCCAGACCCAATACAAACCCCCTCTAACACTCTCTTATCCACACTAAATCTAACCACATTTAGTTTCCCATATACCTCCCCAAAACACCCTTCAATCTTAGACAAGAAAAGCTCGGTTGCCTCTCGATCTCTAGCTGGGCTCCGATTGAAAACAAAGAGGTTCTCAATCGATTCCAGGAACCCATGTGGGGTTTCGAGATCGGTGTTGGTTTCGCGAGTTAAGTCACTTGAATTGGGGCTCAGCTCCCCTGCCTTGTCTTCGATTTCATCATCCTCCCCGGCTTTGAGGTTAAGATCAAGGGTGTTGGAGCTTGATTGCCTTGAGAAGACCTCCTTGTTATTCACATTCTCAACAGCAACCACACTTGGATCTTCCTTCTCTCCACTTCTTGAACTCTTGGTCTTGATTTGTAGCTCCCACTCAGCCTTTCTCTTGTGATCGAAATTAACTCCGCAAAAACTAGGACTAGTACTAGCTTTCTCATCAACCTTCAACGCCATTTGGATTATAGAATCCGGGTACTTGCCCTTCTCGTCATCATATCTTGTTGAGTCACTCTTAGCCAAGATGAATATGGCTTGGCTTTGAATCCCTTCACTTCTACTAACTTCTCCAAATTTTCGGTTCTCAAAACCATCAGCTAAATATTTCAAGAACTGGTTGTCAGCCAAATGAACATCTTCTACCAAGACAACAAGTTTCTCGTTGGATTTCAAGGCTCTTGCTACAACTTCTACTCTCGGGTTCATCTCATTTTCATTTTTGTTGATGTCGATATAGAGGAGTGAATCAGCAGACCCAAGAACCAATTCCGCAATTGCATGTGCCAGCCTTCTTTTTCCAATCGAGTCATTCCCCTGAATCAGCAACCAAGTCTCCTGCCTGGCAGTTTTAGAGTTGAAAATCGCTTCTACAATTGAAGGAATGGATTCGGATTGCCAAGGAACATTCTCTTTCAGTAGCCTGCACATGTCAGCTCTCTGCATTGTTCTTTCAGTGCATTTTCTCTCCACCACTTTCTCCGAGCCCGAAAACACAGAGTTGCCAAGAGCAAGAGTGATCTTCAGTTCCTTGCCTTCAGTGTTTTTCACAGAATCCAGACTTGGTTCCATCACTTGATTTTTTTGGACTCCATTGTCGAAGTTGAACTCAATCATGCACGATTGTTGTCTCCTGAATCGAGGCACAAGACTAGAGCTGTGAGCAAGCTCAAAAGCTGGATCGTGACCGATGGAGATTGAATTCGGATCTGGAGAGGAGCCATTCTTAGTAGACCACCAAGGGTATGCTGAAGCATAAGAGGAGTTGTTTCCAATTACGCTTTGATTGTTGTACAAATTAGAAGAGCTCAAATTGTTCTGAGCTGCATGTCTTCCTTGGTGCAGACTGCAGCATAAGCTGTTCCACTTTTTCCTCAATTGAGCTACTTCATCCTGAAATTTTTTAACTACACATTAGAATTAAATAAAAAGAAACACAGTAAATTAATTTTTCTTTTTTAATTACTACTAGCTCATGTGCCCAATCTCCCAAACTTATCATGCATCTTTGCTGACATTGTGTCATTAATTTGGGATAAGGTTACTTTTGCAACGTAACTTATTCTCCTAAAATTGTGGTATTTAAGTCAAAAGTAAGTTTGAAAAATGTGGAATTGGTTGGTACCTTTTGGCGGGCTTCGGTTCCATGTGGTTGCAGCCAGTCAGGCAATTTCTGCTCGTCAGATTTCAAGAGCTGAGATTCTTTTTCATAATTTGAAGTGCATTCTTGACAGCAAGTGAGCTTGTTATTATTATGATATTGTTCCTTGCTATTGAATATTGGTTTTGTTTCCAGAACTTCAGATGGCTTTTGAGAGAATATTAATCTTGAGTCTTGGACACTGTCAAACGCACAAGCACATCGCATAATTGTTAATACTAACCTCATTTATCATGTTATTTAGTACTACGGTCAGGTAATATTTCTCTTCACTTGTAAGTAATAGGTCTTAGGTTCGATTTTCATCAAAGACGAATTTGAACCATATTATTGTTAGCCCATTGTGAGGTTTAACTCACTCCCAATGTAGATAATATCGTTTGCTAAAAAAAAAAAAAAAAACCTTGTTTATCATATACAATATTTTGATTTTGTCAAAATATCAAAATATTTGAATAATTAAAATGAGGCAAATATATGTAAATATACAGACCCTTTATGGAAAGGGATTCTCATTTTTTTTTTTTCAAAAAATGTGGATTAGGTGTGGGGCTCACTTCACGAAATTTAATGATCCGAACTGTCTATTTTGTAAGTCTCGATTTATAGATCAGCCTTGCAAAAATTCAATTTAATCCGAAACCATTTGCCTATTTAATTATCAAGATAAAATTTCATTGTTTCTTATATAACAAAGTATTCGTTAATTT
>JAOTRO020000016.1:1166541-1177338 GCA_028566515.2 Pyracantha coccinea | reverse complement strand
AGAGGTCTCCTCAACCGTAGTGGTGTCTTCTCGGCAATCGTGGAATTCTATAGAATCGTCCTCTGGCAGAGTAAGGTCAAGCAATATGAGCAGTGGGGTTTTGCATTTGTGGGTCGGAGAATAATGCTCATGACAACCAAAACATTCATTTTCCAGCGTTTGTCATGCAATTCAGCTAGTGTTAAGCGCTTAAATGCGCTATGGGGCAAGGTTGGGCTTTTGTAGTGGTTGGTGATGTTGGGTTAGGGAAAGAGGAATGGGAAGTGGTGGTATGGGGTGAGTAGGAACGGGGAAAATTGGGGTGGTTAGAACGTTTGGCTTGCAGCTTAGTTTCAAAGATTTTGGCTAGTTTCTGGGCTTGATGGAGAGATTCAAGTTCGAGAGCAAGGACGTCATGATGGATGTCCTCCTTTAGACCGCCCAAGAACACATGTTTTAATTGGTTTTCAGTCCAATTAGTTACCCGGCAAGAAAGCCAAGTGAATTCTGCTAGATAATCATCAACAGTAGCCTTTTGTTGAATGTGAGTAAGCTGTGATTCAATGTTTGTGCGATCACCCACCAAAATGTTGAAGCAACGAATCAACAAATAGTCCCCAATTATTTCTGCCATGTCTTTGTTCAGAACCCATCATCCAAATAGAGGCATCTGCACCAAAATTACATGCTGCTACAAGGACCTATTGGTGAAGAGGGACCTCGTAATAGTCAAGATATCGTTCGGCCATGGCCAACCACCTATAAGTGTCCTCCCCATTGAAATGAGGGAGCTCCATTTTGATGGATTTGAAGGTATTGGGAGGGTGTTGGGAAGTATAAGGTCGTGGGTGGGTGTGGTTAGTAGAATTAGGGATGTAGTGGGCCGGGTTGAGGGGGTGTAAGTAGGGAGTGGGTTTAAAGTAGACGGGTTAGAAAGGCCTAGGCCTGTGTAGGATGTGGTTGGTGGAGGAAAGAGGGAGTGGAATGAGGGTTGGAGATTGGGTGTAGAGGATCTCAGAAGGTTGGGTGTAGCAGTGGGTGGTATTGTGGTGGCTGGGGTCGGTGGGAGGGCCGATTCTAGGTGGCGCAGCTCGTTAAGGAGTAAGGTCTGGAAGGATGCGAACTGTGAGGTCATGGTAGTTTGGAAGGCTGTGTTGGAGTCGTTGGTCAAGAGACTTCTGGAAAGAAGTTTGCTGGTTTTTCAAGAGGGCAATGGTGTCGCAGACATCCTCGACTTGGTTACGGAGGTGCTCGTGACGAACATCCACTGTTGCGGCCACAGCGTCGGGGTCAGAGCTAGCGAATTGTGTGTTTTTGCCCATCTATCAATGGGCTCTGATACCAATTAGTATACCTAATTGATTCAGATTGGCTAAAAATGGTAACTTGAACAGAAAATAGTGTAGGAATAAATAAAGAAGAAAAGGAACAGAGAGTTTTGAGGAAAAAGAGGCAGTTTAACTCATTTCATTCATAAGGTGTCCTTCCTCACTATTACATATGTATACTCCTCGTAAGGGAGAACCCTAGCTACTTGGACATGATGAAAAAAGGGCTGATATGGGCCGGTTTCAAGGAGGGAAGTAGTGGGCTCCAGTAAATGGGCTTAACAAAAAAACCTTCAAATCAACAAAAAATAGAGATAAAAACTCACATGAAATTGTTGTAGGATGTAATTGAGTTCAATAGAAATCGATTGGTTGTGATCTGGAGGCCCATCGTGCACAGATTCGTCTGGAAATTCGCCGAAAAGGTCAAGAGTGAGTCACCAAGAGAGAGAGTTGGAAGAGACGGAGTGAATCGCGAGAAGAGAGACAGAGAAAGAGGTTTCTGAGAGAGAGGGGGCAGGCGAGGTTTCGAGGGAAGGTGATGAGGTGCAAATGGAAGAGGAACCGGGGAGTTTGTACGACAATGATCATACGTGGGCATCATGGGCAGTTGGGTAATTTAATTGTACCTGGCTGGAAAAGAAACGGGGCATTGGAGAGCAACTGGGTTTTAGTATATGGTAATGTTACTTATAGGTAGCAACAAGATGGAGCCTTTAGATCCCCCGTCATTCTCGTTGTGAATATGAAATTAAAATATTACGTAAAATGTTAGTTGATTGAATACATACATGCTTCGAAGCACCTTTTTTGCTCCGGTGGTATGTATATTCCTCCTGATTGGACACTTCTTTAGCATTCTAATCCGCTGATGATGAGACAATATCAACAATCAAACATAATGTTTGTTAACTCACACATCCATATACCCAAAAAATGATTACATAAATGCAAGTGGTTGATTATCAACTCAGTGCGTTCCGGGTTTCAACTCTTGCCCCTCCCGATAGTGTTTGCTGACACTTGATTCAGCACACAATGTAGTTAACCGGATGTTTATTACATGGCATCCTTATAAATTTCTGATCCTGAGATGTAGATCTCTGCTACTACAGAAATGTTTGTACAAAATTCTAACAGAAATAGGACCGTCGATTCAAATTTTCTCCGAAGATACAATGCTTATGGCCAAAACAAGATCGTTTAAATGTAGGGTAGGAGGATATATTTAGGGTTTAGGGTTTACATGGGAAAGAGATTCAAGGCTGAAATAACATCATGTGCCTTGGCCATAGCACATTGTCAGCAGAGAAAAATACAGAGAATTTGAATCCATCCTAATATTTCCAATCTATTGTTACATACCAAGCAGCAACCGAAAGAAAGTCCCCATCTGTTTCCGGCACAGCTATTTCACCGTCACCTCGCAATTGACTTGCTCGACTGCCTTCAGTATCAAGTTCAAGCAACTAATGCTGTTGAATACCCAAACACGGTTGAATATGGCCGGGATGTTATATATGGTTGAAAGGAGGACCCTGAAGGACTTGGAAGTTTATTATGGGAACTAAGTAGATCCTGACCGTCCTTTCCTGCCTTGGAATGTTTCAGGTAATCTGTCTTGTTCAGTTGTACTATCACTCTCTCCACAATCATGTCGATCCGTGATCCTCAGAGGGTGTGCTTCTGTGTTGAATACCCATTCATCCAAAGAGATGAATGATGGAGGCGAGAATAGGAGATAGAGATACTTCAGCGTTTCTGCAAGGAAGAAGCTCTGCATCATATCGTCTTTCTCTCCTGTACTCACCTGAGAAAAATTGAATAAAATACTTCAGCCAAATATTGATGTGTTCAAGATTTCAAACCTATACATATTAGGAGAGACTCCCAATTAAACAACTTGGCTACTCATTTTGGAACCACATCAAGATATATGCCACAGCCAACTGATTTAAACCGCAGTCGCAGCACTGTATTCGGTTGATATTTCAATCCTCATGTAAACCCATGATATTTAACACCAAATAATAGCAAACTGTTCTTTGGAGAAGAAAAACAACGTGAATATCTAGTGATCTCTAAGCAGGTTCTTTGTTGACAGTTGAAAGAAAGATGATTACGTTAAAGCAAGTCTTCAAGTGTGGAATGCTCTCTATATGGATCAAAATAGGCATGGGCATGAAAACGGGGTAATATGTTAGAGCCCCTAGTAATTTTGTATAACCTGACTTGCCCCAAAAATGTCCCTGGTTCCACTAAACTCTCAATAGGGATACGGTGAAGCTCGTTGCTGCCTAAGCTTAAATACTAAAAACGATAACATGAGAGGGTAAAAAATTAAATCCTAAACATGACATGTCAGGTGTGGAAACCTCATTCAAACTGACCAGCCTGAGAAATTGCAATCTCATTCGAGCATGCAACCCAAAACTTCATACCTAACTTCAGAGTCTACTAAATACACTTACATGCCATGGGAGTGAACAGTAGCAAGGGGTTCAGGTTTACTTATATGTAACCTTTCTTCTCTTTTCCTTTAATTTGTTTCTGTATGAGCACAGTGGGGATGCAGTGGGAGGCAACTGAATAAAGTTTTCAAAACGAAAATAATGTTGTCACAAGATGATGAAAATGATTCATCACGTGAGTCATGACTCGAAGTGTGTGCGCGTTTGCGCTATTGTACCTACATCAAAATTCAAAGAGAAAATAACATAAAAAAAATAAAATAAAATAAAAACATTTAATAACATGTTCTTACATCTTTCAGCCCACTGTATCCTGAATCTACTCTAGAGTTGTTTTCAAATGCTAGGAAAATATTCCAACCCCATTCTTGGTAAGTTTTGTTCCCAGTGAAACGCCATAGGTAAAACAGTGACTCAATTGTCTCTGGCCTCAAAATGCTCCACGATGTTCCAACAGTCATGTCCTGCATAAATTTTCTGATATCAAGTTATAATTATCTACGACATCTGTAAAGTAAAAGAATGGAAATATAAAACCTGTCCAGTTGGGAAGAAATAGTTCTCTCCAGCCAATTTTGTAGGAGTTCTCTGGTAGAAGTTATAACATGTCCACGCAAGCTACATAAAAAATTAGTGATTCACGAGATTAGCTATTTCATAAGTGATAAAATAATCGTTTGACATTTAATGATCCAAACTTGAAGTATAGGCTGAGAAGCTGTGAAACTCTGTTAGCTTACAATCTGAAAGCAGGTTGTCTAGTCTGGGTGGTTAATAGATAGTAGATACTGTAACTTCGGTGTTAAGTGTTTGACTTCATTCCGAAATGGAATCTTTTATTCTAACTCTCAGAGAAAAGTACGACCAATTTCAGTAATGCTTGATGATCCGAATTCCAAGACATAGGAGTGGAGTTTACCAAGGTATGATAATGATGCACACTTACTCTCCTGTTTATGCTGCCAATCTTCTAATCTCCAGTCCATTACTAGAGAACATTTTATCCCCATCTCTGGGCTTCTATAGAAAAATCCCTCCCTAATCCATGAAAAAAGTTTCTGGTTGATTCTGCTATGTACACAGCCTTTCATGGACTTCTTGGTATTAAACTAAATTACTGTTTTGTTTTGTATCTTATCATCTGATCCCAAACCAATACTGTTTTAAAAGAAACATTTCAACTTTAGTACTCAATTTAATCTTTGTGCGAGTCTCAAATATAAGCAATACCTCTTGCAATGTTTATGCAAGATAGAGCAAAAATTTATTCTATTAACCGATAAGAACAGTGGAGCACAAGAAAGAGCTTCCGTCTTTAGAACACTGCATTATAGTTTTTAATTCAATATATTTTTGGTTTTTATTTTCATTTTTTGGGGTGATAGGACAACTATTAATCAGGTGCTTCTCGTGTTCTAAAATCCCCGCCTAGGCGCTAGGTGGTTCACCACAGCCACGATTAATCCCTAGGTGTTTAAAAAATAAGAAAGGGCGCCGATACCTGCCTAGGAGCCCGCCTAGCCCGTCGAAACTGCTTAGGTTGCGACTCTCACTTAGACAGAAAATAGATAACTTCCATTTTGCATTTTATTTTTTTCTACAAAATTGTAAGACACTTGTTGGATACTTGGATGAACACTCATTATATGTTTGTTCCCCATGTATTCAATACGTTCTAGTAGTTTATAATCTGTATGTCATTCTATTTTACAATTTATGAAGTCCAATAAAATTATATATTTTTTTATGTATGAGTAAACATTTATTTATATATTATATAATAAATTTAGCTAAAAGTTAAAAAAAATTTGAAAAAAAAAAAACCGCCTAGGCTCTAGGCCCCGCATAGACGCTAGGCCCCTGCCCGCCTAGCACCTTTTCGATCCTTGGGTGCTTCGAAACTTGCATGCATAACAGGCTACACTAAGCCTGCTCTAGCTAAACATGACATCAAATACTTTCTGGTGTGTACCTCTTCAGCAAGGGATAAAAACTTTTCAGCTTCATCAGGGACATAGCCAGAAGATCCTAAAGCTAACATGCCAGGAGCAAAGCAAGCTAACTCATCCATCTGCATACAAAAAGGTGACACATCTGTTCAATTTTTTTTCACAATGTATTTGGCAAACAATATAGTCTGATAATGAACACACTACCTTATCATACAGTGAGCTTCCAGTCTTCTCACATATATATGCAAATGAGGATGGTGTCGTCCTCCGAATCAAGCTTTTCATACCTTTCATTGACGTCTCCCACATTTCTCTAATTCCAGTATTCATAGGCAAAGATTTTGTCACAACAAATATTCATCTAACTGCTTTAGATTACATTAACAAAGGCCATAACATATCATCATAAGAAATGAGGAGAGGGCACAAAAGAGTGACATGCGTCACCATTACTAACGAGAAATGTTGATAACAGGGTGCTGAACTATGTCAGTATAATTTTTAAAATTACATCATACTGATGTTCTACAGCTTCTCACCTGTAATTCTTTACTGCTTCAGTTTTGTTCCCTTGTATCCAAGCCTTAAGTAGATATTCATAAAAACTGCATCCAAAAAGACATTCTGCAAATCAATTGGCCAGCCATACATGTGGATATAACATTATCAACCCTCCTAAAGTTACCGGGTAAATATATATTTTTCAATTAATCAGATAAATAATGGGCTATTGGGTTTCCTTTCAATACGTTGTACATTTCCACTAGTTTCAATATAATTTTTGTTTCTTATCCAAAAATAATAAACGTAGAAGAAGATCAGATATACAAGGCCAACAACAACAACAACAACAAAGCCTTTTCCCTATATGAATCCTAGAACGCCATTGCTCAGTCCTGTGTCATGTCCTCCGTTAGATCCAAGTATTCTAAGTCTTTTCTTAGATATACAAGGCCAATATTATTTATTTAAAGAATTGTATTTTAAATTTCTAATCTACTAACAATTTGTAAACGAGAAACATGAAAAAAATTCTAAAAGATCATGACATCTGAAACTGACAAAACCGTCATGGTGTTCTAATATGAAGCTTTTAGCAGACAAAATCCATACTGTGATTTCATATATTTCAGTAAGTAAAATTGTTCAAAATGAACGGTTTTCCTTCGCAACCCAAAACTTCCTTCAATAGCTCGTATTCAGGTTGCTAATAGAAATCTCTATCAATAATCATTCAATTTCAAGCCATAAAGCAGAATACAAATAATAGTCCAAATTATTATATTTAATTCACAACATACAGTTTCAGGACTGCAGGTCAGGGAACTAAGCACTAGCTTGAACTAGAAACATAACTGTGATTGCCTTCCTTTAACATTAATTTTAAGTCATACCTATCATCCATGGCACTAACCAAATACAGATTACAGTGATGTTTAAGTTTCATACCTATCACCCATGGCACCAAATGTAATTTTTGAGTATGAAGTTTCTCCAGTGAGAGGATTGATATATATGGGAAGCAATCCATCAGCAGGGAATATTTTATGAAGCTCTTTGATGACATATTCCACCTGATATCAGCATGCAAACAATTCATAGAGAAAAGGAAGCAAAGATTTATGTCTCGGTCATTTACAATTTCTGTGCAGTCTAAAGAAATTAAACTGAGATGGGAATATTAAAAATGATGCCATGGTATTGATAATTCTTTTCATCAGATAGGCACATATATAACTAATTTCTGAGTTACATTGTTAAAACATTAAAGAGCACCTTCTGCTGGTACTTGGGATCTTTCGTCCTTTGAGATAGAGCAATAAATTCAAGCTGCTCTGAACCAGCATCTGCCAGAATACTTTTTCCCTAGCAAGAAGAAGTATATAAATTCAAAGAAAGATAATTTATGATGGTGTAAATAGATACTTAACCGATTCCAGTTCGATGCCTGCTTCAACATAGCAACATACACTGGTTGCAACCCTTGAACACAGACATCACAATCTACGTAATGCCAAGTGGAGATGTAGTAATTCAGAGATTACAGAAGTTCAGGAATTTTTCTCATAAAGAATTCTCTACTGTCCTATAAGAAAGAGAGCATGCTAGAACAGTTAAGGGAATTTACACAGCACGTATATAGTCATGAAACACTGGTTGAAACATTTATTTCTTTTTCCTAGCCCTTCTAATGAAGAAATGCAGATCAACTTAAAAATATACACCCTCACCCCTAAGAAGATGTACAGCAGATATATCAAACAACGTGTAAAACATGTTTTTCATTATGAAGCATTAGACTGATTTCATATATAGAATAGTTTTTTTACAGGTCTAACTTGTCTAACAATTCGTGATAAAAGGAGTAGAGAATAAAAGGAGTAGAGATCAAAGCACACAATCGTTGATACCCTCTATCAAATCAATTCATAGTTCAAACTCACAATAGAGTCCCCATTTAGCCTGGGAAGCGGCATGCATAATATACAAAGCTGAACTATTACTTGAGCATTCTTTAATCTTGTAAATTTACTCAGTTGTTAATAATCGAAACTACACTTGTAAGATAAATAAATATGAATAACTTGGTGGTTTGACTTAAAAAGTAAAAATGTCAAGGGGCAGAACAAAGCCAAAGATGGCCAGGGAAGAACAGTGCAAGAACACCCATGATAAACAAAAAGAAGCATGGAACTCACCCCTGTCCACCGAGGGTTCTTGGCATCCCCATACATCAAGTTTATTATGTTATAGGGGATTCCAGAAGGTGTATTCCATGCAGGAAGCAACCTATCTGCAATATCTCTTGCCTTTTCAAGGAAAATGTCGTCATGAGAGAGATCGTACGCGCTAAGAAGTCCGCCTATAACTCTATAATCAACAAAAGTAGCCACAATAAGAGTCAGTCACTGGAGATGACCATGAGAAATGGACGTGAAATATTCAGGAATTTGTGAGAAAAGAAATAAGTAACATAGTAATTATGAAAAACACAATTAAACCTTCTAATGCAACCTTATGGTTGTCTCAAAAACACTAGCCTCATAATTCTTGTTGAAATTCAATGAGTTTGCAACCCACCTGCAATTATTTAAGATCAACAGTATTAGTCATCTCCAAGCAAACCTAATCCATAAGGTAGAGCCTTAACCAAAATAACTGATAAAATATTACAGGTAAGACTAGTTGAGAAAAAAGTAACCCGTCAAGAAAACCATTTGAAATTACAATTGCGTTTTCACAACTAAATGTGTATTTTTACAGTTATACATTTATGTTACATGTCAGGCATGCATATGGAGAAACTACGATCTATGGCGAAAAAAAAGTAAAACCGTTAGAAACTCACTTTCTAGCTCTTTGGAATTGCTGGTCAAGACCCATTATATACAATGTATCAAGAGAATCCACTAGAGTTGCACCAAGGCCGCCAAAACTATCAACGGAATTTCTTGTCTCTGGCTGTTTAGAATGAGTGCTAAGTTAGAGTTGCAGTATTCTAATCCACTAACAAGCAAAGCACAAGGGAGCCGCAGAATACACTAGTAAATGTGGTACATGAAGCATTACTAGTAAGCATACCTTGAGTTCATCATGACCCCATGCATACATCTCGTAATAAGTCCAGGCATGAATCATAGCATCCTTAACCGCCTTTCTCCGTTCGAAATTGAGAGGATCATCGTCTTCCTCAACAATGCTCCAACCTCTTAAATGCTTCTTCACACTCTCTAGCTGCGATTTTCAATTTTCAACCAAATTACGACCCTCAAAAATCACAATGCCGAATTCAAATCAATTCTACGACACTCTTTAACTTCTAGAAGCTATTACAACTGCTCTTTACCTGATTCTTTAAAGTGTTGAGTTCCTTATTCAACCCCGACACCGCTACCTATCCAAATAAAAACCCCAGAAATCACACATTTTCCATTTTTCACAAAATTACTCGTTAATTCGATTCAAATGGATGCATATTGCTGCATGCATTGTAGTAAATAAAATGATTCCGATTCCGAAAATAAATTAAAAGGTTAGTAAATGAAAAAAGAACCTGGTGGTCTCCGGTGAGGGATTGGAGGGCAGAGAGCAGCCATGTGAGGGCGACGAAGGAGAGGACGATGAGCGGCAACAGCTGCGACCTCTTCAGGTGATACCGCGGGTGAAAAAATCTCCACCATCTCCGCCACAACGATTGCGACGGCAGTGATAAGGAAGAAGAAGATGATGATTTCTTTCGCATTTTTATTTAATTTTTTAAATAAATAAGGAAAAAAAAAAGAGAGAGAGTGACATTCGAGGGAGAAATGGAGGAGCGAGTTTGATTGGTTGCCAAACTGGGAAAGGAAAGGAAGGGAAAGGAAAAGTCGTTGGTTGGATTTTGAAGTGGGACAAAATGGTTGTTGCCGTAGTGAGTGGGACGGAGGGAGGGAGTCTACGTGGACTGGGCTGATTGTCGTGGGCCTTAGCAAACCCTGAACGGGGAAAAGCCGTTTGAGATTGTTTCTGTAAAATACTTTTGTTAATAAGAGTTTTAATTGTGACTTATAACTACGGTCTAATGGTATTCTTCTTCATTTGTAAGTGAGAGGTTTTAGGTTCAATTTTTGACAAAGGCGAATTTGAACCACATTATTGCTAGCCCATTATGAGGCTAAGTCAACCCCTCTTCCTTTAGTGTAGATAATATCCTTTGTTAAAATTAAAAAAAATAAGCGTTTTAATTAGAAGCGCTCTAAATAAAGATAATGCTAGGTAATCAACTTTTTAAATTAAATTTACAACTTATGTTATGTTTCACTAATAGAAAATAAACTCTTTAATCAAACACATCATATAATTTAGAAAATTTGGTCTAAATAGTTAATCTTCCTAACATTACTTTTATTATAAACTCTAGCCTCTTATGTTCTTGTCTAGATAGTTAATCTTCTTAACATTACTCTTATTATAAACACTAGCTTCTTGTGTCCTTGTCCCTAGGCATTCATGTCGTGTTTTCCGTGTTCGTGTCGTTTTCGTGTCATACCCGATATCTTAACGGGTCGTGTCGTGTAACACCCGTTA
>JAOTRO020000016.1:1131295-1164226 GCA_028566515.2 Pyracantha coccinea | reverse complement strand
TGGATGAGGATGGATGAAATAGGTTTTGAATTGTTACCTATTTTGGGCACTTTTGACTTGGTTGAGTGATGATTGCCTGTTGCTCGCGCGTAGGAATCCGGGTATGCCTCAAGGGTATTTTTGTTATCTTTTACCCAAAAATCCATGTGTCGCCTATGATTATTTTTGGCTCCACAATCATCACAAAGTCGCGTGAGCATAGGATGAGTGGAGGTTGTAATCAAGGGAGTTGCTGAGGGATGAGTGGGCGCAAGTCTAAAAGCATCTAAGGAAGGATTGGGCACACCAATTTGATCTGTCATTTTATGAGGCGTTGGCCCATAGCATAGGGGAATACAGAAGAAGACGACGCAAGCACTGATGGAGTCATAAGATGCCTACAAGACCCTAGTTTAATCCAATATTGGTTTTGTTGATAACAATGCTGGAGATGGATTGGTGTTAGATTGAACTAGGAAAAACGATGAAAATTTAAATAATTAAATAAATAAAAGAAACTTGTTGCCAGACAAACCAGAATCGAACAGTCAAACCCACAACTCGCTCTAAGTAGTCACCCTGCTTCCTCGCCAGCTGGCGCGCCGCGCTAGCCAACTTTCCCACGTGCTTGTGTGGATTCGTGCTTTAGCCTACGAACCCGCGCAAGCATCATTAGATCGGGTTCGCATGCCTAACTGTGTTCCAACCCAGTCGAGTAGTACCTGCTGCTCTTAAAGCAGCCCAACAACATCTCGCGTGCTACCAGATCAAGACGAGATAAGAGGCCTCCCCCGTTGCCCCGTTATACGTGATAAAATTAAGGAATAACGAAGAGTAAGGAAAATGTTCATCCCTGGAATTTTTCTCTTTTAATGCTCTACCCAAACCCTGAACTTTTTTAGTTATGGAATTTGTGGGAATTCAAACAAGGTTATCTCCTATTCATATTAAGTTCTTTTGGGAGAGAAAAAGGAAACATTTTACTACTAAGACTTTAAAACCTACCCTTTCTTAAAAGAAATTTCCTATGCAATTAGGAAGTACATCTCCGTTTTGTTTCCTAATTAAACAAAAGCAAATGTGGGGGCATTTGTGGAACCATAAATTAACCAAATCCAATAGAAGAATGACACGTGGACAATATGCTCACTATGACAAGTTTACCCTTGACGTCGTGAGCAAACCACAAACCACTTCAGGGAACATGGCATCTACTTGCCTTTTATGAAGGACTATAACACATGTATGTCTCGACTCCTGTAAGTATTAGGCCTTTGGACGACCATATATCAAAGGTGCTTCAAGTCCATGATATCCCCTGG
This sequence comes from Pyracantha coccinea, assembly GCA_028566515.2. NCBI lineage: Eukaryota > Viridiplantae > Streptophyta > Magnoliopsida > Rosales > Rosaceae > Pyracantha > Pyracantha coccinea. The sequence continues at coordinate 1,162,925 of JAOTRO020000016.1, read as the reverse complement.
CACCAGGCTATACTCGGCCAAGTGGTGGAGGAAAGCCGACTCTTCAGAGTCTCCCCTTGGGTGTTCGACTCACCTACGCTCTTACCAACAAGGACCTTCATGCCTATTAGTTGGTAGAAATGTGGAGACTGGTATGCACCAATCTCTAACAGAACATTAAGATCTACCAAGAATGGCCTGCAACCTCCCCTCACAACTGCTTGTTTAGGTTCAAGTCTATAAATAGGCAAGTCAGACGAGAAAATAGGTAATCGACACCTACTTCTCAGAACCCTCTCAAGTTCTTATTTTCTCTCAAACTGCTTTTCTAACTCAGGCATGGTGGACACCCTCCCCCTTCTTCTGGTGTTCGTTAATTAGGCTAACAACATTTGTTCTCTTGTAGGTAGAAATTCAGCAACTCAACTGCGTACAAAATTTTCATCTGCATAGGTTTCTTTTGAAACTTGCTTTCATAAAAGCAGAGCTGATCTTGTAATAAATATTTTTAATTCCTGTAATTTCTTTATTAGATTTTTAAAATGACATTATTATCCTTGTACACACATTTTTCTCTTGAGGAACAAAGTAACCACTACCAGCATCCTTACACGACTACTGCCATCACCACCATGATCGTTGTCGGCACCACCACCACAATCACTACCACATATTGCTACCTCTACACCCCCAATCACCAACACCACCATAGGTAGCCATCACCATCACCATTATCACCACCACCACCTTTGTCACCATAATTTTGCCGATAAAACTACCAACCTTACACCACCACCACTATAACCACTGCAACCACCATTGCTACCGTACCAAACACTTGTACACAATTTTTCATACTTACATCAGGTTTAAAAGTAAAGACCGTCAAACACTCAACTTCCTTATTAATGCATATTTCTCCCGTTGGGCGATAGGCGTGTGGACACTCTCCTCGATCGCACTCAAGGGACAGAAATTTGGAAGTTCCCATCCCAGCCGAATTGTTAGGAAAATTCAAAGCACACGCCGAGTCTTGGTACCAGCCTTATCTTTTTGTTTATTATTTGTTTGTCGTAAGTTCGTAACCTCAAGGAAAGTTCGGTAGTTTTCAGCCTTTTTATTTACAGTGCTGTCCTTATTACGCGGCCTTGTAGACCACATTTTCAATTTCAGACTTGCAGTGATGACTCACTCATTCGACGGTGTAGATCTTTTCTAGGAAGAAGCATCAGAGCTTCCTCTTTCCCCACGAGTGTAAAATACAATTCCCTCCACTTATAAAATTCACACAGAGTCTCCCAAAATAATACCTTTGCTTTCATCTCCGACGAACTCTCTCTCTCTCTCTCTCTCTCTACAATCCGCCATGGACAACATTGGAGATGAGTACAAACATTACTGGGAAACCAATATGTTCCTCCAAACCGAAGAGCTTGACAGGTATTTACTAAAAATTGAAAAATATTACTGTTTTTAGTTTTTTTTCTCTTCCCAGAATTAAGGAAGTACATGGTAAGAATTGTTACATATATGCTACTTTTGACACCAAATTTTCGGCAGTTGGGGTTTGGATGAGGCGTTTTCGGGGTACTACGATTCGAGCTCGCCGGACGGAGCAGCTTCCTTCATGGCCTCCAAGAATATTGTGTCTGAGAGGAATAGGAGGAAAAAGCTCAATGAAAGGCTGTTTGCACTTAGAGCAGTGGTCCCCAACATTAGCAAGGTTAACCATACAATAATTAAAGGCAATTACTATTATTATTTCAAAATTTTCATTTTGGCATTTCAAGATTTTTATAATTAAGAAGAAAAATATACTTGTAAAAAGAGTATAATGAAATTTTTGGAGTGTTAATAAAAATTTCCTAATTAAATTGTTAATCTTAATAATTCATGCACAATATTCTCTCTCCTTAATTATTGCAAGGTTAGCAGTTGATTACTATTCTTTAATTAATTTGCTTCCTCCCATTATAATATGACAATCAAATAACAACCTGACCCTATATTTTATTTTATTTTTAAAGAGAATTGTGTTCATGATTTGGGTTTTATATCTCTTTATTTTTATTTTATTTTTTACAAATTTTGTTTTGTTGTTGGGTTTGGAGGACAGATGGACAAGGCTTCTATAATCAAAGACGCCATTGACTATATCCAAGAGCTGCATGAACAAGAAAGAAGAATTCAAACAGAGATAGTTGAGCTTGAATCTGGAAAATCAAATAAAAAGTCGGGTTCCGATTTCGAACAAGACCTACCGGTTCTGTTGAGGTCAAAGAAGAAGAAAATTGAGCAGCTCTACGACTGTGGAGGATCAAGAATTTCCACAATCGAAATCCTCGAGGTAAATATTAATTAACTCAGTCATTCATTCAAACACAACCTTACAAAAAATGGCTATCGACACCTTAGAAAAGCTTCGTCGTTGGGACAATGGCGTTTGAACATTAAAAAGGAGTGAACGATACACATGTTAATTAATTAATTTATGATGTAATATTATATTATCATGTGCAATAATCTATTAGTTAATCATGTGTGACTTTGTTTACAGCTTAGGGTTACATACATGGGTGAAAAGACGTTGGTGGTGAGCTTGACATGCAGTAAAAGAACGGACACAATGGTAAAATTGTGCGAGGTGTTCGAATCTTTGAAGCTCAAAATCATTACCGCGAATATTACTGCTTTCTCCGGAAGGGTCTCGAAGACGGTTTTCGTAGAGGTAAATTACTTTTTCCTTACTACTTTTTAATTAATTTACATGAATAGCAAATTCAGTACGTGTAGGCCAGCTTTTTTTTTTAAGGAGCGATAGTGTCATTGTGACAACATATGATTGGTGAGTAACATTGAAATTATGGGATACTTGCTAATTAACAAATAATTTGTTTCTATGATATAGTGACTCAATTAAATTTCTCAACTTTTGAAAGAAAAAAAATATTAAATTTCTCAACTGTTTAAAAATCTTTTGACCATCCATGAAAACAAAAACAAAAAGATTCTTTCGAACAAAAAAATAATATTTAACCCTAGAGACATTTGTAATTACTTATGATATTAATTAGTATAATTAAATGTTTATTGACATATCAGCTGTTACATATATGATATGGTGAAACAAGATGTTAGATCACAAAAATTAGTCGTATACAAATAAGTAATATTATATTTAAATAAAGGAGATAAAGAAAGTGATTAGATGTTAGATTAAAAAGTCAATGAAGTTTTTTTACCAAAAATAAAAAAAAAAAGAGTCAATGAAGTTTGAACACAGGTCTTGGTGCAATGGCAACACTCTTCTCCATCACTGTGGTAAACAGACACTTACATGATGAAGATAATGATAGAATGTCATATTTTAATCCAAATAATAGCCAAGATAATAGTAATGAAAGAGGTAAAATTGAGGGTCCACCAGAAGCACAAGAATTGTAAACCAACAGAGAGCACTTTGAATAAAGTGACTGATCTCCATTATCTGATGTGGCTAGTTGGAGCAATCCAGAGTGCCCGAATAAAACTAGTCGATGAACAAAAGTGATCAAACGACCCCATGTTGATTTTCCACTTTAACATGTCTTCCTCTTTCGCTCTAACTTCATTAATTTCGTCGACAAGTTTTTATTTAAAGTTGAAACGATAATATAGTTTAATTAAACTTATGGACTGTTACACTTAAAAGATCTCTTAAATTATGTGAGTATGATATTCAGTCAAAATCACATAACGATCTATAAATAAAGCAAACTTAGCTAAACGATGGATTGCACTGTTATTGTGACATGAAATATAAGACCACTTTTTTTTTATTTCCTCTTTTTCTATTTTTACTCAATTTTATTTTATCTTTTCCTTTTTATGCGTCTTTAAGAAGTTCAACGTTAGGGCATAAAACTTTGCAATTTTTGACCATCTTGTTTTGCTTTTATAACTAAGTGACTTCACTCCATTCATTTCAAAACCATAAAAACTCAAAATTAATTATTCAAATTTCCTGGTGATATGAAATGTGTGATGGAGGTCATACGTAATGGGAGGATACATTTTCTCATTCGCTAATTAAGAGAGATATAATATGTTAGTATGGAAGTTGACTGGAGACCTATCTATAGACTATACCCAAACTCAAATCCAGGAAAGTTGGAAGCTTGTATTGGATAAATTTCTGATGTCAAGGGGTCAATATATAAATAAATTTTTACTTCTCAAGTTTACATATCTTCATTAAAAGATGCTCTGATAGGCGTGAAATCGAATTAACCAATAGTTTGTGAATGATTTGCATGCATGCACGCAAACAACTTATGAAAGTAAACCACATGAAGTGGTCCGGTGGTAAGGTCGCAGATTGTAGCTTTCCAATAAACAAAAAAATGTGAGAGATTCCGGATTCGATGTTCAGAGCTGGTGAGTCTGTTTGACTGTGGTCACGGTCAAGATGAAATTAATTATAGCCTCTCCAGACTCGGAAGGGATGAATAATAGTATCTTGCCACCAATTGTGCAGAAAAGAAAAAATACATAAATTTAAGACGCCGTCATATCAAAATCAGTCATATGGGCAGCTAACCAAAAATGTTAAATGGCCGAAGTAGGTTGCCCTAAAAATAGGGAAAAAGGACTTATGTGGGATGGTGTTTCTCAATCCTTTAGTCTCAACCAAATAAAAACTTCGTTTATGGTCCCAATTTGTACCATTTCTGCTGCAATTTCTTTTTCTTGTTTTGTTTTGTCATATCTCCAAGGAAGAATACAAGACACGACCTGAAAGTTCGATTGTTACATCTTTTTTTTGTTTTGTTTTGTTTTGTTTGGTTATTTCACTTTTATATTTTTTTTTTTTTTTTTTAAACCTTTCCACCATTTGCTCCTTGCTTTTCAATAAATTTAATTTTAATATTTCGGAGTAGTGTTCTGTTTTATTAACAAATTAAATCTCCTTTTCTTTCTTGTTTTTCTTCCTTGTCTTTATTCATAAATTGGTTCTTCTTTTTACTTCAACTCCGTGAAGTGGTGGTTACTGACCAAAATTATCAAAACACGCTTCCACTAATTTATAATTTATGTTTTTCATTACGCCATCGCAAAGATTTTCATTCTATATTATTTATGCAAGTAGTCATGGTTTGTCCACTACGCATTAGGTTAGAACTATCCCATGCATCTCATCATGTGCATCATCATCATACTATCTCGACAGCATTCGGACTTTCGGAGTCGATGCTTCACATATTAAATTAGTGAATCAAGTTGGAACATCTACTTCGGTTTTATATATTACAATCGATATTATTATTCAAAATTTGTACGGCACTAGTTAATAATAGTTCATTTTCAATTGATTCTGCAGGCAGACGAAGAAGAAAAAGATCATTTGAAGATAAAAATTGAAACAGCCATTGCAGCTTTGAATGATCCACAAAGCCCCATGAGTATATGATCATGATGAAGTTCCATTTTTCAAATGATCACTGCTGTTTTAGGGTTTGACCTTTGATTTGTCGATCTTGTTTCTGTTGGAAATGTCTTTTCTTTGCTGGGTTTTTTCCTCTGGGTTTTCCTTGATGAAGAAGAGACTTCCTTTAAATCATTTGGTCTTGTTTTTTAGCTTATGAGGAAAGTAGCTAACAAGTGCATGTTAATAATTGCATCATGTTGTAGACTGTAGTAAAACATGTCTAGGAATAATTGGTTACCCATATTGCTCGAGAAACCCCACTTTGTCGGAATACTTAGAATTATTCAGATTATGGTGTGGGTGGGTGGAGCCAGCAAAACATGAAAGCTACACGACCCATAACAAAAACAGCTAAACAAAAATAATACATGAAAGGTGAAAAGAAAGCAAAGTGTTATTTTAATGAACCCAAAAATTTATTTAATGTTGAAGGAAGATTTAATTAGAGTGTGGAGAGGGACGACAAAGAAAGAGAAAAAGAGGATCAAAGTTTTTTAATGTGTTTTTTTCTCCGCTTTGTATCTCTATTTATACTAATTCTTTGTACGGTTTTACTTGTCCTCTAATTTTTACTTCTAATTTACATATTACCGTGGTAGCAAAAATCCGTCATCTTCAGTCTTGACGAATTTATATCTGCAAAACAAATTAACATCTTTGATCAAATGTCAAATCCACATGCCTAAGGATTTTTTTGGGGAGGGGTGGGTTTGGCCAACGAATCAATGCCTAAGTAGTTTCTCTTGAAAGAGAGAGAGTTTTAGGACTTAATTGCGTGGCTAAAGCTTACCAAAATGTGGGAAGAAAGGGTATTAGTAGGGAGATGGCCGGCCATAGGGAGAGAGGTTCTTGAGCCATGTGTCGTCTTCCAATTGGCCAAGGTGTGTCATTCATAGGATGGAGAAGGAAAGAATTATCCCGAATGTTGGAACCAAATTCGTGCACCGCCATAGGAGCACAAATTTGTGTAACCTGTAAAAGAATAAACAACCATGAGCTAGCCAAAGATCGGAGGGTGTGCTAGTCAAAGGCTCTCAGAATATCAAGTCAGAAAGCTATATTAAGGCTCAAGCAGTGGGCAGGAGAATAAATATGCGATAATTGTGTTACCAAAGATGAACCCTAGAAGTATTTATACCAGTCGAGAATGAGACCTTGTAGGATGGTAAAATCCTTATTAAACCAGAAGAATCCTAAAGGATATCTAGGAAGTAGATATTGCATTCACTTATGAGTGAGATTACTTACGGCACACTTCAATCCTTATATTGGAAGGATTCCAAGGTTATAGGAAACCTGCTTATTCCTTACTGAATTAGGTTTCCATATCTTGCCTAACAAGTATGGTCAATATCAGCGAAGTCGTCGGACTTCGCCCACTGATTCTGGAACATGATGATTGTGGCATTGCTGCTCCGTTAATTCAACTCTACATATGACCAGACTTCTGAGATATCAGTATTCCGGTCCACCTTACTTCAACCCTGGAAAACCATGGTCCCATACCGAATATATTATTTAATTAAACAATATTTTGGGATTATTTTGTAATATCCTTGATTGGATATGATTGTGATTTCTTATTTAATTGAGTTGATCTTCAATTAGGAAAGCATAAAGATAAGACTTACTATAATCTAATCTTTAATTCATTTGACTTTTCTCTTCGCCATGGGCAAGAGAGTTTAATGAGGTTGCAGTCACCTATTCAAGGCTCCAAGACATTGAATTGCACTTGGATTAAATGTTGGCATCACCCACCCCTACCCCTCTAGGTTAAACTAATACCCATCCTAGAACTTTCAATTGGCACCAAAGCAAGTCATGATACATAATTGTGAGATTTGTTGGATGAGAAGATAAGGTGTGGCTTACTATTGAAGAATGTTAGGAACTTCTGACGATTGAAGAAACCAAAGGTGAAGGAGAGTCCTCTATGTCTATAACTAAGCTTAAGCCTATGAAAAAATGGAGTAATCATGAGCGCAGCTTTAGAAGTTTTAACCAAAAGGCTTTGAATGCTTTATTCACAGCCATTTCACCTGAACAATTCAATTACATAAGCAAGTGTACAATAGTGAAAGAAGCTTGGGACATTCTTGAAGTTGCTCATGGGGGTAACTCAACTACTAAAGAATCCAAGCTTCAACGTCTCATCACAAAATTTGAAAATATCAAAATGTCTAATGATGAGAGTTTCTCTGACTTTTATGCTAAGCTTAGTGTAATTGTCAATGGCTGCCACAATCTTGGTGAAAATATTCCAGAGCATAGCATTGTGAATCTTGAGATCACTTCATGTGAGGTTTTATGCTAAGAGAACATTGATTTGAGGAATCAAAAGATCTAAACACCTACAAGCTTAAGCAAATGATTGGGTCTCTCCAAACATGAGTTAGAGCTTCCTGATTCCAAAGAGGTGAAAATAATTACTCTCAAAGTTGTCAAAGAAGAAGAAAGCAAGGACTAGTTGAAAACTTATTTGAAGATGAATTGGTTGAACTCTCTAAGAAAATTAGAAGGTTTCTCAGTATCAAGAATTCCAAGGGTCATGACCAACAAACCAACTTAGGTATGAACTCAATAAGCATTCATTCTTAAGATGTCTCACATGATAAAGCATCTAGGCCATCTTGAACTAGTGAACATAAGAGTTCAAACCATAGAGTTCAATGTCACGAGTGTCATGGACATATTGCTTCCGAGTGTGCAAACCCTATCAAGAGAAAATAGAGAAGAAGAATAAGGCAATGAATGTTACTTGGAGCAATAGTGATTCTGAAGATGCATCTGCTAGGAAAACGAAAAGGATACAATTGCTTTCATAGGAACTATCGATTAATTTGATATAGAAGGTTCATTTGTCGAAGAACCTAACATGGAAGAAGTCTTGAGAAAATATTCTGATCTCTATGACACCACTGTGCAAGTCAAGAAGGATAACTCTGTCTTAAGAAAGAAACTTGCACTAGTTGAAAGTGAAAAGAAGGAAGCTAAAGTTAAGCATCATTCTTAGTTGGACAATGGAGAGAAACTGCGAGAATCATTGTTAGAAAAGATTCATATTCTTCAAACCACAATAAACACTCTCACGTCTGGTGAGAAAGCTCTTGAGGAAAACTAGTTGAGATAAAAGGAAAAGTTTAGGAACTAAGCATAGGTTCGGGAAAATTTGACAAGATGCTTAGCCATGCAAAAGAGTTTTGGAGACAAAAGTAGCCTAGGATTCGAGTCTGAAATGACTACTAAATCTTCTTCCATTACAAGGTTTGTCTAAGCCTCTTATATGCTTAGCTTGAAGGTAGGTGATGATCAAGGTTTAGGTCTTACTTCCGAAACACCTATAAGTCAATACTTTAGCTAACCCAATTCCAAAAGGTCTAGGTGTTTCATTCCTATTTGTCATATTTGTGGGATTCATGGTCACATAAGCAAGGCTTAAGAAACAATTTGTAACTCATTTTAAGGAGGTTAATAGGATCACAAGGATTATATATGTTTCGAGTTTAATTGTTCCAAAAGTGAGACAAGTTTGGTAAAGAAAAGATTATCAAAGTGGTGTACTTGTCAAATCCTCTCCACCTCCGAGTCGTTTATATCAACTAAACTCTCTCTTTGCAAATGTTTTCAGTCATGTATGTTTGCATTTTCATATAGGCTAGATATTGCAATTTTTTCTTCTTATTAAAAAAAAATTGTGTGAGACGAAATGAAAAACTATGTTTTCATATAAGTTTTGTTACAACCCGTATCTTAGAATATTGTATTTTATTCTTGAACCTTGTGAAATGACTAAAATACCCCTGGTTGGGTGTCTTGAGTAAATATCGAGCCTTAAGCTTAAATTTCAATTTCTCATATTTTCTTACTTTCTTTAATTGTTTTCGTACTCAGAAGTGTGGGAGTGAAGATCAGAGTTACGAGGGTTAAATTGTAAACTTAAAGCGATGGAGGTCACTTTTGTAATTTCACATAGGATTACTAAGTGGGATTAAACCCAATCTCGGTCCCTCTCTTTGAGAGATTTTTCAGTGTGACCGGTATACAGGGTGGCACACCACATGTCACTAAACAAATGGTGGGATATGTGTCCTAAAAAGTTTATACCTTAAAAAATAAAATTTTCCACCATTCATATTAAAACACGTGGTATACCACTTATGTTCTCGTCACAACTAAAAATTTCTCCCACTCTTTCTCTCATTCATGTTAGTCTCCTTCTCACTCTAAACTCTTTCTCTGCAACACTAACTCTCTCTAAGTTCACCGAGAGCCATCACTCACAACCACCCTTCTCCGTTCAACAACCCAACCCCAAACCATCATTCTAGCATCCCCGTGCTCAGAATCCCAATGTTATGCTTGCATGTGTGATCGGTGGTCGGGAAGGGACTAAACTCAGGAATTCAGGAGCTCCGAACTTCGAATCGAATTCAAGTGAGGTTCTTAACTCTCTACTCATTATTAAACTTGAATGATTTCGTGTTTTGGTGGTGTGGTCGATGAAATTTGAGACTAAATGTAGGGTTTCAACCCTACCGTCCTCTGTGAATGCATGCCTAGCTCCGGTGACGAACTCCAGTGAGAACCGTCGAGCTCGAAGCCAGCTGGGGGTCTTCTTTCTGTGGATTTTAGTAGTTTTTGTCCGGAGAAGAAATGTGGAGGTCCCAAGTCCAGTTTTTGTGGTTCTAACCCCTGCATGCACCCTGTTTCCTTTTTCTAGAATCCGATGAGCCTTCTTGTGGGTAAGCTCGTGCATGATACTAGGGTGTTCTTCGTTGAGTTTTGAGTTGTTTTTCACGAAAAAAAACTTCGCACGCCAGGCGCAAAGGTTTTAGAAACATAATGGTGGAAGGGGACTCCAGGCTGGTGATTCAGGTGGTGCAAAGCGCTTGGGATACTCCTTGACGCCTTAAGCCAATTATGGAGGATATTAGGTGGGTGGCCTCTGAATTTCTAGGCATAAGGGGGAACCATATCTCAAGGGGAGCAAATCTTTAGCTCATTTTGGCCTTATTGTAGCAAACTCGTATTTCTCTGATTATTTTTTACTAAGTTCCGCTATGAAGGTAGGTGGGCTTAGCCTTAAAATGAAAGAGATAAGTTTAGCCTCACAATCGATATTATCTATATTAAAAAAGAGAAAGATGGGTTTAGCCTCACAATAAGCCAGCAAAAAATTAGAGATTATTAGCAAAAAAAAAATTATGGATGACAAGCAGAAGAAGTAGAACCCTAATTTTGTAGAAAGAAAAAAATCCAAATTTTGTGAAATTCAGAGCATCCTCTCTCTCGCTATGGACTCTCTGCTAGCCAACTACGCCTCTTCCGACGAAGAAGAAGATCAACAGCAGCAACAAGCACCAAAACGCACAGCTTTACCCCCAAAACCCAGCTCTGAACCTTCTTCCTCTTCCTCTCTCTTTTCTTCTCTTCCCAAACCCAAACCCCAAAATCCCTCTTTCTTCCAGTCCCTTCCCAAACCAAAAAAAACCCTAGTTCCAAAATCCCCAAATCTTGACGACGACGACGACGATGAAGACCCTATTGCTTCAATCCCCACCTCCAAACCCTCCTCAGTTTTCTCTTCGCTTCCTCTGCCGAAATCCCGAATTCCAATCCAACCCATCACCAATCTCTCGTCATCCGAACAGAACCCTAAAAGGATTGTCCAATTCAATCCTCCAATCAACTCCTATAAGTACGATGAAGACGAAGACGACGATGTGGAAGAAGAAAGGCGGCGCCGGAAAGCGTTTGAATCCTCGGCCCAGAAGTTGTCTGCCAAGTCATTCTTATCGTCCCTATCGGCGCCTAGGTACTCCGCGACATTGGGTGGTTTGGGTTCAGGTTCGGGCAGGAGAGCCATTGTTGAAACTGAAACGGATGGTTCGGGAGCGGAGAGCAATGCGGGGATGGAGCAGAATGTAGCAAGTTATGAGAATTTTCAATCAAATAGTGAGCAAGGTGCGGTTAACTATGAAGGGTATGGTGGTTATGAGAGTTACCAGTCGACTATTGATCAAAATGCCGTTAACTATGAAAGCCATGGTGGTTACGAGGGTTACCAATCCGGTGTTGGTCAAAATGTGGATGTTGGGGTTCAGTTACAGGCAGGAGTTAGTGGTAGTGATGCTTCAGATTATGGTAACTTCGGTGGTTATGGCGGTTATGAGCAGCAGTATGGTAATGATTGGGTAGGGGGTTCGGCAACTGTTGTGCCAGCCATCCCGGTGATGGGTGAGATTAAAGGGAGTAAAAAGAGAGGGAGGAATGAGGTGCCGACTGAAATAATTGAGGTTAAGCAGGATGAGTTGATCAAGAATCGGCCAAGAGAGGACCAGGCCAAGTTAACTGGAATAGCGTTCGGGCCTTCTTACCAGGTATCAACGCTATGTTGTAGTTTTGTTTGTGATCATATATTTTACCAATTGAAAGTAAATCGTATATTTTGACTTGTGCATTAGCACCTTGTTTTGCATTTATAACGGTGAGAGCTCAAGGAATTGTGTTGTGCAATTTGAATGCATAGTGAAATTATGAGCAGTATGTTTATAGTACATCAAACTCTGCATGCGCTACTCTTGTATCCCATGACCTTGTTGTTTAACGACCTTTTCATGTAGTTTAGCAAACGCATTAGGATCAATAGGCCGGTATAATAAAGTCAACGAAATCAGAATTGGCAAGGAACGGTTCTACCTTGTACATAGTTGATTCTGGGAAATTGAGTATGTTGAATTATGAAGGGTACTAGCAAGAAGTAGAACTGTATCTTTCCGATGCATAATGTTACTCAATATAGTATTAGGCATCAGGTAGGAATAGGATCCATTTTGTCCTCAGAAATTTGACAAGGAACAGGTGGCCCTAGTTATGACGCTTAAGTATTTTCCTTGGAAGGAAGAAGTGGACTCTGGATAATCGACTTGCTTTTACAACTGTTCTAGTTTAACCTTGTAGTTATGTAGCATGCTTGGGGTCTAAAGTTGGACATTGTAGAAGTTGAGTCCTTTCTTAACCATTCTCAAACAAAATTACCTACTAGATTGACTTTGAATTGTCTAAAATGACCACATGTAGCAATTTTGTTTGTGAAATTAGTGTTCGATAAAATCTTTAAAATCCTTAATCGTGTTTGATAATCATGAGGAAAAGTTTATTATGCTTTGACTGTTGTATTTGAATTTGTTACTTGAAGCCTGTTTCAACGAAAGCGAAGCCTACAAAGCTGCACAAGAGGAAGCATCAGATTGGTTCTCTCTACTTTGATATGAAGCAGAAGGAGATGGAACTTGCAGAGCGGCGTTCAAGAGGCTTCCTCACTAAAGCTGAAACACATGCCAAGTATGGATGGTGATCTGATCTGCGGACGATTCTTTATCCTGTTGTACACTCAAACTTTTAATTGAAATGAAAATATAATCATTCTTGCATACTGTGAGAAAATATAAGCAGCTTTCGGATTTCATGAAGACGAAGACGAAGACGAGTCAAATCACGGTTGTGATCGCCTACGCCGGACATGAGAGACAGTTTCGTCATTAGATCCTCGACTTCGGGTTCATATGAATACCTACTGTTAGTTTCACTTGATTTCCTTCAACTTGCAAGAGATTTGTAGCATAAGTCGTTAGGAACATTTATCTCATTGCACCTGTGATTCTCGATTCAATCCACACTAGTCCTCGATTGTATCATTACATACAAATGAGAGAGCACTAGCACAGAAAACAATTTACCAATCCTTTAGCAGCTCACTAGCAATATCCTTGTAGCTAACTTTCTTTTTCTTTGAAGGTCCTGCATTCGGTATCGGATCCGGTGCTGGTTTCTCATCTCGGGTAATCGTATATGTAGTTTCAGCTTTTTTCATACCAAGACTTGGAATCATGTCAAACAACATGGCTTCAACAGGATCAGCCGTAGCTTCAAGTTCCTCCGGTTTTTTACTCTCTTGGACGTTATGTTTCTCCATCATTTTGATTTCCGGAATTTTGTAAGGCTCTTCAATTCTAATGTCCTCAGCGACGTCTTGCTCAACTGCTTTGCCTCCTTGTAACGATTCAGAATCTTTCGTTGCTTCATTTTCTTGGATGTCTATACTTTCCTGACCTACCGTTCCGTGAATTCTTTCTCCCAGATCAACCTCTTCCCCAAGTGATGTATTGTCATGAGAGCCACTTTCTTCTGACTCGTTGCCAGATATCTTAGCTGGCTTCCTTCCAATACGCGCCCGTGCTCTTCTAGCTTGGTTGACAGTTGATTTTCCTTTGTTCAAGCTTGTGCAAGCAGGTCTTCCCCTTTTCCTTTTGCTTCCCCTCTCGGGTGAGTCCAAGATCTTATAGTTTTCTGGAGCCGCTTTTACTTCAATCTCTTTTCCTTTCCGGTTAGGAAAAGAAGAATTGTGGTTTTCCACAGCATCCACATCACAGGGTGCTTCTTCTAGACCCATATCATGTTTCCTACACAAAACAGAAGCAGAACTGAAATGTTATCCACCGTAAAATCACCCCAAATGCGCTGTTATCATATATGGAATTTAAGGGAGCGCACACTCACACACCCTACCAAGTCTGCAATATACCTATCAGAGACGCACAGTAGTTTCCCGTAAAACTTGTTCCTCGTGCTGTGTTCACGGTGGGAACCAAATAAAAAATAACAAATATGATTCCCCGTGTTATGAGGAGTTTTGATACGCATGTCAATTGCAGAGAAACTCCCATTTCTAGAACTCTGCCTTGAACCCTGTTCCCTATCAGCTCACTTTTTCTAAGCAGTTGATTTCGAAGAATGACTATCTAGCACTATAAATGATGAAAACAACTAAACAACAACTAGCTTTAATCAACATTCGTTAGCAATCTGTTTTTATGTCTTATTTATTTTCCTTTCTAAAGATACTGACGGAGACACTGCAAAACGACCAAGTAGCATCCTTCACCTAAGGAAGTTGCACTGTCAAAAATAAATAAAGTTACACCTCATAAACACCTCAAGATTATAGTCCAATAAGGATCACCTGTGTGCAAGGACTTGCGAAAGAATTTTGATGTTCTTGGCAAAGAATTAGATATGTTTCCAGAGGAAACAAGGGAGACTGGATTTGAAGCTGTTATTTTCTCTAAAGAAAGGGTTTTAAGCAACAAGGTGATCCCGTCTGGGACCGTTAGTTTCGATGTCCTAAATCTCAAATTGAAATATGGCTGAAACTTCAAGTTATATATACCTGTGGACAAGTTTGTGATCCGTCTTCTATATAATTCAAATCAACTAACTTGACTTTCTATGTTTATTATGACAATACTTATACCCCAATATCCAATAAGTGAAACTGAAACAGCAGTAGTGGAAATGGTTTGAGCTCAGTGGAATGCCACACCCAAATGCAATCATATTTTAAAATAATCGAACTCACCATTCTTCAACGTTGGATTCTTCCAACCCATAGGGTTTTAAGCTATATGTTTCCTCTTGCAATCTTTGGTCCCTTTCCAAGCAGTCTTCCAACCATTGAGATCCAACAATATGCAACCTTTTGCTATGCAGATATCGTTTGTCTGCTTCAGTGAAACTGTAACAGAGAGAGCAATTCAAAAGATAAGAGGAGAAAAGGTCACGGACAGTAAATAGAACAGAACAAACAATTCATGCTCTTACAAAGGTAATATCAAAATCTCATTAACAAAGCCTTATAGTATCATTGAAAAGGATGTAATAGATCATCGGTAGATTTAAAAAAAGAATTAAAACCATACTCTTCCTGTTTCTTAACATGATATTTTGTTTTACTGCCACATTAGCTATTAAGCCCATTATAAGAGAACATGCATATGGCTGTGTTGCGAAAGAAATGACACCACTCAATTGATTATAAATAAATCCTAATACACAAACATTACTTATATTAAAATGGAGACACCACTACTGTATGAATCTTGATTAATTAGTAATGCCAGAAAAAAGCACATCTGACAACTTTTCAGGTAAAGCAAATGAATGAACACATTAATTGATGTGAATATCCTTATACATGATATAGCAACGAGAACCGAAACTAAATTGATTGCACACCCATATTTGAATAATTAAAATTAAAAAAAAAAAGGGAAAACTGGAGGTACCGAGCCTCCAAAATTGATGAAAACAACCATTAAACAGATTCGACAAAGAATCATAAAATAGGTTAATAATGCTTCAATCGTGAGTAATGATCCACATATCTTATTATCAGGAAATGCCAGCAATTATCCTGAACTAAAGAATACTTCCTTTCAGTCACGACTCACAACATTATGAACCATAGTTACCTTCGTAATAAAGTTTCAAATCCATTGGGACCCTGCACGGACAAGACTACCAAATGGGTCGCATGAACAAGACTGTCAGTGACTCTGGCACCACCCCTGAGAACTTCAATCCTCAACCTTCTCAGTGTGAATCCTAAGACAACTTCCCAATCCGGCTTCCTTCAGCCAAAGATTAATCAGAAAGCAATTAACAAAAAATTTTGATTACAAAGGAAATAAAAGAAAAACCTTGTAAAGAAAGCTTAATGCATCCAACTGATCTTACAAGGAATGAATTGAGGATTTAAAGTAAATGCAGCAGTCATGAAAGCGAGACCATCTCTCCACCAGACAGTATTTTTTCTTGTAATAGTCAACAACTTTGGAGTCCTCTGATCTATGAATGTAGCTTAAAAGCTGAAAAAATGAAATAAATAATTACCACGTTGTCTGTTAAAAACTCTATCTGTTAACTCCATCAGAACCAGTACTAAATAAATTAGACATAATACAGCCAATTCACTGTTATGAGAGAAATTAAAATTACATGTATATACCTGCTTTATCTCCGCAAGGTCAAGATCCGAGTAGTACGAGTCAGAAAAATCATCAATCTCTTCTTGTAACTTCTTCTTAGAAGAGTCAGATAAGAAGAGATAGTAGCTACACGAGTAAAAGAAGGGTAAATAAAAGCATTTACAGTCGGAAAAGGAGACGCATTTTACAATGTCTTTTCAATATAAATAGATTAGATACTGTCACTAACTTTGGCTGTAATGGAAGGAGTTTCTTTTGAGAACAACAATCCAACACCCAAGAGATATGAATGATATCTCCATGACGCTTTGCTGCCTGATACTTGATCCCTGTCAAACTAACTTAATATCAATAAAACTAATAGAAATTGTCCTTGTGTATGCATGTAACTAAGTCATGAAATATATATATATATAGAAAGAGAGAGAGAGAGAGAGAGAGAGAGAGAGAGAGAGACCCTTGCCATCAGCTGCAACACAGTGTGTAACTGCATTATTTAAATTCATAGAGAAAGTACCCCCATTCTCAACAACTAGCTTGTGCAAGGAATCAAGAGAATGAGTGGGAGGCACATTAACAAAGCCTGGGAAGTTAAGAACAAAACGGCAGAAAAGATAGAACATTTTTATAAGTCACTGAATAAATGGATGCAATCATATGGCATGCTCAAAATACCCAACGTTAAGCCTATATAGGTTCCAAATGCATACAAATAGTATTCGCCGTTTCTTTTATTAAATTTTTGTGTACAGGTTATTAAACACATGTACATCATCTCTCATCCGGCTAATACACGACCCAAACCCCTTAATGGAAATAAGAGTTAAGTACAAAATGGAGAAAGTATCATCACAAGAAAAAAAAAAGTTGACAACATATACATTAGGAAATATAATAATAAAAATTATGTGACGCAAAATAAAGACTGAGAAAGATCAGGAAAAGTTTTTCAATCACTTGACTCAGATATAAAGCAAATAACTCAGCGATAACCTCACAGGATACAAAACATCATATTTGAAAATAGTAATGTGTCCTCCTTCACGCCCGAAACATCAGTTTGAACAAAATGAGAGGGGACAATAGACAGATTTCTTTTCTCTTCCCTTCTAGGGGACTTCTTGCTTTTCTTTTTAGTATCCTGCAGACCACCATAATCCGTCCCCCTTTGTGTGGTCCCATTGCCTGCTTGTACAAGCTCTATAAATGCTGCAAGAAGAAAAGCAAACAACCAAAAATTTAAAGTTTGTGTCCGTTAAGAGCTTACTGCATCTTTGAATACTGAAACTAAGAATATAGAGAGGAATCCTATTACTGAAAATTAAAAATATACTGGTGGCCGAAGTAAAGCTAGAATCCTAAGATGCATTTGGAATAAATTTGATCCTCTTACACTGCACATCAAGGCATTCATGCCAAGGTTTATCATATCTAACACGATCAATACGTGGAAATCTCAGGCTGTATGGTGCAGCAAAAACCTGCAAGAATGCAACAGCTAATAGATCAATAAAATCACCAAACTCATAACAGAACCTAAACATATACGGTGGCCTTCCTAGTAGATCTATATGTAGTATCTGATTAATAAATGAATCACAAATGTTACTATAGCTGTTAGGACCCACCTCAGACTTTATAGTTCTGATGTCACTCGTTATAGAAAGTATTATTGATCTGCAATACAAAGGGGGAAAAGAAAAAGATGATTGATATATAAGCTGACAATGAATACATCACAGACCTATTCAGAAAATCATACTAACTTCTCAGGGCTTTCAACCCAAACATCTGGTCTCTCTTTGGAATTGTTTGTTACTTGATAAAAACTCGGTGGTGCCTTTTTTGGGTACTCATATTTCCTGACAGGAGAGAGAATCAAAATTTATTTGCAATTTTGCACAGATAGGGAAAGAATAGCACTTAACACCTAGTATTTGTCAACACAAGATCTAGTATTTTCTTTTCTTTACCAAAAAAATAAAAACGACAGGTATTGCATATTTAACAATCGAAAGAATAGATCCCTTGACCTATCACAATAATCCTAACCCATTTCCCCAGCCTCCCTCACCACTTTGGGCTAAACCCAAGGGCTTAATAAGGTATTGTATTTCAGCATATAAATTTCCCCGTACCAGTAATTAGCCAAAAAAGTCCTATTAGTAGTGTTGGCTCCAAGCCTTATCTCAACTTCTCAACAGAATTCATGATAAATGAAATCAAA
Source organism: Pyracantha coccinea (assembly GCA_028566515.2). Lineage (NCBI taxonomy): Eukaryota > Viridiplantae > Streptophyta > Magnoliopsida > Rosales > Rosaceae > Pyracantha > Pyracantha coccinea. Next base: position 1,144,423 of record JAOTRO020000016.1, on the reverse strand, counting down.
CTGATCTGACCTAAAATTACAAAACTACACTAAACAATCACCAAAGATATCATTTTTAAGTCCAAAACCATAAGCTTCATGGCCATCAATGCAAAAGTCACAGCACATGCTGTTCTGGTTGCTTCAATGGCCATTTCATATTGCTCGTTGGATATTTTTTTGAATAATCCCCTGCAGAGCCATCACAGCGTTTTTAAGTCATATAACAAAACAAAATACCTCAAATACGGCTTTAATTTTGTTGCAACAGCTTCAATCTCTTCATCAGAAAGTCCAGTGCCCACTCTGCAAAAGGATACAAACCTGCGATACAAAAACCTAGTTAGAAACATTCGGTTAGCCAGAGTGCATACGAGCATAATAAGCACCAACAATGATTCAGGCAACAATGTGAGACACTTACACAACCTATTGCTTGTTAGTTGTTTTAAGTATCAATATAGTTTAAAATCAATTCCTCTTGATTATGTTATTCTCCAAATTGGAGGATATATATCGCAATACAAACTATCTAGATCAAGTATGAAACCAAATACAATAAGTCAAATATGACTGCTTGAATCTACTGCCTACAATCTACATTTACTCTTTAGAATCAACTCTAATTACATGGGATTACTTGTCTGATCTTTAGTCAAGATTTCTTCTTCAATTAATATCAGCCAACAATAATATTAGCAAAAAGCCAACCCTAGGTCAGCTAAATTCATATTCAAGATCAACTCTAAAACAAGCCAGGTAAAATTTCAACCTGATATATAAAGGTCAACCAAAAGAAAGAAACATTGTACCAGCAAACACATTTAATTAACTCGTAGATGCTCCTCTTTTATACTTTCTCAAGTTGCCAAAATATTAATTTACGCCGCAACACATACATGTTCGCACTGTATAAACATGCATGCAGGTGCTTGTATGAGAGAGAGAGAGAGAGAGAGAGAGAGAGAGAGAGAGAGAGAGAGGAAAATATGATACTAATGATGAGAGAATGTTTGGTAAACATTCTCATAAGCTTCATTAACAAATCAAGAAAAATTAGATGCTCAACAATATTTTCATATATTGAAGCTAATCATTCTCTGAAAATCAACTAACCACTGAATAATTCTTACCTTCTAGGATATGTATTTGGAACTGAACGCTCAGCAAGACCCACCAAGAACTGAGCTACCTGCAATATATGAGAAATTTATCAAACGAACTAAAATTCAAACACATATATTGGTGCACCCGGTTCTTCTCTCCTAGGGTCCTTAAAATAACATCTTGTTTCACAGCCCTCATGGCAATACATCTCAGTCGTCTGCATATGATCTCAAGGGTCGAAGAATATAAACTTATTTGAGGACCCTAAGATATAGTACATGATATACACAGGTGCACAATGTTTATTGGGTGGGAAGGGAAAAGACTAGTATATTAGCAAGGATTGCAAACTGACCACCCCTCCATGACGTCCAGAGCCATAGTATCCTCCTAAACACAGGCATGCAAACATTTAACTAAAAAGCATGGCAGATACAATAATCCAATAAATTTCTTCGTGTATAAGAATTTAAGAAAAATAAAGTACAGACCTATGATAAGAACATCCAGATCAGAACCTGCACGAATATAGTCTGGCTTTAATTTTAACCATTTTCCACTACGATCACTAGGCTCCCATCTTGAACCAAGGTCCTTCAAAACAATCCCCTCATCTCTAACAGGAAGAAAAAATGATATATAAGCATAAGGAATATCCATGAATAACTCAATTTAGAACAAAACGCAACATTGATTCCAGAATGAAGAATTTAGACGCTATAAGAATATGGGGAAAAGGGCATAGTTTCATATTTTTCCCACGTGCAACACCATCGATATGAAGGTTTCTATGATTTTAAAGGTATTTACAAGAAGCGTACGAATAAATCACTTTTAACCTTAGCTGCTAATATTAAGTTCTTGTTGTTTATGTCCAGGGAAACAATGGGAACTCCACAAATTGGTCCAGTCTCACTTTTACAAATCTAAAAATCTGGAGCTAGTGGTAAAATTTCTTCTATTAAAAGGAGAAAGATTATAAAATTTATAGAAACTGGAAAACAACGTACAAGAAAAGATGGCCAAATCTCCATGTATGCTTTAGGAAACATGATGGAAATTACGAGAAAAGCATTATTAACCTAAGATTAATGCCTAATGGTCCCAATTAAACTCAAAATTTGAGTCTCAAATACAATAAAAGGAATATCCCTAAATCTATTTTCCATTGATGCCCATAAACACGCCAAAAATCTGCTTTACCATAGGAAATCCACTTCCACACTATCGTCTACAAAGATTTTGCTATCTCTCCATCCAACTGTTGGGTTTTTTCCAGCCCATGATAAGTTGTCGTAAGTCTATTGGGAATTAATAGTCTTACAGGATTAAATTGTTTTCCCAATTGGAGTTGTTTTCCCAATTGGAGTTGTTTACCCAATTGGAGTTGTTTACCCAATTGGAGTTCGTTTCTCAATTGGAGTAGGATTTATAACTAGATTCCAATTAGGATTAATAATCCTTATTGAAGAAGACCTTTATGATGTCTATATAAAGGGGCTATTGTACTAGTTTTGAATTTAGGGCAAAGTGTGTGCGGGAGAAAAGAAAAGAGAGTGTATTTTTTGTTCTTGTTCTTTCAGGTTTTTCGTCAAGTCCTAGTTCTAGAGATTTGGCAAGATAGGTTGTACTTATTATTGATATAGTGAAAGGAGGTTGTTGCTGTCCCGTGGACGTAGGCACATATTGCCAAAGAACAGTGCGGCTGCGTGGTTTCTTCGGTGGCAGCAGATGGCGAAGGGAAATAGGGTTTTGTTTCTAGAAGAAAGGCCAAAGAAAGAGAAGAGAGAGAGCTCTGGGAGACCCCCAAGAGAGGAGGGGGGGGCTTGTGTAAAAGTGACCTGAAACCCTAGTATTTATATGCTAAATGGGGCTGCAGCTGATTGCAAGGTGATCCCAACCATTAAGCCAAAGTTTCGAACGTTTCCTCCAAATCAAGCTAGATATTCCAATTCCTTTCCCATTCTGCTCTTGGTCTCCTAACCAGCCAGATTCGCCTTGGATTCTTTATTTGAGCCTCAAAACAAGTAACAACTTTATTTGGGCTCCAAAACAGGCCACTAAACTTCTCTCCACATTTGAATAAGGGTCGGCTCCAAATATGGCATGTTTTCACTTCTTTTGCCTTCAAATTGATCCTAAAGTATATGTAACTGCACACTAACACAAAATAAGGTAAAATGCAACCAGTTTAACTCAAAAACATTACAAAGAGGCTAGAAATGGATGGTATAATGCATGAAATATATGAGTTATCACTGATAAGGTGACAATTTGTAAAAAAAAATATCAATATGAATGGCTTTAAAAAGAGTAGCAGAATTGTTCCTCACTTGCAGCGAATTTGAAGGGGAAAACCAGAGTTTTATTTGTTGATCAATGCGGGAAGGGGGGTCGAACTTGTGACCTCTTCCAACGTTGGGAAGAGAAGCCATTAACCAAGAGCTATTTGGCAAGAAGAAAAATGTTGAAATCTGACGATAGGGACCACGGAAATTAAAATATATAATAGTCACTTTAACTAAAGGATCCCTCTGTAGAGTTATTCTATCCCCAGATTTTCTGGGTGGGAAATAATTATAAGTTTTCTTTCTTGATTTTACCATTACAATATGTTCATGATGGCAGTGTAACTGGTCATTACGGTCCAGTATTAAGTCCTCAAATTTACATTTCCTTTAAGATTGCTGAACTTTCATGCGCATGAGTTAAGTTGGTGTCAAATACTGATCTATAATTACTTTATGCAGTTGCTTTCGGGTGGAAACCATGACATTGGTGTTGATGATTTAAGGAAGAACACAAGGTACACTGGTGGTTACTCAGACGGGAGCCGAACGATTAAAATCTTTTGGGAGGTGTTGACTCATCTTTTGAGGTTGAATGAGCCTATATAAATTAGTGGAATTAGGTTTCCTTGTTTTAAGAATGTACATTAGTGGTTTCTCCAAAATGGTTCTTGTAAAATAAATGTTCCCTTTTTTTTTTTTTCTAATGAATCAATATGGAGTTCTGTATTTGTGGCCTATTATCTGTTACACATTCAAGATCCCGTATGCTCATATAAACATATTATGCTATCTCTCTCTTCCCAACATCTCAGTGCTGATTCATGTCTAACCATCAGAAGAGAAGCAAGTTAACTTTCATCATTATCTGATTTTTGAATGAACAGTCCTATTATTCGTTTATCATAATTGATGGTGGTATTTGTATTGTATCTTGTCTAATAAGTGCCCATTTGTTATTTGGGATGCCTACAATCGTTTTATGTTTTATTGAGTTTCTTCATACCATTATCACAGGTACTGAAAGGTTTTGAACCTAAAGAACGTTGTATCCTTCTGAAAGTCGTCACCAGTTGTTCTCGAGCTCCATTACTTGAATTCAAGCACCTGCAACCTACTTTTACAATTCATAAGGTATCTTAATTGATCTTACATCTACGTATATGTATGAGTATATACAATCAATTTATCAAACTTACTCAAGAATTTGGTCTTATATAGGTTGCATGTGATATCCCTATCTGGGATACAATGAGAGGATACGATGTTGAGCGGCTTCCATCAGCCTCAACTTGCTATAATACTCTGAAGGTACAATAAAGGGAGGATACGATGTTGAGCGGCTACAAAATAAAACTTATTTTTTTCATCCTATGTGATGCCTGCAACTTCCAACTTACAAACGTCCAAGCACTTTGAGAGACAAACTTCTATATGCAATCAGTTCCAATGCAGGATTTGAACTTTCCTAAGGTCTCAGGTAATACCTTTTTCTTCTTGCCTTACTGAACCTTAATCCTATCTTGTACTCACAGTATTTCTCACCGGTTACATACTGAACTCAGGTGAATTTTGATTGTCCTTGATTGTACGGATTTTTAAAGGTATAAACTATTACATATAGGTCATACCCATCTTGGCAGAGAATAACCCATAACCTCATTCGTTTCCTAATACTTTAAATTATCTGATAAGATGGTAACTTACACCCAATGATTGCCTTATAAGTTTTCATTTTGTCCTTTTCATGTATAAAAAGATTTGGCTAATCATTGAGTAAGCATCAGTTATGTTATGTAGCTTCAGGTTCATGCACGGGATTTACTTTCACTAACTTATAACCTGTTTATTACAGAACTGCATCACAATCTTATTAACACTAGGGATCTAAACACATGAACTTTCATAGTGAGAACATTGGGTGGCATTCTTACATGAATAGCAAAGCAACTTCACATTATGAGGAAACTAAATTCTTGAACTAAAGCCACTAAGTACCAATATATTATCGTATAACATTACATAAGATAAAAAGAGTGCAGTAGTATTAGATTATGCCGCTTTGGAAATAGATTCAAGATATTATCATAAAACATTATATAAGATAAAAAGAGTGCAGTAGTATTAGATTATGCCGCTTTGGAAATAGATTCAAGATATGAGGTCAAAACCCTGTTGAAGTAGATCTCCAGCTAAGACCTCGTTAGCAGCTTCAGAGGGATGGAATCCATCCCAAAACACATAACCAGTCGCATTAGTACATGTTCCTACAGACCTAGTGTTGCAAAGCACAGAGGTCTCTAATGTACCTGTTCCACAACAAGCTCTTCTCGACTCAAAGAACCCTGTCACATTACATCACAGAAACATTAGAAATCACTACGCTTAGCTCAAACAGATTTTTTATTATATTCATGTAGTGGTCCTGCCTTGTGAATGCTGATTGCTGAATGATGGTTTAATGTTTAAGTAATTGAGGAAATGTATTTGTGATAGAGGAAATATAATTTACAATAGATAGTGCAATTTTGTAACTAGTATAGTTTTTATTTTGTTGATTGGTTAACTATTCAACAGAGAGGTGCTTTACCATTATCACCAGGATTCATGATCATATCCAGAAGAGGCTGGAAGATATCGAAGACCACAAGCTTGAGGCCTGGAAGCCTATTCTTCAAATCTTGAGATGTGCTGTTTAGCTTCTTGTTGAAAGAAATGGCATCTTGGTTTAACCTTGGGACGCATTCGTTGGTTCCAGAGCCAAACATTGTGATCGTTGCTGGCAAACACCCAGTTGGTGGTAAGTTTGTGATACCAATCCTTCGTGCTCCAAGTGCATACAAATTCTGTCAATGTGCTGCTTATGTCATGAGTGTATTTAAAGAAACAAATAGACTGATGTACAATTTGCTGTATCAAACGTATCCACTATTATCATCATGCAAATCTAAATCTATATGATCACTATGCAATTTAAATCGGTTCTGTTTCACATACATTTACGTTTGGTCAGCAAACATCATTCGGTAATGTGATTATTTCTTCTTTTATCGGGATCATGGACAAAGCCAATAACTAGATATAGCAAAGATCTGACCAGGTTTGATACTAACTGTTACGTAAAAATAGTTGAGGGATGCAATATGATGTTTTGTTCAGAAAAAGCACTTCTATGAGAAGTTGCAAGAGTCTAGAAAAAGCGCTTTTCCATTTATTTTCGGATAAAGAGAAAGTAAATAAATAGTATATAATCTGAGTTGTGGAGTGACCTGAATGAAAGTGGAGTATGATATAATGAGAATGTTTGAGAACTGGTCGGGTGAGTAGATTCTAAGAAGGGGATTGATATAGTAGTTTTGAATGAAATCACTGGTCCCTGCGCTTAGAAGGTGGATGGCACCGGAGAATATGGCACTGGCGTTGTCGCTGCCCACCATACTCACCACTTCGTTCTGATACTGCCTATAGTAATTCAGTTGCCGGGTCAGCGAAAGCGTATTCTGCAAAACCAACAGTGATCAGCATGAGGGAGGGAGGGAGGAGGGAGGGGGAGAGTTCTTACTGCTTACATATAAGAAAGGTGTGTAATCCAAATAGCCAGAAGCAGCTGATGCAAAGTTGACTCCGGTCAGGAGGTTCTGCCCTTCGGCTTCTGGGCTAAGGTAAGCGGGCGGGTATGAGGTGAATCCTAGATATTCAGCTGTGAAAGGCAGTGATAAACTACTTATCTTCAAGTAAACGGGAGGATAAAAAACAGTTGGTAAAAAGTTATTTACCAATGAAGTCAGTGGCAAGCTTTCCATTGCAGAATCTTCCAGTTGGTCTATGAGTCGCAAAGTCTCTTCCATAAGGAGGGAAGTTTGCCTTGATGGGTGTAGTGAGGTTGTTGTTGTTGCCCACATCAGCAACAGAGTCCCCAAAGATGATAAGAGCAGGAACCAGAGGGTCCGCCCGAGCCGCTGCGAAAACCAGCACAAGAATGCTCAGGAAAGCCAGGAGTTCACTTGAAATCCCCATTTGGTTTTGTTTGTTCCAACTGTTAAAAACTCACTGGCCAAACACACAAGGGATATGGAAGAAAAGGTTGGGTTGAGTGAATGAAAAATGAAGAGGGCAGGTGGGGGGCAATTTAAGCAGAACAAACAGTACCTACATATCTCGTTTTATGAAAGTTGCTCTCGGGTTTAAAAAGCGGCACAAAGCTGCCATTTTCTGGTAAGTAAACATGTTTAGTGCTTATGATATTTGTCCTATTTGTTAGCCTGTTGCAGTGAAAGTGCTATCATTTTGTCCATTTTCCGGGTTTGTTTTGAGGAGGGACAAATGATTTAGTTAAAGCGTAAAAAACTTTAAGAAAGCTTATGGAAAAATATTTGTCTCTTGTATACTCCTCACGTTATACATCATTCAGGTGCCGTGATCTGGTTGTATGGATGAATCTCTCTATTTTCTGAGTATCTTTCAGTGTCCAGAACAAAAGCCATTACATCATGTGTCGTAATACAAGCGGAGCGACAATAAAAAATATATTCTTTCTACTTTTACCATGGCACGGGGTGTAGGACTTGTGTTTCGAGTTTCTTGTCCATTTTTTCCCATATCCAAGGGCATAGTCTTATTATAGAGTAAGAGTATAGCTTCCTCATCAACGCCCGTGTTCAACTTACAGCAGCTTTTCTCGACGTCCTTAATCTTCATAGATGTTGCAAGAGATGTGTACAAATTTATAAATCTTATTTGCTGAATTGATCACTTTCTAGTATTTGACCGATATGCTATCAATATTTATTTTTTTTCAATTTAAACAATAATAACCATTTTAATCAATATACCAGGAACAAATTTTTTTAATCACGAGAACAGATTTTTTTTTTCAATATCCATAAATCATTTTAATCCTCAAAGCTCAACTGGAAACAGATTTTTTTACAGACGCTCCAATTAAAAGATCTGATTGTGAGAAAGAGGTTCAGGGTCAAAGGAGTAAAAGAAGACCTAAAAAAACTTGAAAAGAGACCTTAAAAAAAGACTTGGGCTACTTGGACCTACATGAAGACATGCACAAGACCTAGGCTTTTTAAAATTCATATAGCCGACCTCACTTAGTGGGATAACACTTTATTGTTTGTATTTTTTTTTATCACGAGGAGAGATATAGGAAGAAAGGGTTATACACCACGTTTCATGGAAGTTGCCGTTGTGTTTAAGAGGGGGTAAAGCTTTTGTTAGCCTCCTCTTGCAGGGATGCCATCATTTTGTCAATAATGTAGGTTTGTTTGGGAAGGGCAAATGATTTAATTATAACTTCAAACACTTTTGAGTGTCACGAATGAACGAATTGCTGGTGATTTGAATGAGTATGTGGTTAAACATGTCGTCCCAACTCAATACCTCGAAAACCATTTATTGCTTCAACCCTTCATATACATTTGTCAATGGCAAGCCCGTGGACACGTTGGGATCACTGGTCATCGTATAAGTATTGAAATATCTCACTTCGACTGTATCTCTGAGAAAAGAAGAGTTTAAATATCTTAAACCCTACTCCAACTAATACTGAGACTTTTGTGATAAAACCTCATACCTGAATGATTGTGCATGTGGTAATTAACAAGTTAGGAACAATATCAGTGTTAATGGAATTGGGCATTTAGCCGGTTTCTCTGATAATTCTACAATAAGTATGGATACCTATGGTGTGGTTGGGGTGCTCGTGGTGGTGTATTTTCAGGGAAGGATCCAACCAAGGTTGATCGCGTTGGTGCTTATATTGTAAGGCAGGCAGCAAAAAGTGTAGTATATATTGAGGTTTCTCATGCAGTTGGCCCCCAGAACCAATATCAGTGCATGTTGTCAGCTTAAAAACCAGTAAAATCTCAGAGAAGGACACTCTAGATATTATTAAGGAGCAATTTGACTTTAGGCCGGGAACGATTGCCATCAACCTTGGTTTGAAAAAGGAGGCAATCTCGGGTACCAGAAGACTGCTACTTTTGGTCATTTTGGTCGCAATGATCCAGACTTTACTTGGGAGACGGCGAAGTTCCTCAAGCCCAGGGCTTAAAAAAGAAACATAATTTTGAAAAATGTACAAGTGACATCAAAGTTTCTCTCATCTTGTAGCGTAAGGGGTTCTATTCATGCCAAGAAAATTTCACTTTGAACGCTTTCGTTATTGAGATTTACAATTAAAGCATCTTTTACAAAGACTTCATATGAACGTAGATATCAGTACAATTTACAGGTTACTGATTTCAGTAAAAGTAGAAATTGGCCCTCCCTGAGACATGATATATGTTAATTCAAAGTCGAGTATTATGTGTTCATGCACTAGAGCAAGACTTCCTTGCAATGTGATGCTCCTCTGCATAATCCGAAACAGAATGTCTTCCAAAACACTTAACTTGTCCATGCCTTTCTTTCTCATCCAATCTTCCTCTTCCCTTCTCATTCCCTTCCACCCATCTCTTAAGCCTGCGGAATAACTTTTTTCTTTTCGGATGCTCTTGATCGCTGCTCATATTTCCAAAGCACTGCTCACAATTTCCAATTTCTGCTCTTCCTTCAAAATTTATTTCCAGATTATTATCCTTCTCTTGAGCCTGCTGTTCTAGTTGTGCTTGATTTCTCAGCAACTCGTGCCTTAAGCAAGCATTGCTCCACCTCAAGTAAATCAGTTCCTTAATTTCAGCTGCACGATCCTTTTTCAGATTCTCCAACTCCTTTTCGAGGCCTGTATAGTCCTCGATTTTGACCCCTTCTCCTTCAGTCTGCATTTTTTGATACCTTAAAATGGTTAGACTATCAATTTCCAGGAAGCAATATATATAGTTGTTCTTTAATCTTTTGACAGGTATTAAATTATTGATCATCTAATTGCAATTAGCTAAGTTGTTTGATTATTATAAACCAAAGGAATCTGAACTTTTGCAATCTAAAGTAATGCATGCATTAGTAACTGTGATCTCTATGCTTTGAAGAAGAGTGTTTTCACCTTGGAGATTGAAGCTGCCGATTTTTCTGCCAACGCAAGCTTTGCCAAGAGCCCATTTTTCTCATCCTGCACTAGCTCCAAAACCGCTCTCAATTCCCCAGTTTCATACTCCAATTTCTTGATAACCTTTGTCTTTGTTTCTTGTGCATCATGGATTCCCAAAGCTTCTGCTTCCCTAGCTTCAAGTTTCGAGTCTTGCTCGCGTATTACACAATATTGCCTTCTTGATTTCTTCAAAAGCTTCTTTACCTTCCTCTGAAGCAATCCATTTTCTGATTTCCAATACTTTATTTGCTCCGAAGCTCTCAGGCATTCTCCAACCAATTTCTCAAGCCTTGGCTCTCAGCCTCCATGGATGAAGCTTCCCTCTCCAAAAACTCAACACGAGCCACTTCCAATAACAACATATTCGAAAGCTCCATCAGAACAGATTCTTGCTCTTTCAAGTTGCAGTAGCGTATAAACTGCATCTCCAACTCAGATTCTCTTTTCTGAAGCTCATCAAGTCGGAGTCTTAGGCACGAAATCTCTTCTTCCAATACGTATTTATTATCTCAAATCTCCAAACATTCCGTTGAAAGCATACATGTAGAGCTGAAACTATGAAAAACATCATCATCTCTAAACTTCGGAGAATTGGCCTTGAGGTAACTCACCTGATCATCAGTTTCTGTTGAGGACCCCTTCGGATTAAACGCTTCGGTTAGCCATAATCTTGGCACAGATGAAACCAGCCACTGACAAAGCTAAAGGAATCACAGCTGCTTTAAGCACTGGCTTTATGATGGTATTTGCCTTTGATGTTGAGCTCTCCATCTTACAAAACCAACTTGATGCTCATGCTAGGCTGTTGGATGATTGAATTCAGATCACGATATGAAATCACAACGAAACTTGATTAGTTTCTTGAATGTTAAGGCTTTACTTCTTATGGACATAATCAAACAATGTGAGTTTTGTTATATAAAGCTGTTAGGATTATTCTTTAGCTTTGTGTTTTGTGCTTAGCTTTCCGTAAAGAGACTTAGAGGGGGCTTTCTGTTGCCTTTCTATTACACTATCAGGCCTTTATCTCACTTTCATACAACTTTCTTGGTGGAGTTTGGATTTGGAATCTAATTCATTCTCTAGTATTATTTCTGCGAATGCGCACGTGGGTGTTAGTAACTGTTGACCCTAAAAACTACCAAGCCTACGTGTCGCGCAGGCCTAGTAATCTATGAGCTAACTACGTCCTTCTGTTGTGTGTAGGGTGTGCCAACTTGACGGCCGAGCTCGGCCAGTGAGTAAAATATGATGATGCGGCGTTGAGCGCGCTGCTGACTTCTTCATCTTGCGACTGCGGCCGAGGAAGGAACAAATCTCAGCCTTCGGGTTCTAGAGCCTGAAGATAAGGCTGCTAGTTTTGCGAAGTTCAATATCAAATTTGGCTTTCAATGCGCCGAATGTAGTAACTTGGTAACACCTCACTTCGCCGAGAAGGCTAATGAGATGACCTCTGCCAATAAGGACTCGAAAATCCTTCTCAGCTGAGACTTGGATAGATAACCAGTCGGCCTCGACGTAGTGGTGTTTATCCAAACTGAAGGTGCTCCGCAGTCGGTTGATTCTACGGCTACAATGTTGTTTATCCAAATTGAAGATATTCGCTGGTTGCCTTCACAGTGCTGTTTATCCAAACTGAAGATGTGTCGGTGGAAAAAGAAAATAAAAAATCTCAAGGTTGTTGAGAGGTTGCGCAGGGCAATTTGTGTGTTGAGTTGAAGGGGCTTGAATGTTGCACATACCCCTCTATTTATAGCAGCAAACACCTTCTTTCGATTGAATCATCAATTCACTAGGACTATGACTCCTTATTCTGATCCCACCTTATCTCGGCCAATCCGACTTCCATTAGGATTCTAAACCCAGCCCCCTGTCAGACCACATTCATTTCTTAATATCCTCATCCTGCCGAGACTCCCTATTACGTTTGGATTCTACTACTCCATCCATCTGTTTTGGAATAGGACTCACTCCTTTTGTCCAGAACCTTCCAATCTCCAAACATGCTTCAAACAACCTTGGCTAGACGGCCCACGATCTGGATAAACCACACCAACCCTTGAACAAAGCTTCTGGGCCGATAACGATTCTATACTCGGTTCAAACCAATATTTTGGGTCGAAACAACTTCATAATATATACGTCATGCTATTTTGGTTAAGAGCACAAACCAACAGGAACAATAAGAAATCACAATCTAGTCTTACTATAAATTGATTCGAGACCGAGCAGTAAGACATAATCACGTATAAAAGCTCTCTAAAATCCATTTTCCAAGCCGTTGGACCCATTCTTTGGGCCCAATAAAATGCCAACGAATTACTTCAGAAAAATATTTTAACAGTCGTCTCTTTCCTGTGAAGAAAGAGTGAGAGTAAGGCGCGAAGGGAGTGAGAGAGAGCCACAAGAATGCCGAAATTGTGGGGCGTGCGAAGCCTGCCACTTCCACAAACCCAACGACACGAACAACGCAATCCCAAACCAACGAGGAACGAAAAGAAGAAAAGCAAAGAGTAGGCAACTTCTGCAAGTTTTTTCGTTTCCTTCCACGCTAAAAATCTACCATTATTTTTATGAGAAATCGAAATTAAAATCGCTGAAATCTTTATGTGTTTTGATTCTTGTGCAGAAGGGTATCTGCGTTTCTGGGTTTCTCGTTGAGAATCGATTGGAATGGTGTGTCAAATTTCGAAACTTTGCTTTACATTTCTGGTT
>JAOTRO020000016.1:1105070-1124457 GCA_028566515.2 Pyracantha coccinea | reverse complement strand
TAATCCATCTCACTAATACAAGCTCTTGTACACCTGTCACCATCCTATTGTGCCACTTATAGAGTGGTATCCTAACAGTATGCCAAAAAAGGGAGGCAGCTTTATTAGTTGCAGTATTGAGCTTCCCCAATGGTGTTGACATTATATATACAGAAGCTTGGTAAATACATGCAATTAAGCCCTCTTGAATTTGGAAGTCTTTGTTGATGAGCTTCGGTCTTTGCATATCTTTTACCATGTATGGTGTTTAGGCTACTACGTTTGTAACCCTTGTTATATTGTTTAATGGTATGTAGTTTTTAGTTTTATGTGTGGGTTGGATTCGCTTGATTGGAAATGGAAGTATATTTGCCAGAAAATCGGCTAGCACTTTTCGCAACAGAAAATGTGGGGATATTTTTGTTGCAATATTTATTCTAAAAATGCCGCACCATCTCATTAGGGGCCTAATATGGTCTCCTAATCACTTATAGTTGTTTGGAAATTCAACTGGGATTTGGAATATTAACTTCTCATATCTTGTGCCCACTAAGGTTTAGTGAATTTGAGTAATATGGGCAAAAGGGTTTTCTATTCTATTTGAACTTAATTTAAGGAAGTATAGATGCATAAGGGTTCCTAGTAGGCTTATTAGGGGTGGATTCTATAGTGTTTTGTACTGTATATAAGTAAGGATCTGTAATTCTGTATTAGCGCTACGCTTCTTATAAAATAATACTCTCCATTTTGGTATCGTAATTTGGTGTTTTTTCGGTAAAATATCATAACCAACAACCTCACCCTCCCTCATCACTGCAATGCTAAACAACGTTTGGCTGCCAGTATTGTAATGCTAAATATATTATTTCAAATTTAGAGAGAAATCAATGAGAATATTGTACCTGGACAAAGTTTTTTAGGTAAAATATCCATTAATTATCTGGCCAAATAAATTAGATCTCACGAGATTATATTCCTTTTCTGATTAAGCTATCAGTTGACCACAATCATTTTGCACCTGAGGCCCACCCACTTTTATAAGAGTGCAGCAAACTCCTTGTCCCAAAACCCTAAGTACTTTTCACCTCGCAGTGTGACAAGAACTCCTACCCTAAATCTCTCCTTGGAGGAAGCCTGGAAACAGATCTACTCAGTTTTGCTCACCTTTATCATCTCCAAGCGTATGGCATGTATTTCATAACCACTTCATTATTATTTTCTTCCAAGTTTAATTTTTTTATGTTAACTTTTTAGGTTTAAACTCATGGATTCATGTTTTCTTTGGTGTATGCAAGTTATTACAGTTGAAAATGGCTGCAAGGAGAAACACTAAACGCACTCCTATTCCAAGCACCGAAGCTGATGAGTATCTCAAAAATGTAAATTCTTCTGCGAAATTTAAAGCAACTACATCAGATCATGAGGTCCAACGCGTTTTGAAGTAAGTTTCTTTGCACTAAGCTAGAGAGAGCATAAGAAAGAGACGCGCGCGCGTGCGCGCACACACACACATATATATATATATATACACTATATGTATATAGGCTTTGCTTGGTTGTTCACTTTTCTAGGTATTTTTTTTGGGTTTAGTTTGATGTCATTATTTATCACCATGATTTCTAATGGATTTTAGAGTTTTTGTTTTCTTCAGCTTCATGAAAATGTGTGAAGCTTCAAGCAGTGGTACTCCTAATGTAGAGGCTTACAGCGATTCAGGGTTAAACCTTTGGGTCGATTTAAAGGTATTAAGTAAATTTTAAAACAAAAAAAAATTTAAAAATTGAATAAATTTTAACAAAAACTAAAATACTGGTATTTGTAATACATTGTTTTATACACGAGTAATGTCATTTAAGCATACAAGACTTCCCTCATTGTTGACATACTCTCTTATTTATGTGTGTCTATAGGACATTTTCTAGAGAGTATAGTAGCGATGAAGTTTTTCTTTTTTTTTTTGGGTGACTGAATAATATTACTAATTAATAATTATATTGTTGAGGTCACATTACAACAGTTAGTAAAGCGTACCCAACTTGTAAATTCCAACTTGTAGTTTCTCAAATAAGGTGGATCCGTGACATCACTTTTTGTTACACAATTTTTTACATGTGTTTTGGACACAAACAGTTCATATTTTTAAAATACATTATAAAGCAGGCCGTAAAAAAACGTGTGTAAAAAAAGTGGTGCCACGAATCAGCCCCCCATTCTCAAAATTAATTAGCAAATTAAATAAATAATAATAACACTAACATTACTGTTTATATATTTGTGGTATATATTCATGTTTCCTTTTGCAATTTGACTACTTCGATTGGAATATGAAGAGTTTGACAACCTCATCAAATGAACTATCTACCCTTACCATCATTTTGTGTTCTCGTTATATTCAAGTTCCATTTTACTTTGCGCTTTTGTTTGTTTTCGTTTTGTTTTACTTAACTCAATATTCAACCTTTTGGCTAATTTTCAGATAAATAGCACTCCAAAAGATGATTTAGATGATGGGGACTTGCCTCAACCTACTGCGCCCCGTCAAAGGTCACCACCACAATATGATTCAGATCTTAACGACTTGCCACAACACACTGTGACACCGCAATGCTCATCAATGCAATATGATTTAGAACACAGGGTCTTGCCTCAATCTACCGCATCAACTCAAGGTTCAACACCAAAGTATGATTTCGATCTTAACGAATTGCCTCAACCCACTGCATCCCCTCAAGGTTCACCAGCACAAGTTAAACTCTCAGATTTGAGGTCCCATCAAGACTCACATGTTGAAGAATGTACGAATATTCCAAGTGGGATAAATTGAAAAAATATAATATAATTTGATATATGATAATGAATGATTCTACATCTCGTTTTTTTTTTTTTTTTCTAATACTAGTCATAATTGTATTGAAGTCTCTTGTAATAAAATTCTACATCTGTTGTGTTGTACAAGTAGTAAAATGCATGTTAAAGACTATATGAGTGTTATTAGTGGTAGGTCATTACCCATCTCTTTGATTTTTGGCCCTCTCAAGACTCATCCATATCACAAGTCCAACTCACCAATTTTGGTTCGCATACACTTGTAGGAAGCAACTGATCAGTTGAACACAATCAAAATCACTGAACTTGCATCTTACGCTATGCAAGAGCTCTCAACACTGGCCTTGGTCTGAGATCCTCTTTGGAAAGTTGCCAACGAAAGCATTAATACTGAAATTATAAGTGATGTCAAGTATATACGACTACATAAGGCAATGAAATCTTAGGACCCGTTGATAACCTATTTAAAAAAGTTATCATTTCTAAAAACATTTCTTAAGAACAATTTTCTTTGAGATCCAAAAACTTATTTGGCATAAGATTAAGATTAAAAAAAAATTAAATCTTAACAATTTAAAGAGAAAAGGAAAAAACTTCAACCTAAAACAACTTCATAATGGAGTAGGGAAAATTCAACAGGGGAGAGAGATATGAAGACAGAGGGTTGGAGCTAGAAGAAGGAGAAAATTGAGGGAGGGAGAGAGAGAGAGAGAGAGTAACAAATTAGAGGAGGGAGAGAGAGGAGAGCAAGAGTGAGAAGAAAGAAAGAGAGGAGGGAGAAAGGATAGAGTAGAAAAAGAGGGTGAGGAGAGACAGATAAGACAAAGAGAGATATTTAACTTAAAATTTCTCAAAACTCACTTTTGGTATTTTTAAGAAGCAAGTTATTTTTTAAGTTGGTCTTGAATTCAATCTTTAAAAAAATTCTAGCAAATAGAAATTCATGAATTGAATCTCAAAAATTAGTTTTGAGTTTAAAAAGTTGAATTAAAATAGAATAACAAACGTACTGTTAAATTCTCCCAGTTTTGGACATTAAACCAAAGGAATTTGTACCAAATCGTATTAGTTTTGAATCATCACAAGAAACTGAATATTTCTATATGAGACCACTTAGTATTATTGAACTCCTAATGGGTTTGGTGTGTTCTCTTTTTATAAGATTTCATTATGCAACACATTAATAACCTTGATATCTATGTAAATGGCTTTCAAACTTGATTCCTCACCAACCTTGGCCAATCCAAAGTCAGATATCCTTGGGAAATAAGAAATTTATATTCTCTAAGAAAAGTACTAGAAAACTATTTATAATATATTAATATTATTATCTACTAAGTTAAATAAGATGGTCAATATCAGGCTAGAACCCGAAACGTGCTCACCTATGACAATATGGGTCGGCCCGACTCGTTATGTACTGCTATAACCTAATTTTTTGGAAAAAGTACTTCTAAAATGGAATTAATAAAGTTTAATGTTATTTGTGCACATCACACAATTTGTATTCGACTTATGTGCTTATATTGTACTATTTTATGTGCTAAAGATTATGGAAATGGATGAATTCACACATAACAATTACCATGCTAAGAAACTATTTAACTTTTCTTTCAATAATATTTCTAAACAGAAAAAAAAAAAGTTTATATAGGGTAAGTTAATGATTTATGAGCTTGTATGTTTGGGCATTAGGGTTAGTTATGTTGATAATCTATCAAGCACTGTGCCATTTTCTCTCTTTTCTAGTGTCTCCGCGCTTTGAATAAGGATTGATTAAATGAATTTCATGAAAAGGTGCACATGAAGAAATCGATATTACTTTAGTCACCCCCTTTTAAAAAGGATTGAAAACATTTCTTCATCATCCCATTCATCTCATGATTTGACGAGGGATTTGGGTCTGAGACAAACTCTTCAACGGTAGTCTTGCCTTCAAACATGCTCACAACTGAAGGTATCGTAGACCAAAGTTTTGAAGTGGCATTAGAGTATGGGACAATCGCATTGATTGTAACCATCATCTATTCTTTGTTGAAGTTTGAATCCAACCTTGGATCCACTAAGTTCATCAAATTCTTGTCCGATTTTAGTACATGTACCTTAAAACATGAAAGGAACGAAAGAAAAATAAGTTGTTTTATCTTTAGAAATAACTGAGAGAACTTTGAACAAAAAAAGAATATAAAAACCTTCTATCTAGCTTGTAAACAGTATCAACAAAATCAAAATTGAAGTTCAATTAAGAAAGTTAACCAATCAAGAATATAAAAGCCTTCTGCGTTTGTCTATTAACTTCAATTCTTCTTCTCACTAATAACCTCCAGTACAGGAATTCCAAAGCTATAAACATCTGCTTTATCAATCAAACAACCCTGAATTGCACTTTGCAGTGCATACATCCATTGCAAATTAAATTTTGAAAAAATGTTATCGTCTAGCTTAAGAAATTACAAAAAAAAAAAAAAAAACTATGTTGTAGTACAACTATATGGGAAAGACAAACATAAGAAAATAAGTTAAAATATAGAGACTTACAAAGTTCTAGCAATGCATGAGCTTATGTGTTCTTAATCTCTTCATCAAGCTTGGCCAAACCAAAGTCAGATATCTTTGAGTTAAGATTTTCATCAAGCAACACATTAGTAGCCTTGATATCTCTATGAATGGCCTTCAAATTTGATTCCTCGCTAATCTTGGCCAATCCAAAATCAGATGTTTTTGGGAAATAAGGAATTTATCGTCTCTAAAAAAGTACTAGAAAACTAAATACAATATATTAATATTTAATTATCTATTAAGTTAAATAAGATAGCTGGGCTAGAACTTGAAATGTCCTCACTTATAACTAATCTGGACTGGCCCGACCCGCTACGTATTGCTATAACCTTATTTTCTGAAAAATGGGACCTTGAAAATGAAATTAATAAGTTTAACGTTGTATTGTGCACACCACACAATTTGTAATCTACTTATGTGCTTATATTGTACTATTTGATGTACTAAAGATTATGGAAATAGATGAATTCACACAAAAATATTATCATGCTGAAAAACAATTAACTTTTCTTTCAACAATATTTCTAAACAGAAAAAAGAAAGTTTATATAGGGTAAAGTTAATGATTTATGAGCTTGTATGTTTGAGCGTTAGGTTTAGTTTTGTTGATAATCTATCAAACATTATGTCATTTTCTCTCTTTTCTAGTTTCTCAATGATATGAATAGGATTGAAAATATTTCTTCATCCTTGCATCCATCTCATTACTTGATGAGGGATTTGGGTTCGAGATAAACTCTTGAACAGTAGCTCTGCCTTCAAGCATGCTCACAATTGAAGGCATGGTGGGCCTAAGTTTTGAAGTAGCATTAGAGTAATGAAAAGCCACATTGATTGTAATCATCATCTCTTCTTTTGAAGTTTGATCCCAACATTTTATCCACTAGGTTCATCAAATCCCCATCTGATTTTAGTACATGTGCCTTAAAATATGAAATGAACAAAAGCACACTAAGTTATTTACCTTTAGAAAAAACCAAGAAAACTTTCAACAAAAGAAAAATATAAAGGCCTTCTATCTAGTTCTAAACAACATCAACAAAACAAAATAGATTTCCAATTAGGAAGTTACCCAATCAAGAATATAAAAGCCTTTTCATTTGTCTACTGACTTCAGTCATTCTTCTCACTAATAACCTCTAATACAACAATTCCAAAGTTATAAACATCTGTTTATTGGTCAAATAACCCCGAATTGTATATTCCAGTGCCATATATTCACTCCAAATTAAATCATGAAATTATGAAATTGTTTAGCTTAAGAAAATACCTTACAAAAGTAGGGTATTTTTCTCTACATATATGCAGTAATACAACTATATTGGAAGGACAAATATAAGAAGATGAGTTAAAATATAGAGACTCACAATGTTCTAGCAATATAGGTGCTTATGTGGGTTTTAACTCCTTCATCAAGTTTGGCCATTCCAAAGTTAGATATCTTTGGATTAAAATTTTCAACAAGCGACACATTAGTAGCCTTGATATCTCTAAGAATGACTGTCAAACTTGATTCCTCATCAAGCTTGGTCAATCCAAATACAAATATCTTGAGAAATAAGGAATTTATCTTCTTAAAAAAAAATTACTAGAAAACTAAATATAATGTATTCATAATTAATTGTCTATTAATTTGCATAAAATATCCAATAATGGGCTTGAGCCCAAGAAGTGCTCCCAGATGACTAATATGGGCTGGCTGGACCCACTACGTATTGCTATAACCTCATTTTCAAAAGAAGTAAGTCTAACATGGAATTAATAAAGTATAATATTGTATTGTGCACTTCACACAATTTATATTCTACTTTATGTGCTTATATTTTACTATTTTGTGTACTAAAGAATATGAAAATAGTTAAATTCACACCTAATATTTACCATGCCGAGAAACTTATTTAATTTTTTGTCAACAATATTTCTAAATAAAAGAAGAATATTTATAGACGAAGTTAAGTTAACGATTTATGAGATTGTATATTTGAGCGTTAGGTTTAGTTATGTTGATAATTTATGTCTTTAGGGCCAAATTGTCGATTATGTTGTAAACCCTTTGTTTTACACAATCTTTGTTAGAATATTTGCTAGTTGATCGCAATCTTAGTGTCAAAATACAAGTCTATCGTCGAACTAGGTTCAAACCCAAGGTCCGTTAGCAATTTCTTTTATCAAAGAAACTAACATATCCCTTTATCCATTCCTCCATACTCTTCATCTACATTCGAATGAGCTATCACTTTATATTTCATACTTTGCTAAAGTTACCAGATTACTCTTAACAAAAATAAAGTAACTAGATGTAGATTTTTTTATGATTTCTATTCCTTGTCCAATCAACATCAATGTATCTTCCACATTCAAATAACCATGCTTTGAAACACGAGCCTCACTTGGAGCTGATTTCAAGTATAAAAAATTCTAACCACGAGATTCATGTGTTCTTTAGTAGGAAAGGGCATGAACTAACTTTATGACATATGCGATGTTTTATCCTGTATGTGACAAATAAATCACCCTCCCACCTTTCATTTGGATTGTTCTTAATTAGCCGGAACTTGGTCGTAATATTCTTTAAGTGATGGTTCAAACAATCAGTGAATCTGTGAATTTGTAATCACGCATACATGCTACTCAAGTTCATATTCTTATTAACAAACTCACCACTATGTTCCAAAAATATTTGAGTCCTCCAACATCCTTTATCTCAAACTAGATTTCCATGTATTCCTTCAGCTTATGTATTTCTTCAAAATCAATAGACGTAAGAATCATGCCATCAACATAAATGATCAAGACATTGACTTGTCGTCAAGATCGCCGTGAAGAAAAATGTTCTTCACATCAAAATTAGCAACAAGAGGTCGCCATGAAGAAAAACGTTCTTCACATAAAAAACGTTCTTCACTTTTCATCAGTGTACCCATTTTTCACAAGTCTTGCTTGTGTTGTTGTATCGATTCATCAACCTTATGTTTGATAGTGAATAACCATCTATATTTCACCGTCTTGTTTCCTTTCAACGACAAAACCATGTTTCATGTATAGTTCTTATCAAGCGTGTTAATTTCTTTCTCCATTGCTTTCGTCCTAAACAAAACTGACAACTATCAGGACTTTCCTTAGAAATATTCTCAATAGATTGATTGTCTAGTCATGTAGTATTTCATAGGATGGGGCAGGAAAGGGATTGTTCTTCGTCAACTGCGTAAGCATTTTCAGTCTCACTGTTCTCTAACTTCCCAGGATTTTCAATCCATCCGAGAGTGGAGTTCCCAGGATGTATGTTTCGTCCAAAAGCATTTTTCTTAGTGTTTTCAGTCGATTAGATCCTTAGAAGAGTTGTGCTCTTAGTCATTTTGATCCAATTCTTCTCTTTAATGAGTAGTATATCCCGCAAAATCACAAAGCAACACTTCACATAGGTACAGTAAACACTACACTATCACACAGCATATATAGACCACGTCTCGAATAAAGGCGAGACTCACAAGTATACGTACTAAAGATCAACGTGATCCACAAAAGTGATTGTTCTAACATTACTTATTAATGAACTAGTTGGAGCTTATTTGGAAATGCTTTTAAAATGACTGAAAGTACTTTTAGGAAAAATGTTTTTGGGATCTAAAAGCACTTGAAGTGCTTCATGAAACACCAGTTAGGTGTTTCTTTCAAGAAACACTTCAAGTGCTTTTCACTTATGTTTTTACTAAGGATTTGTTTCAAAAACATTTTCAACAAAATTATTTTCAATCAGTTTAAAAGGACTTCCAAACAAACCCTTATGGCGTGTTTGTTTGGCTTCCTTTAAGTTTCACTTGACTAACTAGAATTCCTAGTCTGTGTTTGGTGCAAGCAGGAACTAAATTTAATGAGATTAAGTTAGACTCGCAGGCACTTCGCTAGGGGTCTTAGCAAGATCCCCCCAAAAGGAGGATTGCTAATAGTGTCTCTTACACTTGCTTCGCTTCGCCTCGCCTCGCGTAGCCTCGCCTCGCCTCAAGCTCATCTAGGTTTCTAGTCTGCTTCGCACCATCCTCGTAGCCTTCCAACAAGTAGACAATCAATGAATGACCTGCATCGTCGTCGAAACCCAAATCCCCAAAAGACGGGATTTTTGAAAGAATGCCGGCGTTCCCATCGCGATAGAGGAGCGTAGCTGCAAGCGCAACGATGGCCAAAAGTGACCCAAATCCCCACTTCAATGACAAATGCTGTAAGCACAAAGCCCCACTTCGACAAGCTCATACTCAAAATCGTAAAGATCTCGACCAACCAAGCTCGCCCATTGGGCTTCCATGCCCACCCAACAAAAATCCCAACAACCAAGCACAATTATGCGTTTGGCAGGAAAAATCTAGAATTTAATTTGAGAAAAAGGAGGAAGGCAGAGTTTGAGACAAAGAGAAAGATGTTGAAAAAGATGGAGGTTTTGAGGGAGGAAGAGTATTTTGGGGAAAAAATAGAGTAGAATTAATAATAAATCTGACACTGCACTAAACACTTCACTAAGTCTGCCAAGTTTAGTCTATTCTAAGCAAGTCCAACTTAGTCTCTGAAGCTAGTCCAATCCAAAATAGTATAGTGCAACAAACGCACCCTACCCGTTTCGTGAGCTCAGGGCCGACCCTGAGGATAGCCCAAGTAGGCGCCCGCCTAGGGTCCCCACTTTGAAGGGGACCCCAAAATTTTTTATATCATGTAAATAACATATAAATACAGAAAAAGTAACAGATATCATAATTCATTTGTTGGCACCGTGGAAATGTTCGGCTTTCTTTTTCTTTGGGGTGTTTGAATTCAAAACACGGAAATGCCTTTTTTAGTCATTAAATTTTTCTTGTCTTTCAAATTTACTGCCAATCCATTTGTCAAACTCCCAATCCATCTGTCCAAATGAAGATAAAGTTATAAAACTCGAGTCCATTTGCGATCTTTTTTTCTTTCAACTTCCCAATCTCTCCATTTCTATCGAATTTTCAAACCAACTATCACATGGTCTTGAAGATTGTACTTTAAGGTAATCAAAACTTTAAATTTATAATTTGCTTTTCAATAATTTTTTATTCAATGGATTGTTTTAGTATTCAATTCGTTAGTGTGATGCTGATTTTACAAGAAAAACACAAAACAATTGGCGTTGTTGAATTTATTATACTCATCATTCAAGTTTTATTGTTTTTTACTCCCTTGATCATCAAGTTTTATCGTCCTTCACTCTCAATGTTAGACTCTTGACTACAAACATTTAGTACATTTGCGTCTAAAAACATGAGCCGTGTAAAATTTAAGTAATGTTTTTGTATTTATCTTTTTTTTTATATTAATTTTTAATGATATTGGATGTAGAAATAGAATTTTTATGTATTTAGCGAATCCTTTTTTATACATATCAACGTACAAAGAACCAGAAATCAGAGAATTTTAGGGTCCTATTTCAAAAACTCACCTAGGGCTCCCAAATTCTCAGGACTGACCTTGCTTGAGCTGAATGAGATTGAGACTTAGGGACATGATTAGGTTGCTAGGGATGGATTATATGGCCTATGTGTGTGGTTGGGTTACATAACCCATTGTATTTTCCCTTATTTCGGATTTGTAACCAATCTAGTCCATGTTACAGTTTTACTCACCAAATATTGGCTGGGCTACAAGTCCAATTTAATTGGAAATAACCCATCCTATCTTGGCCACCAAACAGCCCTTGTGTCTTCCAATGATTTCAGGTGCTTACAATAAATTTACCGACAAACGAAAAAAAAATGGAAATCATAAAATAAGAAACGGTTTTTTTAACTATGTTAAAAAAAATAATATAAGCAATTAGCTATAAGCAGAGTAGCTAATAAAGTTTATACATTCATAGAACCATATTGTACAAAGGCAATGTACAAACTAGAACTACTATCGAGAGAACAAAGAACGAATACAATTTGTAAATTAAGACTTCTGATAGAAATTACAAAGTACATACACCCTGAAAAGGATCCGCCGCCATTCATCATCTTCTTGGAAGAATATCTGAAAACAAAAAATCATGGAAGGGTGGACCTGCAAGAAGGCGAAGTTCGAATTTAGTTATGGATCTCTGCAAAACATAGCATAATTGCATTGAAGTATATGTTGTACTTAATCAGCACTTGGTAAAAGTGTAGCGTAAAGGAACCAGAGTAACCAAATTTCGTAGACAGTGTAACCACGCACTCATTCATTTTCCGCATGTTGTTTACCATCTCTATTTTATACACTCATAATCCTCACCCAACAACGTCAACAACTACAAAGCCTCATCCCACTAAGTGAGTATTGGGAATATAAATAAGAAAAATCATTTTCAAAAGGCAACGGCATGTGATGGTGCAGATCAATTGACATGTTGACCTAAGTCCAATGCTCAGCGAGGACATGTTTAAGGACGCGTGCAACTATTTCAGAGTTTTAGTAAAACAGATTCAAATAAGAATATTCGACCAGGAGAAAAAAAAAAGCTTCGATAAGGATCCTGACCTTCTTGTTCACCAAGAATATAAAATGGAACATGTGCAATCATCTTTGATGCACCATCACTCCACTTGACAGTACCGCGGTTCTGCATTTGTCCATTTGAAGGCCGGGAAGGCCCCAATACAGACAAGGAAATTGCAGGTTCTGTCATTAAGCCCAAATAATCACGAGCCCGTCTCCAGACCCTCTCATCTGATATTCGAGAGCGAGCTACCTGGGGATACAAAACAATTGAGTGAACGTGAGCTGATGAGATAATTTTGACAGCATAATATACTTCTACATAACTCCACCAATCTCACTATGACACATAGGAGCTAAATTTTCTCTTAAGAAAATTGCAACTGAAAAACCACACATTATTCTAGCAAGGAAAATAGCTACGCTTATGGTCAAATCTGAAAGTCAAACCTTGCCCAAGGAAAAATGTGCCCTAGGCAGCAATTCACGGTGGATGGTGGCCAACTTTGCAATGGCTGTAACAACAAAGCATAGAAGCCTTGATTGTGATGACTTTCGGTAAGTTTGATTATCAGAGCTAAAGGTTGATTCCTGTCCCAGGCCTAGACGACTTCACAAGAAAACAAAAGGAAAATAGAAAAATCAGCAAACATTTAGTCGACATTGCTAAGGACAAAAATGAGACACAAATCAAACAGCTGGTTTATCCCTTACCTAGATGAAAGGTTTTCGTACAAGAGTAGCTCTAAACTCTCAAAAAGCTCACGAGCTTCATCTTTGTGAGATCGTCCACCCCCGCCATGCTCTCCTATGGCCCAACACAATTGTAATGCCAACTCTGTCTATAGGAAAAGAAAACTGTAATATACTCGGACACAAACTACAACACCGACAAGCTTCAAAAACACAGTGAGGTGATCACTGACCTTTTCTGGGCTGTCATAAGCTTCCCCAAGCCTGTCCATTAGAGGCTTCTGCAAAGATTGAAATCACATTGTAAACTCTTTCAATGAAGAACAACTGAAAAGATCCGACAACGAGATATTAATAAAATTAAACATGATCTTCTACTCGGTAAGTAACCAGTTGGATATTGTACTACTTTTCCCTTTAAACCATGAATGGAATGAACCAAGACCCACAATAACCAAAATCCATTCCTTCAACCTCCTATCTGGTCAAACTAGTGTATTTCTCTTTTCTAATAAGAATTTCTAATCACATACCCTGAGAACCGTGCCACCAATGGTTTCTAATGGATTTCCGTGCCACCAATGGTTTCTAATGGATTTAAAAACATACACAGCTGAAAGAAATTGTATAATAATGATCAGAGGCAAAATGTGTTTGGGACAGTACCTTCAAAAGTGCAATAAAATCTGGAGAGCGCTGAAATGTGGCAAGCATAAATTCTAATAGCCTCTTACGAACCTATAGAATGCATAAATTTTAGAAATAAGATTATCCACTCATGATAAAGGATGATAAAGAGAGCCAATCAGACTTTAGAGTTCAACAGAAAGATTTATGATATATAGCTGTAAATAATATTTCATTATATGAACTGATCACGATTACTTTCACACATTTCATAATTCGAAAAGCATCTTTTCTTGCAGGACATGGACATAAATTTTTTGCACAAAAGATACCAACAGATGTCAATTATAGTGAAAATGAGTATAGATGAAACGTAAAACCAATATATACCAGGGTACCAGCAAATCAAGGATATTGAAATGCAAGAAATAGTCTCCAATCATCACATTTGATCCCCAAACCCAAAGCCAGACAACAATTACTGTATAATATGTGACCCCTGACTCAACTGTAACCCGAGATCAAAGAAAATGAGATCACTAAGGGTGTTGGTGTGATGCTGGAGAATGATCTTTTGACAATATCAAATGAAATCAAGTGCACATGAAGATTGGTCCACTTCCATGCATAAAGAATCATAAATATATATCAATCTCCCATATTTTTCTGTCTAGGAAGCCAAAAAGTCATTACATCAAAAAACTCAGCAAAAGAAAACATAAAATATATTTAAATGCACACACACCTCATAAGAAAAACTTCTGTCAGGAAATATTGTGGCATTTCTGGACATGAGTAGAGGTATCAATGCACAGACCAAAGCTGGAATAAAATAGAGAAAATAAATTTTTAGAAACAAAAGAGTTTATACCAAACTCTAATGTAGGATAAGAGCTATATCACATACAATTATTGACATCACGCAGAGCTATAGCAAAATACACATCAAGAAACCGTGGTGTCATGCGTAGTATATTTTTCAGCCTATCAGATTGGGGAGTATTAATTACAGCCTGTAAAGTTGCAGCCATTGCAGGAGAGGTCCAATGGCGTTCCTGCAATACAGCATAAATAAAATCTGAGTATATTTTCAGTGTTAATGTGAAATAAATTTTGTCATAAAATAATGCTACCCAACCATTTGTAGAAACATGCTCAAATCTGATTTGGAAAATTGTCAGTGGTCCGAAACATATAAATTAAAGTCATGTTTAAAACTTAAAAGGAACAAAAAAATGTTTACCAGTAAGTCCACAACTCTAGTTAATTCCTTGTAATTACAAGAAAACCATGGTTTTATGTGGTCTTGCATTTGCACTCGATTGAAATGATAAAAAGGACACAAGAAAAGAAAGGAAGACGAATACAAGTGAAACATAACTTTTATATACCTTAAAAGGAAAAAAGTTCTACATTAGGATAATGGAAATTGAGATTCAGAAAAAATATCCTTACAGCAATGCCATCATTTTCATCCTTTAGAAGGTCAAGGAACAGAGGATCAGCAACATCAATTGAACTGTTGTCCTCTGATTCAGAGTCTCCCCCTCCATCTCCTATTGTTGAACCAGTATAAGCTTCATCCATAAGAGCAAGCAGCATCTGCATCAACATATCAATGCGCATCTTTAATTGCATGGTTTCTAAACTTCTAGGTTAACATGTATAATTTTCAAACGTCAAAAAATTAACCTCAGGAGCCGAACTCTTCTGCATTGATGCAATGCTGTTTCCAACTAACGATCCCGAGCTCTTTTCAACCTTCTCCAATGCCACTACCAAAACTACCATAGTTGGAAAAAAAATGATAGATCTCAGGCTACTTTAAGAGGAAACTAAGAGAAACCAATTGAAAAAAGGCTAAAATGCACACCCGGCCAAGCCCAAATTACAGGGCAACCATGAACCAAAAGTTTTTAATATTTTGAAAAAACCAAAAGTTTTTATATTTTGAAAAAACAAAAAAAGTATACAAATTTGAAATAAAAGAACTCGGTTCAGCAAAAACAGATAAATTAATAAGCCCATTATGTCACCCTTTTCTTTTAAGCATAATGACTGTCTGTTCAAAAGTGGTAAGGTATAAGCTGAATGCTGAGACTTTGCACTTGACATATCAGCTTAACAACTTATAAATTTTATATGATGGCTAGATAAATATTTCAGATCAGTTATATACAAGAAATATTTTAAAGATAAGGATCTAGAATCAATTAACTCCACACATAAGAGAAATAACAGATGAAAAACACATATACATGCAACACAGTAAAAGCTTTATAAGTTAAAAGAAGCCAAGAGACAATGTGACATAAAAGAAATATGTGAAAACGGAGGATAAAGGTGAACCGAATAATCATACTCACTTGGCAAGTCTACCAAAGCTGGAAATAATGGAAGAAATGACCCAGGGGACATCAACCCAGGAAAAACCTTCATAAATGAGTTTTCTAACCTGCAGGGCAAACAACGAAGTGGACAATTATGAAATAAAATTCATCTATTTACTTTAAAGCTAAATGACAATAGAAACATAAAAAGAATCTTTGTAATGTGCATATCCACAAGTGTCTATCTTCAGCTGAACCATCAGAAGTTCAGAACTGACAACTTAGAAACATCATATGTACGTACGTGAGTGTGTGTGTGTGTGTGTGTGTGTGTGTCTATCTTCAGCTGTACCATCAGAAGTTCAGAACTGACAACTTAGAAACATCATATGTGTGTCACAGTGTGTGTGTGTGTGTTCAGAACTGACAGCTTAGAAACATCATATGTATGTACGTGTGTATGTGTGTGTGTGTGTGCGTGCGCGCGTGTGGTATATACATCTTTGAGCATGAGCACTAAGTCAAATTATAATTACTGTAGAACTCACTTTTCCCCATTCCATGCAATCAACTTTAACATCAAGGGAAAGAACTGCATAGAAGTTGTTTAGGTTAGAGATACATAATCCAGCTATTGAAAGAAATATTATGGTAAGATCCTGCAAGGCATAAAAGAACAAAAATAAAAGCAAGAATTGAATGAAAGCGTATAAAATTCAAGATGAAATATTTGACCACAATGGGTCTGATTTTGTTTAATTCCTTCAGATATTTGAGAGTCTTGATGAGGACTTGTCAAGCAGCAAGAACTTAAAAGATCTATGAAGCAAGACAAGTATAAATACACAATAGTCTTGCATTCCACAGATAACATCACAATTAATGAGTATGGTCCAACTGTTCAATTTTGTGGCTTTCAAATGTTGAAGCAATATTTAACTCAGACATCATGTTCACTGACTGATTGTTTGTAATTTACAAGTGGATGGGTGTATTGCAGTACATGAAAACACCACCACAATTGCTAAGTACCTCCACAACCTTTGCACAATATCAAAATAAAGACTTATGTCGTACATTTCTAATAGGTAGACTACATAACAATTTTTATCATAAACAGTAAACCCTGCGAATATCGGTCATACCTGAGGTAGTAAGGTAGGGAAAGAAGTTAAAAGCTTTTTCTTGTTGACGTTCAGAAATTCAAGGGTAGATTCTGCGACAACAGGATCTGCAAACTCACTGCAACCAGATTAGAAAAATTTGACATGTGATGGCCATCATATTTGTAGTTAGATTTGATATAAGAAGAATGAAAACAAATGTAAGAATATAAGCAAGAAAACAAATGCTTATTCCAACACAAAATGGCAAGTAGTGCAAATGAAACTTAGTTAGCTCGTCTTTTTGAAGTTTAAAATTTGTAATTTTCTCTTCAAAGTACAAAGGAATCTAGAGAATAATTTCCAGGTCAATATACTTGCTTCTTGTTGTTGACTTCATAAAGCAACCTACAATATCCTTTGATAAGACATCATGACTTATGTCTGATTTAACATTTAAGCTGATAGATAGAAATAAAATTTTGGACGAGTCTGGCATGAGTCCATGTATAGAGTATACAGTTAAGAACATGTTGACCATCAAAACTGACATGAAAAAAACAAGATGATCAAGGTTTTTATAAAGGAGGACAAGGTGAGCAAAGTGCGTCATACTTCTGTAAGCCAATAAAAAGTACGTCATTTTTCAGTTCATCTCCCTCGTCATTTGACCATTGGATCTTAAAATAGACCTGGGCCTCAGGTTTCATGGTTCAGGGAGTTTAAAACAACTTAAGTAACAAATAAAAATCTTCCTCACTTCCATTTCATCTTTAGTTACAGAATAACATAAGTTGCACGTTAATCTTGCCATAATTTCTCTTCTTTTCCTATGGTAAAAACCAAGCAAATGCTAAGTAACTTTCCATAGCACACAACTAATGACTAGGTATATATCAATATAGATAAAAGAAAAACCCAATTGGCACACAATATCATATACATTTAATCAGCCTAGACAGTAATCTCAAATGAAATACATCACTCACCGGCTCAAACATGAACGGAAAAATGTCCTGAGACTGGGATCAGCATCATGTAGAACCATCTCCCCAAAGTCAAGGTAAAATTGAAGAATGGCCTGATAGAAAATCAGGGTAATTAAATTATGAGCAAGGGGATATTAAAAAAAGGTATTACCAAAGAAAGGAACGTGTGAGACAGCGGATATGACTGCTTACCACATCCACAGACATTGCTGTGTCAATAAAATGTTATATCAATAAGAAAATAAATAGATTGGAAAACTGAATTAGCTATTACACTAACAGAAAATACAAGTTAGCTAGTTTACAACATTAAATTTCATAAAATTATTTTTCAACTCTATGCCTTTCATACACTCCTTCAAAAAACCAAAACCTATCAGTCACCAAAAGAAGAGATTCCCTTTTACATCTTAACTTCCCCCAAAAAAACTATCAAACTGCTTCAGAAAATCCATCATGTTATTGCTTACAAAAGCACATGCCCTAGAGAACAAGCATTCAGTTCTCATCCTACAAGGGAAAGCTCAGACCTTAGGTAACCCGGTAAAAAGCACTCGCAGTTTACTTCCAAAACAAATCATACTGAATGCTTACGCATACAAAAGTCAAAGACTTAAATGGAGTTGAAACCTTAAGCATCACATAAATGCTTTGCCGAGTGCCATTTCTTGCGATTTGGCCCAAACAACTATAGAATGTTATTTAGAAAGTGCGCTCGCTCCAATCCGTCATTAAAGAGGATTCCCGGGATTATCTATATTGTGACTTTTGTAAACATCCCATATACCATTTTCCATACCATAAGTTCTAAAAAAGCTGTTTGATAAATTGATAATGCTCAACATTTGTTTTATTGTCCTAATCCTTTCTCAGCAATTAAACAAAACGGAACAAAATAGCGAAATTTGCAGTTAACAACATAGAGCTAAGTGAATAATAAACAAAATTAGGATAGCAATGCAAAAAAAATACGACTCAAAATCCGAATGGGACCAAAAAACGAACCAGCAGTAGAAGGCCAATGGAGGTTCGAGATTGAGACAGCGAAGCCACCGAGCGCTGAAAGAGCTTGTTAATCTGCGTGTAAACTCTCGCCACCAAATCCTCTGAATTCTCAGCTTTACACAATTCATACAGCTTCTTCACCTGATCAACATTTAATCAAACAAAAAATAACCAATTTTTCCCCTTTAACCAGAAAAATGAAAAGAAAATTAAGCTCATTTCTGGGTTTCCTTGCTTTTCAATTATTTTCTCGGGAAACAAACGGAAAGTTAGGGAAATTATCAGATGCAGAGAGAGAGAGGGACTGACGGATTGGAGAAGAGCAGAGTCGGAAGCGGGATCGTTCGCGACATTGGAGTCCCTGGCACTGCTTGAAAGGGTTCTCAGATGCAACTCCCAATCGCCCATTTTTTCGTCTTTCTCAGAAAACGAACGAAATCCGAAGTGTGTTGTTTTCCGTTCGTGGCAAAATTCGAATGGAACCTTTTTTATTTATTTACTGCGACTGACGCAAAAATTTCATCAATTGGGCAAAAACGCACGTCGTTCACCGTCTAAGAAATTACTCAACAGTAAAAACTAAGACCATTTCCGAACGTGATATCAAAATTACCACTTAGTCATATAACAGTAAAATTTCTTTAATCGAGCCTTCAATTTCTTACATGGCGCTCAGTTATTTGAAGGCAATGCCTTTTGCTGTCAAATTTGACAGCAGATGTCAAATTCATTACTAAGAATGAGTTCTCAAAAGATCAAATGCTTATTTGGCATCAAAAGTACACTATTTTTCGATTTGGAGTGTATTTGC
>JAOTRO020000016.1:1092097-1104970 GCA_028566515.2 Pyracantha coccinea | reverse complement strand
GTGTGGTCACGGTTAAACCATGTTAATATTTTATATTACTATTCTTTTTTTATCTTATTATTTTTATAAAAATATAATATAAAATATTAACGTGGCTTAACCGTGATCACACAAAACAAAAGAGCATGAGAGAACACGAGAAGTATGAGTGCAGACGATCCTTCTCCGTTAGGTATACCAGCTGATGGGACTGCAGTTCATATCAGTGAACAAAATATCCTCGTGGTTCCTTGATTACCACACAACACAACTATACATCTATCTATTATATTATATATAAAGATAATGGAAAATATGAATAATAATTTTGTGTCACCATGCTTCAAAAAAAATTCTTTGGACAAAAATGCTTCTAAAACAAAAAACTTCAAAAACATTCTAAAATAATACATCAAATGAGGTCGAGGTGTTTTCGTCATTTTAACAGTATTTCTTTAATAATTTATTTTTAGTGATTTTTTTTTATAATTAGTACCTCACAATAAGCTAATAATAATGCAATTCAATTTCTTTATTTTTAAACATGTTCAAAACATCTTAAGATGCGTGTAATGCTGGTTATAAAAAAAGTTTTTCGCACGTGGATAACAATGTGATTAAATAATTTATCAAATGATTTTTTTTAAACAAACGATATTATCTACACTAAGGGAGGAGTTGGGCTTAGCTTCACAATGGGCTAGCAATAATGTGATTCAACCAGTTATTTATTAAATATTATTTTTTTTTATTTTTAAACACATTTAAAACATCTTAAGTGACGTGTAATGCCAGTTATAAAAAAGATATTTCGCACACGGATAATAATGTGATTAAATTAATTGTCGAATAATTTTTTTTCTTTTAAATAAACGATATTATCTACACTAAGGGGGATGAGGGGTGGGCTTAGCTTCACAATAGGCTAGCAATAATATGATTCAATAAATTGTTGATTAAATATTATTTTCTCTATTCTTAATGCAAATTCTATAGAGTTTGATTTTATTATGTGAATTCAGCTGCTTTAATTGGTTTATGAGAGATTTCTTCTAGCATGGTCTAACATTATTGGGTCAATCTCATTTTACCACCCTCAAGTTTTGTGGTTTTCAACATTTAGTACATGAAGTTTTTTTCGTTTCAAAGTTATACCTAAAATGTTAATTTTGGGACAGTTTCATACATCTATTAGTCTGGCTGTTAAGTCTCCCATTAACTGATGACATGACGCCCATATGAACAATGAACGGGCGCCACGTGTCATTAAGAGGTTCACGTGGAAATTTAAAAAAAAACAAAACAAAATCCCTTTCTTCTTCCACCGACCCTCCATCTCCTCCAATCTCTATAACCACCAGCGCACTACCCATCTTCCCCGACACCTTCTCGCTCTCCTCCACTCTCTTCACCTCCCCTCCCATAAAAAAAAACGCACAGCTTTACCCCCAAAACCCAGCTCTCAACTTTCCTCCACTTCCTCTCTCTTTTCTTCTTTACCCAAACCCAAACCCCAAAATCCCTCTTTCTTCCAATCCCTTCCCAAACCAAAACAAACCCTAATTCCAAAATCCCCAAATCTTGGCGATGACGATGACGACCCAATTGATTCAGTCCCCACCTCAAAACCCTCCTCGGTTTTCTCATCGCTTCCTCCGCCGAAATCCCGAAATCCAACTCAGCCCATCACCAATCTCTCGTCATCCGATCAAAACTCTAGAAGGGTTGTCCAATTCAATCCTCCAATCAACTCATACAAGTACGATGAAGACGAAGAAGACGATGAGGAAAAAGAAACGCGGCGCCGAAAAGCGTCTGAATCCTCAGTCCAGAAGTTGTCTGCGAAGTCATTTTTGTCGTCCTTATCGGCGCCCAGGTACTCCTCCACATTGGGTGCATCCGCTGGTTTGGGTTCGGGTTCGGGCAGGAGAGCCATTGTTGAAACTGAATCGGTTGGTTCGAGAGTGGAGAGCGGTGCGGGGGTTGAGCAGAATGTAGAAAGTCATGAGAAGTTCCAATCAAATAGTGAGCAAAGTGCGGTTACCTATGAGGGGTATGGTGGTTCTGAGAATTACCAATCTACTATTGATCAAAATGCAGTTAATTATGAAAGCTATGGTGGTTACGAGGGTTACCAATCTGGTATTGATCGACATGTGGATGCTGGGGTTCAGTTACAAGCAGGAGTTAGTGGTAGTGATCCTTCGAATTACGGCAATTATGATGGTGATGGGGGTTATGCTGGTTATGAGCAGCAGTATGGGAATGATTGGGTTGGTGGATCCGGAACTGTGGTGCCAACCATCCCCGCTACTGGTGTAAGTGAGATTAAAGTTGGTAAAAAGAGGGGGAGGAATGAGGTGCCAACTGAAATAATTGAGGTTAAGCAGGACGAGTTGATGAAGAATCGGCCAAGAGAGGACCAGGCTAAGTTAACAGGAATAGCCTTTGGGCCTTCTTATCAGGTATCAACACAATGTTCTTGTTTCTTTTAGTGTTTATCAATTGAAAGTGATTTATATATTTTGACTTCTGCATTAACACCTTGTTTTTCATTTATAATTTGAGAGCTCAAGGAATTGTGTTGCTAAATTTTAATGCATAGTGAAACTGTTAGCAGTATGTTTTTATTGCAATGCTATGACTTTGAGAGACAGTGCAAGTTCCGTTTCATGTATAATTTCTCTTTTTTGTATATCAGAGTCTGCATGCACTACTCTTCTATCCCATAACCTTGTTGTTTAACGACCTTTTCATGCCATTTTACCAAATGCTTATCATTGCCACTTAGTACTACGGTCTAGTGGTATTCCTCTTCACTAGTAAGTGAGAGGTCTTAGGTTCGATTCTTGCCAAAGGCGAATTTGAACCACATTATTGCTAGCCCATTGTCAGGCTAAGCCCACCCCCCTCCCCTTAGTCTAGATAATATCGATTGTTCAAAAAAACAAACTCTTATCATTAAGCCGGTGTAATGAAGTCAATGAAATTAGATGTGACAAGGAAGGGTTCTACGTTGTAAATAATTGATTCTCGGAACTTGAGTTTGGTGAATTATGAAGGGTAATAGCAATTAATGTTTTAACACCTAAAACCTAAAGTACTGTTTTAAACTCTGCGTTACAGATTATTATTAAATTTGTCAAAATGATATAGATTAGCCATTTGATATTGCATTGGGAAACCCTATATCTTTCCGGTGCATAATGTTACTCAATATGGTATTAAGCATCAGGTAGGACTGTAGGATCAAGGATAGAGTTGGAGCCTGGAGGTTTAGGTTTTTCTTTGTGCAGTAAGACTATGAAGAAAAAAGAGATTTGAGTTAAAGGAAACTGACACAACCAGCCATCCAAAGCATGGCCTAAGAGAGTACATAGAAGCTTTGCACCTGGGAATCCATTCTCTCATAAGAGGACGCTTCTCAAAAATTTGACAAGGAAAAGGTGCCTGTAGTTATGACGCTTAAGTATTTTGCTTGGAAAGAAGAACTGAACTATGGATAGTCGACTTTCTTTTAGAACTATTCTAGTTTAGAGTTGTAATGGCTGATGTCTTCTGCCAAACTTATAGAGTATGCTTGGGGTATAAAGTTGGATATTGTAGAAATTGAGTCTATAGGTGGACACGAGTTTTCACTAGTTGTCCTTTCTTAACTATTCTCGAACTGCAAGTACTAGGGAGGTCTCTTTCCCGACTAGATTGACTTTGAATTGTCTAAAATGACCACATATAGTAATTTTGTTTGTCAGTACTGTTAGATAAAAAATTTAAAATCCTTAACCTAGTTCCTTATGGATATGTTTCCAAACATCATGGCGAATTTAGATATATCCTTTTGGTCACGTTTTAATTGGAGTGGGCTATGCATGTTATTGATTCCCTTAGATTGGCAGCAATGAGATTATGGTGTTAGCAGGTAGGATAGTGTTTAGATGAAAATATTGTCATAGGCTGTTTGTGTGAGAATTTTATATTTTATGTTGCCAATAAATATGGACTTAATTCTCTTTTTAGTTGTTTTTCGGATGTTTTGTCATTTTCCTTGGTTCATGTTCATTGAATGCGTGGTTCATTGCTTCATTGTTTTTCTTTCTCTTTCGTTTCTAGGTTTTTATTCTCTCTGTTTTTAATCTTTTGGTTTTTATTTTTAAACTAAATTGAGCTCCTAGTACATCTTATACATATTACATGGTAACTCTATGTATTGTTTTTAATTATTAAACAGAGATGTAGAATAATTGTGTCGGGTTGAAACTCAGAACCGACTTTCAATAAGAAATCATTCTACTTCAACCACAGTTTATGCAATTTCCATTTCGCAAGAAAGGAAGTCCTAAGTCACTGTTCTCTTTGTTTGTCCTTGCCAGTAACTAGACGGTGCTTTGCTATGGTTATGCATGCATTGACTGATATATTTAAATTTGTTACTTTCAGCCTGTTTCTACAAAAGCGAAGCCTACAAAGCTGCATAAGAGGAAGCATCAGATTGGTTCTCTATACTTTGATATGAAGCAGAAGGAGATGGAACTCACAGAGCGGCGTTCAAGAGGCTTCCTGACTAAAGCTGAAACACATGCCAAGTATGGATGGTGATCCGGGGGTGATTCTTTATCCTGTTGTACCCTGAATCTTTTATTTGAAATAGTGACGTCAAAAACATGAAATTATCTCTTTTACGTGTTTGCTCGAAGTTGTGTTGCTTCTTAAGATTTGCGTATATCACGAAAATATAATCATTCTTGCATTCTAGATTGAGAATTTGGTATGTGGATTTGTTTATTATGGGGAGCTATTGAATGTTAGGCAGCTTTCGGATATTATGAGTGTCGGTAACTAGTGAAGGAATCCTCCCACGAAAGATTGCATCGTATGTACACAACATTCATTGAGCACACAAATGTTGAGCAGCTCAATGGCAACATCCTTGTAGCTAACTTTGTTTTTCTTTGAAGGTTCTCCGTTAAGAATTCGGATCCAGTGCTGGTTTCTCGAACTCGTATGTGCGTGTTCTGTGTTCATGGTAGGAACCAACCAAATAAAAAAAAAACAAGTTTGATGAGAAACCAGCACTGGATCCGAATTCCAAATGGAGAACCTTCAAAGAAAAACAGAGTTAGCTACAAGGATGTTGCCACTGAGAACTCTAGTACAACTTGTTATTGGAATTATCAAACTTTATTAGGAACGAATGACAATAGTCTCTTGTATTCCTGTAAACATACAAGAATGTAGGCTATTTTCCATGAAGCCGGTTGCTAAACAATATATTTACAAATAATTCAATATTAATTGTAACACAAATAACTGGTTGGTTGCCCTGGTTGCTAGGGTCTTCCTCTCCAACCCATTGTATAGTTCAAACCATTCTTCCTTCCCCTAGTTGTATAATATTGCTTGTAATAAATATTGTAACACATATACAAGGAATTGAAATATTACCTATGACAGACTTTATGAGCATTACATAAAGAAATTAACTTAGCTCCTCAATGAATGAGGAGGAGTCACTTGTAAAGATCGTCCTTGCAAAAAATAGATAAAATATGAGATCGTTTAGCTTTCTAACCGTATAGAAACAGATTGATGAATTTGGTACAAAAATTACTAACCATCTATCTATCTGCTATAGTTAATTGATTAAACAACCTTATTCTTAATTGATTTTGTTGTAGAGGTTATCTTTATATAATGATCTATACTGTTATAAGTAGGAAGTTCCGTGAGTCGACCACAAAGTATCTTGAGGAGGAACTCCTCAATCTTAAGGAGCCAACAAATTTTTGCATATTTCAATAATAGTGACTTAGACTTTACTAAAAATTTGCACTCCTTCAAGAGTATGTTGGAACAATACAATTTTAGTTTCATAGCTGTTTCTGATCTGAATCACAGTTTTAGTTTCATCAGAGAATACAATCAAACACGAAGACTATTCTTTCATCTAAAACAAGAAGATTGCAACTGAGGGATACAAGGCCATTTGCCAGCATTAGCTGAAGAACAGTGGTGATCAAAATGTTGAGCCATTGAACCCGAAGAAGGACCGCTGAACGAGCAGAATATAAACACATTAGTAATTAATCATCATCAGATAATATTTGTTTTAATCGAAGTATCAGATGAAAACTCTCCAACTAATCAGACGAATCTATGTATTGAAATGGCATTTTACTTACCCACCTTAGCCAAGTGTAATTTCACTACGACAAAAGAAAATAGACAAGTTAATTTGGTAAAGCGTAGCATAACCGGTCCCTTTGTAGTCTGGGGGTTTTGCGCTACGACAAAGCTTCTTGGAGAAATGTTGTAA
This sequence comes from Pyracantha coccinea, assembly GCA_028566515.2. NCBI lineage: Eukaryota > Viridiplantae > Streptophyta > Magnoliopsida > Rosales > Rosaceae > Pyracantha > Pyracantha coccinea. Next base: position 1,098,678 of record JAOTRO020000016.1, on the reverse strand, counting down.
CCGCCCTTTGTGAGAAATGGCATCCTCCTCCATTAGTGTACTGGGGGAGAGGGGAGGCATTACTATTATTCTCTTCTTTTGTTTTGATTCGAGGAAGGGGAAGCACAATAATCATGGAATTATGCGTGGGTGCGGAGATAAATTGCTCTACCACGAGAACAACAAGTCCCACGAGTAATTTATGACGTCGATGTTATGAAATACGAAGATTACAGAAAACTGGTAGAGTGCAGGTGCGAAATTCAGGCAAACAAATACAAAACAAGTAAACGGGCTCACCTCAACGTCATAAAATTTGATATAGAAGCGGGAGCTAGCAATGGAGAGCTTAGTTTCGAGAATTTCTGCAATGGTTGAACTCAGTTTTCCGTTAACACCTGGTCCAATGGCCCCAATGGAGATCAATTCTCCATACGCAGCAGGCTCTTCCGTGCCAGCAAATGCAATCGGCAGAGACCCATTGAGCAAAATCATCACATACTGAAGAACAGGGAACCAAACAGAAAAATAAATACCCAACGATACTGTAAGCCACCAATACAAAATAGAATTGCATGGGAAACAAGATATTACTATTGATTCGGTACTTTCGTCGAACACTTTATGTGCATGCCAAGAGCAAGATAAAAAGTGAGAGAGAGAGAGAGAGAGAGGGACTTAACGGACTCGGGTTTGCCAATGATTTTAGAAACGGCTTTGGTGGCGTCCTTGAGGATGTCAGAGGCCACAACTCCGTCCACCGGCAAGTTGGTAAACAGATTCAACGTCGGCATTCTTCTCAGATTTGAGAGAAGATGAGAAACCGGGTGGTTTTATAAAACGCAGCCTACTGTAACCTTGTAGATAAGTCTTATCTATTGATTCTATGCTGTTGAGGAATCATGTCCTTGTCAATTTTGCAACCCCCACCCCTTTTTGTTTTTTCTTTTTTTTTTTTTAAATTGACATTCCTCCTCAACAAAATACTTATTTAATAGTTGGTTCCTTGCAACGGCACAGCATATACGGTTGCCGTTTCCCAAGGCTTTTTGCCCCAATTATTTTTATCTTCTACTCGTTCAATTCAAACCGCTCGAGCCTCGAGGAGCTGAAGCACAATTGTATTCTTTTGAACACATCAAAACAGCCGAGTCCTTTATTAAATCAACCATCCATTCATTCGGTTTCTCCGATACCATTCCACTAATTATCTTATTTTATTTTAAACTAGAGTTCAATTGTAATCTATTTTTATTATCGCAATTGTATTCTTTCTTTGTTTTAATAAACATTACTATTTGGTCTCATCCCACACATGAAGACAAGTAGAATATCCACAACTGGATTCTTCTTTCTTTTCTTTTCTTTTCTTTTCAATTTTTGCGGTGGTGCATAATCCATTAACTGGAGTTGTTAATTTCTTACTGCCCTGGCCTATAATAATGCTTTATATTCAAGAACATGATTACAAATCCAAAGTTTGATCAAACTCAAAAAAGGAAACAAATAAATAATAATAATAATAATTAAAATGCTCGTTTAACTTCCAAATTAATGAACAAACTCACACAACACAGTCTCTTCTATATCCCTTTCAAGCTTAGTTACCCTGGAAGGCTACCAACAGATCATATCTGATGATTCAGATAACCAAACAGGACCCTGACCCCTTCTGGCAACTTTATAAATACTACCTCCAACATTAATATTTCTCTGATTATAATCATTTGGAAAAAGCAGAAAACCCACCATTACTCCTTACCAATTAATTCAAAGCCTGAACGCGCTGTAGCCTCCTCCTAGACCAGACGATCCATAACTGCTGCCATAGGGTTGTGAGGGTAGTGACGATGATGGGTATGATGGAGCACCTAACTGAGAGTAGGATGACCTCAATCCAGTATCCATCACGCCATAGTTACTTGTAACTGGTTCCTTCCGACTGTTTATAACCTCCTAAAACACACCCAAGAAAAGATAACCAAGTGTCTAAAATTTCCCAACCATGAATCACTCCCTATTGAAATTACATATTCTTCAATGTTTTTAACTTGCCAAATATTCAACTCTGCCAGCATGCTAATATGCAATATTTTTTCCCTAATGAATTTTTTTAATCAAACCGGTAAACTACCACCTTCTGTAACTTAAACATGGTAATTCATCTTTCATTATCTCAGGGTCGTAACAGGTCTTTATTAAACAGACAAACAAGCAAAAAAGTGTTTGTTTCCGCTCCTTGCCTCCTCCTTGATATTTGAAAAGAAATACTCATTGGTAAGCATACCTGAATCAATTGTTGAGCCATCTGAACCTGTGACGAGGTGCCTTTTATTTCTACGGTAATTTCATCAGGTAGTCCCCTACTCTCTTGCACAGTTAAGATGGCTCCACTACTACGACGAATGAATGCAATATTTGACCCTTCAACCCCAATAATGTCCTCAGCATAAGATAGAGGAATTTGCATTGTTTGTGCAATCTGATTGTAGAATGCAACAGATAAAATATTACTACCACGACTGTATAAATAGAGAACGGAAGTACAAGAATGTAAACAGAATATTCCTCTTTCTACATATAGCCCTATTTGCACTTAATTTTTTTTCTTAATGAACAATCAGAGTATAAATGCAGAAATTGACCCACGTAACACAGGCCTGATGCAATCTGATACACCTTAGTTTTCCAATTGAAGACAATTTTTCCACACATCATACATCAAGAAATTTTTCCTCAAATGGAGTCAGTAAGACATACATACAGCCTATGCATATCCTCAGATTTATAGTTATAAACAAGACACGTATTCCTACTGTTGCCAAGTAAATCAAGCTCTAGACAGTAAAGGATCCCCCAGCATCCTTATAAGGAAGCAAAATATACAACACTGTTGACCCCGTAATTTAAATAAAAGTTACAGCAAAGTTAGACCATCCTTGTGTGTATGCATGCTGTGAAGACCCAAATAAGCTCATTACAAGGAAGTGCAAAGTTGAGATAAAATGTCAAACGGTTAGAACAACTAACCTGAGTGACAATAGGAGCACCAGGATGACCAATTCCTGAAGAACGAAGAGAACCAAGATCTTGTCCATAAATAGACCCTTGTCCGTAAATAGAAGTGTCTTGTCCATAAATAGGAGGATCTTTTCCATAAATTGAAGGATCTTTTCCATAAAGTGAAATTCCAGCGGAAGGGAGTTGTGATTCCAATTGAGTTTCATGATCAAGAAACAAAGACTCCCTCTTTGCTGAGAGAGAATAATTAGTGCTAACCCCAGTTTGAGAAGCAGTATGCAGCAATGACTTGTCAGCCCAGGTAGTATCTGGTTGGCGCTCTTGTGAGATTGTCGCATACTAAAGATGCACGATCCAGTAATTAATACACAGCAATACAAAGAAATGAAAATACAGCAGACATCAGTGGGAAATAAGCTTACAGTCTTCTCAAAAAGTGGAATAACACTATGATCAACCAAGAACTTCCTCAGGTGAGCCACTACTGCTTCTACAGCTTTGAGAACCTTTAAAGCTTCTCCCTGCAATTCAACAATCCTCTCACCTGCGGCAGCATAGAATGGAACCTCCTCTGCACAAATAAAAATAAGGTATCAGAGAATGAAGAAAGGAAGAAAGGGAATAGACACTAGTTTCATAAATAAGGATCTGAATACACTGAATAACATGACAGAGCATTTCTAAAAGGCACAACGAATATGACCAAGGCTTGTTTTTCAAAAATACAGCTATATTAATTTTTTGACAAGTATAAGCATCATGCATTCTGAAGTTAAAGGACTCTAACATGGAAAACGGATCCACAACTCAGATGCAGGAAAGGCAAAGGGAGAAGAATTTAAACTCCACGCCATACTAGGAATAATAATATACTTAGCTTCACTAGCATGATCACCGAACTTATAAATTACCAACGGAAAAGCTAAGTCGTTATAAGTAGGAGCACAGAAGTAACTCGAAATAAAGAAAACAAATACGGAAACTTAATTATCATTTTAGGTCTAATTTCCATTAAGTAAGCCCTTCGCTCAGTTGTTCGTTGTATAACCAATCTGACCACTTCAGTTATAAATCATAAAAACAGCAATGAAACACACTATCCTTAGAATTGGGGAAAAGGTGATGAAATAGGCAGATATTTTCAACCATTGGTATTTTACTGACTAGAGAAAAGTTGTATCATGTAACAATAAGAACATACCTCCAGACAATACTCGCACAGACGATCCAGTACTCTCTTGTATCGATTTGATTAATGATCCTTGTTTTCCAATTAAATTAATTGCTTGGGTAGAAGCTACCAACAACCGGATGGAACAGAATGCAACTCCAGCAGCACCAGACCCCTCAATCTCAGATAATCCAGAGACACGTTTGAATATTCTTATTACAGCATCCATTGCAGGGGAAAGAGGTGCCTCTGGCTCTTCCCTTCCAGAGATTAGCACCTAAAAAGAAATGTGTATTAGAAAGATTGTAGCATAGAATGATATCACGATAAACAGTTTCTGGTTCAATGGCCTCGCACACTGATAGATCACAAGCAAGTAGAAAGAAGCTTCACAGCCAGTAAGATAGTGATGAACCACTTTGAGATTAAGACTAAAAAGGGAAATATAAGATACAGAACCACAGATTGGTTCAAGCATGCAAGAAAACTGTGATATTTGGAAATCTAATCAGCACTAATGGGTCGGTAAAGAAGTTGATATACCTTTGCGATGTTGATACCCATGGAAACTTTGTTAGGAAGGTATCAAATCTTATAAATACCAATTAAACAATGCGTAAAAACAAAGATTTAGTCTTGTAACTAGATATTTATAAAACTTCTCGACAGTTACTCGTCTTATAGTATAGCCCTTACTATGTTTTGAGTGTTTGAATAAAACCACAAGCCCGGTGCAAAAGAGTTCACATTATAATAGGTCATCTTGACATAGCAGAATACCAGATACTTATTGTCATTCTCATCTTATGCCCCACTAACAAATTAAGTGATTGAGTAAAACTCTGAGATGGATGCAAAGGACTTTGCCTAGCAACGAGTCATCTTCAGATAGCAGAAAACTCAACACTGATCAAGTCTCGTTTCAGATTTGATATTGTCTTATATCTTCATTTCTTTAAAAATTCGAGAAAGTTACTGATCTTATGCACATTACTAACACATTGAATGATTGAACAAAACTATGAGCCGGGTGCAATAGCCTTTTTCTAAGCAATAACACCTATGAACCAAATGCTAGCATTAAACTAACTTTACTTTTAGGGTTTCCGTTACCTCGTGACAGATTCAACTAAATTCCCAAAATCCAAATTCAAATTTTCAATCTTTACTCTTCCCACCCACTTGTTAGCAACAACAAAGCTTAATTAGAGACCCTGAATTGTCATTGTGCCACAATTAAACAGAGGATAACACAAAGGAAGCAGAAAATTACAAACCCTAGGTTTCAACTCAACCATAAAACCAGTTTAAACGCAGCACTTTGGAGCAAATTACTAGAACACAAAAAAGCAAACCCTGGAAAGGAAGAAATCGAGGAAAAACTCACGATGCGATCAGGATTTCCAACGGCGCCGTCGAGGACTCGAATGCGAGCTCGGGTCTCCTCACACATCTTCTTAATGAGCTCGCCTTTGCGGCCGATAATGCTACCGACCTTCAGAACCGGTACAATTAGCCGAAACACACAGTCCCCGGGCCAACCCGGCCATCGTTTATCGGCTACTGAGGTGGCATCGTTGCCGACATTCGTTGCGGTTGTGACAGCCCCGGCGTCGGATACGGATACGGGTTCGGGATTTTGGTTCGGATTGTTATCGGTTGTTGTTGTTGGGTCGGACTCGGGCGCTGTAATTGGGGCGGTGGTGATTTCGGATGTGAGTGGTTGCGCGTCGGCTTTCGCAGCCTTGGCGGAGCCGTTCTCGGTGGGTTGGGCGGTGGCCATGCTAGGGTTAGGGTAAAAGGTTTAATTGGACAGTGATGCCTGAAAACGGAAGGGGGGTTTTGTTGGTGGTGTTGCAGCTGTGTGTCTGCAAAAGGAAAGAGAAATTATTGGGTAATCCTGTATTACTACTTCATTCGTGGTACGCACATTTAAAAATTGATATGTATTCACATCAGTAAATTAAGAGCATCCTTAATGGAATAAATTTTTTATTGTGATCAAAACACAGATGTTACACCACGTGTTTCTATATAAATGGTGAGAAATTTTATTTAAGTTATTAATTTTTTAACACACATATCTCACCATTTGTATAGTAACACGTGGTGTACCACCCTGTGTTTCGATCACATTGAAAAAAATCTCTCCCCTAATGAGAGCATTTTCCTGCTACTACATTTCAAGACTTAGTAAGAAATTTCATCCCAAATGAGCAGGAAAATGGAACTAGATCCAACAATGGGGCTAGCAACTTCCTTTCTTAGGTAGCATAAAATCGGGCTAGATGTAGCTTTAAAAAACAATGAGTTTCATAAAAAGTAGTAACACATGTGAGCAAAATTCTTACTCTCCCTCTAATTGCGAATACACTTATACTCTCCTTTTATTCTTTTTTTAATTATTTTT
>JAOTRO020000016.1:1029406-1041901 GCA_028566515.2 Pyracantha coccinea | reverse complement strand
AAGTCCCTCGAGTCTCCTACACCTTCTTATTCCTCCAAGGCTTGTTGTTCCTTTCTTGGATTGGAGGCTGGCCTACGTTGTGGTAGGGGACTGAGCCCCTTGATGACCTTTGGGTCTTTGATCCTTGAGCTTATGTGGATGGGTTTTTTTCGATGTTGCCTCAAGAAGTCTCAACAGTCGCGATAAACAGCCTTCAATCCTTCCATTCCTTCTGTAAGGAGACACCTCCATCCACTTCTCCTACTTCGGGTTGAAGCGGCTGGGTTGAGAGAAGTCTCGCGTTGACCAACACATTGATGAGTAGTTCGCTGCTCATTAGGAGCATCCATGTTGAAGACCGGTGACCCTTCATGTTAGGGGCACCCAGGTAATGGTTAACATCCATAAGGGCGATGGGCTCATAAGATTGAGTCTGCCTACCCTCGTGGAGCATCTCGAAGAGTTTCTCATATTGTTCTTGGAGGATCTCATTCTTCATTGCTATCTTGTTGTTCTGAGCCTCAAATTCTTCAACCTTAGCCTGAAGAGCAAACTTCTTTCTTTCTTTCCTTCATTGTCTCACACTAGGCACAAGGGGGTTGTCGTTCTGCGTGTTGAAGCTTCCTTCACTTCTCATGTTAGAGAAGGATGCCTGATCAAAAGAAAGTGTATGAACGATGGAAACCAGCTTGACAAAGCTGGAAAGAGTAGGAATAAGTGTCATTCCCACAGACGGCGCCAAATGTTGATGCACAAAATGGGTGAAGACTTGGGAACAATGTAAAATGTCAAGTTCGTGACCTTTGCTCGACTGCTCTGGTCACCTAGTGAGGATAATATGTAAATAGATAAAGATAGGGAAGCAAACATAAGATGTACGTGATTCACTCTAAGTCTGGCTACGTCCACGGAGTAGAGGAGTTCTCATTAATAGTGAAGGTTTTACACAAATACATAAGTTTAAGCATAACTATCATCAGTGGATTCTAATGACTAGTTTAAGTACAATAATGAAATTAGGAATTAATTGTAGGAGAATGATCTCCTTTTATAGTTGAGGAGAGTCTCCAGCTTCTGTCCGTGGTCGATGTGGGACTCTATGAGCTTTATTCTGACGTTGACATGTGTCGTGCTGTGATTGGCCTCATGGTTGGAGTGCCTTAGCATGAACCCCTCAGTGATTCTTGAAGGTATGACGTTGACCGGTGCTTCGTAGTTTCGGGATTGGTCAAGTATGGTACTAACAGGTTCTATTCTCAGTTCTATTCTCACTAAAGAGATCTTTACCTTTTTATTTAATTTTTTTATGAGTATATTGTAGCAATAGTCCCTCAACTTTAATCAAATTGGAGCAATGGTCCCTCAACTAAAAATTCAATACCATTGGTCCCTCAACTCATCAAAACGTGTAGCTATGATTATTTTCGTCAATTCCGTTAGAATTTTGTCAAAATGAGTTATGTTGGAAGGACCATTGCTACAATTGAGTTAAAGTTGAGGGACCATTGCTCCAAATGGATTAAAGTTGAGGGATCATTTCTCCAGTTGAATTAAAGTTGAGGGACCCTTGATACAATTTTTCTTATTTGCCTCTTGATTTAGCTTCATGTGCATGACACATGACTCATTTCATGGACTTTCTAACACAGTTGACGAAAATGACCATAGCTACACATTTTGATGAGTTGAGAGACCAATGGTAATGAATTTTTAGTTGAGGGACCGTTGCTCCAATTGGATTATGCACCTTGCTCACAGTGAAAAGTGTTAGGTTCAACTTTCACAGATAACGAGTTCAATTTTTATGGATGTTTGACGGATGGAAGCTGGATTTTGTTGATGATCTGATGATGTTGGATGTTGCAGATATGAAACTGCCTCACTCACACCCTTAGTACCATGACTTTCTCAAGGCATGCATAATGTTCCTCCCCCTGCTTTGGCACATATTTTTGTTTCTTGTATGCTGAGTGTAACATGTGCTTTCGATGACGCTTTCACATATTGCACTTCACAAGGTAGATGCATATGGCTCTTGAAATTCCACTCATAAGATATAATACATTTAGATTCAAAAGATTATTACAGAAACTCATATGTACACGTCTGTCATAGCGACTGCCAAAACCCCTATGACGTAAGAGAAGAATAGTGGATCGAACTGAATTTATTTTGGCACTAAATGAATAGATAATTACAAAATCTATATACAGGTTACTATAAATAACGCACACCTCACATCTCTGACAAAAGGTTGCTGATCTTCCGAAGCTCTGTTAGAGCTGCCACGGCCGTAACTTGTCCTTTGCCAACTATAGTGTTCTTTGATAAGTTTTCCGACGATCCAAGCTGAACACCCCGGTCTTGCTGGAAAACAGACTCAATAACCTGCCATAGATGGTAGTTGAACAGTCAGAATGATGCAGACGTAAAATCTGATATGCTTAGAAGTGCACATGGAACCAACTTAGAAGAAATACTATGGTTGCAACGGATCTAGTAAGATTATCATTGTCAACGATCAACGCTAGATAATTTGTTTAGTTCATGGATAATGCCTCTATTGAAACGTACCACCATTTTTCATTGGCTTCCTTCCTCTTCAAGAATCATTTGATTTCCCATTTAACTTTAACTAGAACAGATAATAGTATAATGCTTTAGTTCCTATAAGAAGTATTACCTGAATATGTTCAATCATAGACTGCCCAAGATTCCTTAAAGTACCCACCACATGCTGGTCAACAGCTTCTCCTTTGTGGTTAACTAAAGAACTGCAGGACCCCTCAGCCACAGAAGAGCTTGTTGCATTCTGATTACCTTCACAATGGGGAGATTTCATAGCCTCACTGGCATTGTGTCCCTTCTCAGATGTCCCTTCACCAGCTGCATTCCGTCCAAACTTCCAAAATCTCGGGAATTTACCAGAAAGAAGGTTTCGTTCCTTTCCTGGCACTGAGTTTCCGGGAGAATGATTGTTGCATTCTGATTTTTGCGAGACACTCTTGGGATGATCAGAAACCGGAAGAGGTGGCTCTTCTGACACATCCTGTGAATTATCATCATTTTCGTCAATGGACAAATTTGATGCAACGCTGCTTTTTTCTGATTCAAGTTCATGACCATTAGCCCCAGCACGAGGACTTGTTGGATCAGAGAAAACAGATGAATTTTCTTCGCTGGCTGGATCTCCATTGAAACATCTGTTCTCGATGGCAGAATTAAGGTCCTTGCTGAACCCATTTTCTGTGTTGCCCTCTACTGCTGAAGAGAGTTTGTCCTCATGAAAACCCAATGTCTCAATATCCTCCTCTGAGCTAAGTTCTCGAGAAAGGTCTTGCAGCAACCTTCGTCTAACGGAAAACCTCGGGCTCTTTTTGCCATTCTCAGATTTTGATGGAGATGGTTCAGACTCTGTTCTAGAGAGGCTCAACCTTACTTTTTCTGTCCATCGCTTTTTATGGCTTGGAACCTGTTTCTTCAAATCATTTTGCCTTAATTCTTCTTCCCTGTGCAGAACTCTCCACTTCTCTTCCCAGTAGCTTTCAGGTACCAGATTTAGTGGTGTTTTTGGAGAAACAGAATCGACTGAAAGGCTATGACCTTTTGCATTCATTGATTTACTATGTTCATAGGGCCCACTATATAAAAGTAATGATGGTGAGCTATTGTTCTTCAAAGCAAGATCCTGCAAAGACTTTGCCTTTTGTATCAGTTTCTTCAAATCTATATTCTCAGGAAAATTTAACAATCTCTGAAGACATGCAGTAGCATTCTCAGCAGCAAGAAGGGAAGATCTCAAATAAAGTAACATTGAAACTGCCATGGCTGCTATATATGCTCCTCGAGGTGAAGTAAGGATGGCAAAGCTGGCTGCATCATCTTCAGAACCTTTGTCTAATTTACTATTATCAGATGCAAATATTTCATCCCAAATTATCAATAAATTTGCAAGTGAAAATTCACGCCCAAATAAAACCCGTAGCCAGCGGAGTGCAAAATACTGGGGTTCAACACCAAGCTCAACAAGGTGGCTGTGTAGAGAAGAATCAACAAGAGACAGCAAATGATACAACGCAGCAGATGCTTCAATGACAGGAGGTAAATTAGTATGAGAACCAACAGCAGGGGAGGGAGAGAAGAATTCTGCCATAGAAACTGAACCATGGGCCCCACTCATTAGAGCATCAAACATACAGTACGCATCGTGTTCCATAAATCTCTCGGACAAGACAATACCCAATTCACCTTCAGCACCATAAGAATCACTAAGCATTACAATGGTCTGTATCTCGGGATCAAGCTCGTCAAGACTCTTAACATTCAACATACTTCCATCTGAGCCATTTTCATCTTCCATGGAATCAGGAAATTTTTTGAACTCAAAATTATATGTAAGATCATTTTCATGAAATGATAGACCATCAAATTTATCAGTGAAGTGATCTTCATATAGCTTTCGCACTTGAGATAGCCGCTCCACATCAAAATGAAGAACATACAATAAAGGAGCCAAGAGTTCATGCATTCCTATAGTGAAAACAGAAAAACCAAAGAAAAACATTTAAAATCATAGCACGTTGAGGTTACTGAAATTGTAGAATAATTTTAAAAAAAAGGCTCTACTTGCTGCCGCAGAAGTCAAAACTCAAAAGAAAAGGCTGCCTACTTACCTGATAATCAAGAATCTTTCCCTATAAATCTTTCTGAAAATATAAATTAAAATAAATATACCATAATATTAATCATTTCGTTGAGACCAGTATATTAGATTTTTTTTATCAGGATATATTGTATAATAACTAAAACATGCATTATGCATTATAATATGAGATTTCAGGACACATGGTGTACTCTTTCGAGGAACCATTGAAGAGAAAAATGCGTTGGTGGAAAATCTTTAAATATCTCATGACGCCATGGGATGTAGTGCGGGAAGTTGTGTAGTGCTTACGAGAAACTTCGTATTAACGAGAAATGCTGCAAGCTTGCAGCACTAGTCTGCCTATTCCTAATTGGGATAACATGGAGAGACAATGTGCTCTAAATGCCAAGCTCATAAGAATTAATCACTTTAAACATAAGAGCAAGTCCACCCTAAGGACTTTGCGCCAGCACCCAGCGCATTTCTCCACTTAAATAAACAGTAATAGACTCATGTGAACAGTAATAGGCCAAAGCATCTCCATCCCTAAAAATACGTTGGCACCCAGTCTATCTAATATTATATTATTTTATTCACATCAATTAATATTTTATTTATTTATTTATTTATTTCTTCTTTCTTCCTCACTCTCCGGTCCTGTCTCTCTCACTCTCTGTTTTTTCTCACAACAAATAGAGGAGGGTCTTCCTCTATTTGTTGTGAAGAGAGAGAGAAAATTTCTGGGGAAGAAGAATGAGCTACTTGGGTGTTGGTGTGAGTCCTGGGAATGTTCCGGTGTATCACAGCACCAACTTAAAAGTGATTGATCGGAGGGTGAGGGTGGCAGAGTTGGTTTTGAGGTGTGTAATCTGCGGTCTAGGAGTTGTTGCTGCTGCTCTTGTAGGGACTGATACTCAGGTCAAAGAGATCTTCACTGTCCAGAAGAAAGCTAAATTTACAGACATGAAAGCTCTTGTGTACGTACATCCGAAATCCTCCTCCTTCTCTCACTCTCTCTCTCTTTCTCTCGATGGTCGTATTATGTATGATAGGGAAATAATTTTTATTTGTTCTTTAATTTTCTTTGATTTATTCAACCTGATCACTAGAAATAAGCAATAACTTCCGAAAATCACTTCTGTATTGACAATTTTCTTCCTTTTCCTAGCTATTTGAGTTGATTCAATTTACCTAATTTTATTTTTATAATATAGGTTTTTGGTGGTGGCTAATGGGATAGTTGCTGCCTACTCTTTGGTGCAAGTGATGCGTTGTGTTGTGAGCATGGTTAGAGGCAATGTGCTCTTCAGCAAGCCCATAGCTTGGATCATTTTCTCGGGCGATCAGGTAAACTTAATCGATTTTTTACATCTTAAATTAGTAATTAAGTAGCTTCTTTTAGAGTTAAAAAGGACAAATAATTACTCAACTTTGAAGGGTGATTTTAAATTGTTGATAATCTTTTAAAACCAAATAACTATCCAGCGATATAAAAATAAAAAAATAAAAAATAAAAACATTTCTTAGGTCACGATCTTAAGAGATTAGCCAAGCAAATTTAGTGTTTAACTTGACTAAAGGGGCCGACAAGAAATTAAAACTCCAAAGATGCCGATTAGCGAAAACTAGCTTCAAGTTTTATCCACTTTATCACTTAACATTAATGACGTCATCACTTAACGCTCATAACAGTGTCACTCAACGCAGATGGGCTAACGGATGTTTAATTTTTCATACTTTATGTAGTTATTTAGAATGTTTTAAAGAGTTGAGGTCAATTTAGAATCATCTCATTTAGTTAATTAGTTATGCTTTTATCTTTTTTATATAAAAAAGTAGCTCCTTTTATTTAGTCCTACTAATTATAACTATTATTTATCGGTAGTTTGTGGCATCTTTAAGTCCATTCAGTGTACTCATTGACTTGAGGAAGTAGTTTATAGTTTATAGTTATTTCAAAACAATCTCTTGTAATTAATTTGAGATACATTTATAGTGACATTTCAGATATAGATATACATGTTATACTGTACCTAGTTTGTGATTGTGCATTAACCTTGCAATTATAATAGATAGTCAGAGTCAGCAGAAAATCCTTACCTACTCTTAATTAATCAGAATTTGGTACTTAATTGATGTGTTAAAAGGTGTAGTAAATTTGTGTGTGTATGTAGGTGATGGCATATGTGAGTGTGGCAGCAGTAGGAGCTGCGGCACAGTCGGCGGTGTTTGCAAAGTTGGGGCAGCCAGAGCTGCAATGGATGAAGATATGCAATATGTATGACAAGTTTTGCAACCAAGTTGGGGAGGGAATTGCCAGCGCTTTATTAGTCAGTCTAAGCACAGTGCTGCTCTCTTGTGTTTCTGCCTTCAATCTCTTCCGCTTGTACGGTGGCAACAAGAACAAGACCGCCGCCAGGTGGTAGGCAGGCCGGCCGGCTCTACGAGTAGGACCCACCAAGAGTCCAAGACCAACCAGTTGCATGTAACTAAAAGACTAATCTCCTTTTACTTGGGAAATTGATGGCCTTGTTCTTGTGTGTGATGTGATCGATATATATATGATTGAGAAACTGTAGGCTCTTTGCTGTCTTTGAATGTTAAAATAAAATTGAGAGCTCGCTAGGTTCTTGTAGAGTTTATATTTTATGCAGTTGTTCCCCTGGTGAATTATATATATACTTTGGAGTTTCGGTTGTTATGGAGGTGAGGTTTTGGGGAGAGATTGCTTAGTATCGGGTAGCGGCTGATGTAAACGTTTCCGTTCGTATTTAAAGAAATTTCTATCGTTGAAAAAAAAAAAATGAAACACCCTTTTATCCCTTAAGTAGGCCTGTAAGTTAGGCCGGATCGGACCGAAGTGTAGCTGCTTAGGCCCTATCTGGCCCTAAAATTTTTGCCCAAGGCTAAACGATCCGGGTCAGGTCGGTTCTATTGAAAATAGTAAGGCCTAAGTCTTAGCCTCTGTGCCCGCGATGAACGTCTGCAGAACATTTTCCGAAATGATCATGTAATCGATATTGACAAATGACACTCACATTAGTGTTTCTAGTTTCTAGCTTAATCACTAAAAGGGAACTATTTTTATCAGCACTTCAAAAAACCTGAATAGAGATTTTTTCTTTCTAGATATAGAAATTTTGAAGCATACAATTAAACTTTTAGAGTACTAATAACAACTCTTAATCAAAACTATGCCTTTATTTGAAAATGAAATCTTTTGTTCAAAATGGCTTTTTGTTATATGGGCCTGCTGACACTTGCTCTCCTCCTCATCAGAAAACCCCAAAGTTAGTGACTTATTGATAATCATTTCGTTTTTTATTTTGGCTTTAATTTTTTGTGTTTGAGATTGGAGTAAAGTATATAGACAAAGGAAGGAAAAAGAAGCAATGGGAATTGATGACAAACTTTTTAAGCACATCATGACTCATCAATCACCATCAACATCACTGATATTATTCCTAACTTCATGAAACTAACTTGTTAATTTAGAATTTATAAATTATTGAAAGTATATGTTAGTCCAATACCCTTGGGTTCTTAGACAACCAAAAAAAAAAAGAACTCTTGCGCTCATTTGGGAGAAACACTTGGCCCTTGAATGGTATTAGACTACTACGATTCATGATTTTTCTTCGTTTAATCAAATTCTAATCAAGGTAATTCTAAAACACATAAATAGTAAGTCAAGAATCCGATTAATCACTAAATATCTCGCCACTTGTTCATGCTAGTAGGAAATATGAAAATTAATGATCACTTTCTCCTTGTGTGCTGCTGCATAATATAAAGAAGCATCCCATAATCCACTACTTCTTCTTGTGTCCGCAGCTTTCTCTTTTCTGCATGCCATTTCATTCCAAAAACTCCAAAACAAAACATATATACATCCAAAGGCGGATCCACTCTTGAACCAGGGGGGTTCTGGGACCACTCTAACGTCCGAAGAAGCGCTTATGAGAACTTCTGAGGACCACTCAACGGTGTGGGCATTTGGTGGAAGAGAGAAGATCACCTTGGTTCTGTTGTTCTTGGACCTTGGTTACAACGAAGAAGAAAGACTTTTTCTCTACATTTCCCATGTGACCAACTCTTTTTTTTTTCTTTTCTTCTAATTGTTAACCGATCAGGTTGTGGAACCCTAGCATTTAATTAGCAAACGGATGATGTATTACTCAACCAATATTTTTGTACCATATATTTGACAACATTATTTTTAAAGAATTTCCTATAAATTCATAGGACATCTGAAAAGTTTTTCGTGAAGTACTATGAACTCGTAGTTTCTTGCACTTTCATCTCACACCATCAAATTCACTAAAATACTAAAGCAAAAATTTTGATATTGTTGTATGTTATATGTTTAATAATAAACCACAAATTATCAATACAAGTAATTTTTTTTTTTTTTGTAAGTGTAAATAGGCACTTACTCATATAATTATAGTAAGTTTACTTCAATTTGCCTAGACCCGTTCTAGGCACGTAGGTGCCCCAACCTACCTCTAGATTGGAGCCCAACATCCTTTGACTGGGACCACTCAAAATTAAAATCCGAGATCCGTCACTGATTACATCTTCATATATATTTTGACATTGAGAAAAATATATATATTTTGACACACACGTGTATATATATATATATATATATATATATGTAGAGAGAGAGAGAGAGAGAGAGAGAGAGAGAGAGAGAGAGAGAGAGAAATGTTATACATCTTGGTGTATTTGTCTTTGTCATACATTATTGTTCACACCGCCCCACATTCTTCCCTTCCATTCTTCCCAAAAATTTAGTGAGTGAAAACATAGAAAATGGTCCAATGGCTATCCATGATTCCATGCCATGCTCACCAGAGGGGAGGTTGAACAAAAGAACAAAAGAACAAAAGAAAAGCAAATTATTCCTCCAAAGTCCAAACTCACCCTTCCATTTGCTAGTTTGAACATTCTCACTTGGACTTTTCTTCTTTAGCAATGCAGATGCCTCTCTGTCTCTCCCTCCACATACACTAATTAAACTAAACCCACCACAAACTAACTAACTCCCTTAGATTTGGTCACACAACCCTCTGCCGATTCTCATTTCTTTTCAAATCACTTGGAATTTCATCGAACGACTCGAACTCGATCATAACTTCACTTATTAATTAAAGGATATATACTTGCAAGTATTATCCTTAATAAAAACTACTTATAACTGATGAATCAGACATCTTATACATACATATATATTGCCACTGTCCTATACATACGCGAACACGAAGCCTCTTGTATATACTTTCTGACTCAAAATAATGGAGAGGGAAAGCCATGTGCCGAAGCCGCCATTCACTCCTCCTCCATTGATCTATTGCAGGAAAGGTTTAGAGAGCTTCAGAGAGTGAAGGCAATGAGGGAGGAGAGATAGAGAGATTGAGAATGCTAGCTGAACCAAAGCATAATAAGCAGTTGATGATGATCGATAGCGCTAGCAATCCTGCCACCATGCATTACGAGGCCGCAAGGGCAAGGTTGTTCTTCCACCACCACCACCACCCTGATCATCATCATCTTGCCCTTCCTCATGATGATCATCGGTCATCATTAGCATTCTTGTGGCCACACTTAAGAGCAAGCCTGAGGAGCTAGGGCTACTACATATATATCTAGGAGCATTAATTAATGAGACTCCGCTGTTGATCAACTTATGGCCCTCGGTCACAGCAGAAAACCCTAATTCGTTAGACAGTACTACGTACTAGTAGTTCGAATCAATTCGAAAATTCCAATTGTGACTCTGCTATCAGTGATTTGGATACTTCCCTTCATCTGTAGTAAACGAACTCATACTTGTTCTGATGTAATCATGCATGTAGACGATCTGGGATAAACAGAAATATATATAATAATTATCTTGATGCCAAGTGTGTTAACAATGCATGCATGCATGCACCACAAATTTTGTTCAATTTCGGTGTAATATAACCCAAAATTAAACATCACTCATGGAAGTGAAGTCCGGCCATCCCTTATGAACAGGAGCAACGTGACTACATATATGAACTTGGCATGCTTATAAATATCATATATACATCACTTGGCAATGGACGCCATATGTGAAATCATTCCATCCAGCTATCAAAGCCTATCATCAGGAAGAAATATGCCCTTTAAAAAAAATTCAACTTTTTGTTTCATCAGTTTGCAATTGCCAAATTTTCTTTCATTGTGAGATAACTAATTAAAATGCTGAAGACGCAATACCTTGGATGGTATAATTAGGAGTGAACCACTTATATTCACATCTTAGATTATAGTACTTCATTTATCTAGGACTTGTACCGACTTAACTTTTACACCAGCAATTTACTTGGCCCTCTAAACCAGAATCAAATCTACATGTTTACTTATGATCCTTATATTGTTTTTTACTTAAAAAAATAAAATAAAATATAAAAAAAAAGGGTTTTGCTCCTTATATTGTCAACATTACAAATGTTGCACAACCTGGTTCTTACCTAAAGTTTAATCCAATTCACATATTTTGCTTGCAACACCTTCTTATTTGTATGCGCATTTACCCAAACACAATGCAATGGATAAGTATAGAGTATAGAAACTTTAGTTGCACGCCTTGTGTAGATAATTGTTTATTTTTCATCATCTTAGCAATCTTTTGGAGACTTGGAGTTTGGAGCTTCGAAATTTGAAAATAAATAATAGAGGGTGCTATAGCTAGGGGACCTTTTGTGCTGCATAAAAGAAGCATCCAATCCATATCCAGTCCACCTCCTTGAGCAGCCGCAGCTTTCGTTTCTGCATGCCATTCCATTCCAAATACTCCAAGACAAAACATACATCGAGAGAAGAATGTTGGTCCGTTTGTCTTTGTCATATATTATTGTCCACACCGCCCCCACATTCTTTTCCTTTCTTCTCTACACACAAATTATACGTGAAAACATGAGAGTTTTAACGAAATATTCTCGGTACTGTTCATTTTTAACGAAAATCACAAGTTTACTCTAAAGAGTCACTCATGGTACTATTCACTTACAACACATTTTTATCCTTTTGATTAAAACTCAAAGTTTTCAAGCTATTTTCATTAGTTTTCTTATATATATATATAATGTGTGGCTCTATACATGATGAATGTGATAATTCATCTTTACCTGTAAATTATAGTTTGACATAATATGACATAATCAATTAAAACCAACAAAATAAAAATATATGTACACACTGTGATTTATGTACAAGAAAAAATGATCTTTAATTACCAAATAATATATATGGAAAGGAACTGATAATGTAAAGAAAGAAAAAAGAGCCACCAAAACATTAATAAAAAGCTCCATCGTCTTCAAAGCTAGGAAGGACTTTAAGTTGACAGAGTATCATCCAACCTATTGTTCCTCCAAACACTCCCTTCCATGTGCTTGTTTCTAAGTTACATTCTCTTTGGAATTTTCTCCAAACCCTTTTCTCCTTTAGCAATGCCTTTGCCTCTTCCCCCACATACACTAGCTAAAGTAAACAAACAAACTCCCTTAGATTTGGCCACACAACCCTTTTCTTTTTGGACTTTGCTGCTTGGCTGCCGATTCTCATTCCCTACTGAAATTACTTTAAAAATACACCCAGCAACTAAATCCACTTATTAGATTAATTAACTGGAGCACACAATCTTATAAAACATGCATGCATCATGCATGTCACTATCCCCAAAATCCTATATATACACACACATGAAAGCTTAGAGGCCACTTCCCACAACCCTAATTTTGAAGCTAAGTCCAACTCTTTTCTGATCAAATGGATAGAGAAAACCACGAAACGACTGTCGTTCATTCCTCCATAGCTCTACTGCAGGAAAGGTTTAG
>JAOTRO020000016.1:1009219-1023298 GCA_028566515.2 Pyracantha coccinea | reverse complement strand
ATGTTCTCTTTAAGTTTGTTGCTTCCGCTTGTGCATATGGTTACGTCACGCTCACGTGACGGCCAGCATGCCTTGATTTTCAGTCGGGGTGTGTCATATTGGTTTTTTAATTGTACTTGAATTTATTATGTAACATATAAATAAATGTCTACCGATACTTAAAAAACACATAATTGTATTGGGATACATAAATAAAATAAAATAAAGAATGATATATAAAGTAAAAAGTACTAAAACATATTGAAAACATAGGGAACAAACATATAAAAGTTATCTATTTTCTGTCTAACTGAGTGTCGTGACCTAAGCCATTTTCTTAAATAAAAAAAATAAAGCAAAAAGAGTCACAAAACCGCATAGGCTAGTTTAGGCAGGTTAGGCGGTCTTTCTTATTTTATAAACGCCTAGTGATTAATCGTGGTGGTGGCCAACTGCCTAACGCCTAGTCGAAGCCTTTTAGAACATTGATATTTTTATTTTTATACAATGATATTCTAAAGGGAGTTGATTACTACACACATTTTTTATCCATTGACACACTCATTTTCATATCTGGTCATCAAAGAGAATAAATCAAATGAAAACAGGGGATATAATTAAATAAGGATGTATTTTCTTATTCCGAACAAAGAAGATGAGATATTTTATTCTAAAGAGAAACGAAAATGAGATGAGTCACACAATAGATCATTGAGTAAGTCATAATATTTTATATACAAGTAATGAAAATTTTGGCTAGACTAGAATATTGGTTGTTTATTAAACTATAGCATGGATTTGAAAGCGCATGATAAGAATGGGTCCATATATAATACAGGAATTAAATTTTTAGTTAGCTAATGTTGATTATGTGAAAATGACATTGGTCCAAATCATGTAGTGGTAATGTGACTTTGGTTGGTGATTTTTGAGTAATCTCATGGTCATGGTCAAAAGGAGTAAAGACTAAAGAATAACATTTATGACATGAGTTATGAGGGCTCATCCTAACCATTACCATGGACCTAACCCAACCCAAGGTATATAGAATACATTGCCCCACTTGTCACTTACATTTACCAACTTCCCTCATTTTTCTTTTGATACTACCTGGCTGCTGCAAATTTAGTAGCAGTTCTTGTTTCTACGCAATTATGTATGAACACGTATCCAAATAATTGAAATTATAGACATAGATTAGACATGTGTTCATCTGTGAGCTGTTATTGAATTTGCAGTAGCCAAGTAGTGTTCTTTTCATTCCCTCCTTGGTTGTGTGGAGTACTAGTGCAACAAATTTATTTAGGGGGAATGTTGATATGAGATTTTGAGGTATGTATGGAGTTATGAACACACCTTTTGACCTTGAAAATTTTTATTTTTTAATTTTTTGGTACCAAGGCCGAAAGAGTTGCTAAAAAGAGATCATAATTAAACATTTAAAATTCACATTTTAAATCCAATTAGAACAAGATTATGTGCGAGCGGTGCTTAACATCAAACCAAATCTAGTATAGTATTTTTCAATGTCAAAAAGCAAATATAAAAAAAGGGAGTTGTTATTAGCACTTCAATAATCTTATTTGGCACTTTAAATTTTCTATAATTAAGAAGAAAAATACACTTATGAGGAGTGTAGAATGAGACTTTTTGAGTGCTAATAACAGCTCCCTAAAAAAACCGGAGCCCAACTTCTCAAGCATCAGCAACCCAAAAAGCAAAAACTTTGTTCTTTTCGTTATATAAATAATAGTGTTAATCAAGCATAGAGAACAGAATCAGCGCGATAACACCAGTAGCATATTAGTTATTTTTTTGTCGAATTTAGGGTTGCTTAGGTGATGACCTCCTTCTTCTCTAAGTTAAGAATAACCTGTTATCCATAGAAAAATTTTAATCCTTCCACTCGACACTCAGATCACCGAGGGCGATTTTCGTCCCCGCTCGACGGTCGGTCTTTGCAGTCAAGTTCTTTTCTGTTTTTAGATTCGTGGGCCAATACCGAGGAAACCTTTGCATGCCTTTAAATTATCTTTTTGGAGGCCTACACCCCTTAGAAATTGTTTACCTAAGACCGTTCCTTGAACTGTAAGTCTTGTCTTAACACAATATTAGAATTATAGCTCTTCAAGAGTGCTATCTCATTCATGAATCGGGTGCGGCCAAAGTGGTTAAAAATATTCACATGCCCACTCGTGTTATGTTTGGACGAAGTATAAAATTTCAAGAACTCTTTAAAATGACACATTTCTAGGTGTAATTTGGAAAGTCTTTGGCTTAGTGTTTTCGTAATACATTTATAGCGTTTCGGTACTAGCTTTGTTGTACTTTATAATTCATTATTACAATAAAGTTGTATTTTTAACAATTGAATATTAAATTCTCTATAATAAGAGTTGCTAGAACTACGATAAAAGTATTCTTTTGTGCTTGTAAGTGACTATTCCACTTAAGGTAGATTATTGTTCTATAAAAATTAAACAAAACTAGGAGTATAAAAATGCTGATTGAAATCGATTTAAATATTTTTATTTATTTTTTAAACAAACGAAATTATCTACACTGCGGGATGTAGAGTGAATCAAACCTCACAATAAGTGAGCAATAACATGGTTCAAATTCGCGTTTAACAATAATCGAATCTAAAACCTCTCACTTACACTAAGCCATATCGAAGCTAAATATTTTTCTTTCGAATTAGCTTTTTAACCATGACCAAGTGCTTATTTGAAAGGGACAAAAAAATATAAAAATAGAAACTAAAATCAAAAAAGGAAAAAAAGAAAAAGAAAAAGGGTATCTCCACCTGCAAAAAGACATACGGACAAAACAACATGAAACAAGACGGTTGCGCGCGAATGTCTCGTCATTTTGCTAAAAACCGTCCGACAGCTTGCGCGCGAATGTTGGCACCGCCACCAAATCTGAAAAACTGTGACTTTCGTACGAAAATTTAAACTAAATAAAAATACCAAAATTTACCCAACACTAATCACGAAAATTTACTTTTCATTACCGCGCAATTAACAAGTAATCCCTCCCTCGATAAAAATAAAATAAAAAACCCTAACGACCTGATAGGAGAGACTCCTCTGGCTCTCGCTCTCGCTCTCGCTCTCACTCTCACTCTCACTCACCCACTCACTCACTCACTCACTCACTGGAAAGTCGATCCGCTTCTTCCCAGCTCTCTGGAGCTCTGGAGCTCTGGAGCTCTGCAATCAAAGCAATGCGATCCGCATTCTGATCAAATCTCAGCCCTCCATTGTTAGCCTTGATGTAAATCTCAGCTCCCGCACTCTCCTCTGCCGATTTGCCCCTTTGGATCTCTGCAAGTAACCAAGCACTCCCTTTCCATTTTTTTTCTTTTTTTAATTGCACTTTTGATTTTGTTCAGCATATGTTGGCCGATTATTCCTTGCTTCGATCGATAACAAAGGGGTCGCTTTTATTTTGCTTTTTATTTTTATTTTTTTTTTGGAATTTCTGAGATTCATCGTTTTGCTTTTTGAAGGTGCTTAGTAATGGAAGCGACTTTTTATTAAGGAATGCTTTTTGGTGCTTGCTGTGATCTTGAAGCTACTTGGTCTTATTTCTTCCACTCAGCTACTCACTCACTCGCTTGCTAATCAAAATCCCACTTTTTTAAGACTAATTACTTCCAGCAATTTCATCTTACTTACCACAACTTGGTACATTTTTAATTTTTTGCTACTTGTGTGTGTGGTTTTCGAGTTTTCGTAATGTTAGTATTCGGTTTCTTTTTCTGGGTGTTTTTACTTTCCCGAATTCGATTTTTATTAGTTGAAATTCAGTGTTGTTTTCAACTCCACAACATAGGAAAGGCTCGACCGAAAAGGAGATTAAGCTAGTCTTTCGAGTCAAATTTTTTTCCTTATGTATCCAAGGAAGCAATGAAATTGTTTACTTTGTTTTCTTTGAGCTCACAATTGTGTAAAAGAATCACAGGTCGTAGTAACTGTAGTGGTCATTTTCCTGGTAATTATTGTGTTTTTCTAAATTTAGCCTACTTTAGGATCAATTCGTATTATTGACTCTCGGTGTTTCTGATGATTCAGATCTTGTGGAGTACTGAAGTTGGATACTTGAATGGTAAAAATGGTGGCCGTGGAGTTGGGGTGCGCACTTGCCGTACTGTTTTCCCTTTTAGTTATTGGCAAAGCTGATGTTTACATCGTGACGATTGAAGGAGAGCCTATTATAAGTTACCAAGGTGGTGTTGATGGATTTGAAGCCACTGCAGTGGAATCTGATGAAAAGATTGACCCAACTAGGTATTTTCAAATTTTCTGCATGATTTTTTCCAAAGTATCTTTGTATATCTTATTCTTCACACGCACAATTATGTATTTATTTATGTATGTATGTATCTTGCATAAGAATATTATCCTATTACCAACCAATCATAGGCAGCCTGGGAGGTCTTGACCATTCCCAAAAGCATTGAAATTAGATTTCTATGTGGTTATTGTTTCATGTAGTCCAAGTGGGGTCTTAGACTTCGGAGGTATCTTTGTTGGGCCAAAGAATTTTCTGAATAACTTGTGTGTTGTTGGGTTGTATGAATTCTAGTTCTTTGGTTGACTCTGCATAGGCTTTGTAATGTCAAATCATGTACAAACAAGTTCGTGGATATGCTTAGGTGTGTAAAACGTAAACTAATTTCAAGCTAGATATTGACTTTGAGAGTGTAGAACCGGTGATAGTGACTTCAACCTCAATCCCTCCTAGCAAGCTTGGGTTAACGGGTTTTGCTTGCACGCAGGACCTGATGCTGTCTAGCTTACTTTTCTGCTATTTTCTTGTTTAATTATATTAGAATCATAACTCAGTACAAACAGAGAGATATCTTTCTAAATCCATCCATGAATGGCTTTGCTTGCATACTGGACAGGACATTGCCTAGCTCTTTTTTACTAATTGTTTGCCATAATTATTTTAAAGTAATGACTTTTTATCATACAATTTATTTTAAAATGATAACCACTCAGCATGAACAGAGGTAGGTGTTTTAAAAATATTAATTGCTGCAGAAGTAGAAAAAGGAATGTGAGCATTTACTTGAGGCCAGATGGTGGTGGTATGAAATTCGAGAATCTGTCAAAGTCATGCATGATTTAATTGTATGAATCTAATGACATTGATGGAGATCTATTAAAAAGAATTACTACCATCACTAGAGAAATGTTTTGGGACCATTTGTGAAATCATATGAAATGCCACAAATCCTCTATATATTATGTTAATATTTGACATTTGATTGATCCTTTTACAAAAGATGATAAAGTCCATCGAAAAATTGATCCAACAAATAGAACTGTCAATTCTATTTCGCTTTTAGGAAATGACCTTGCAGGTTAGGGTAGAGTTACACACGACAATCTGTCATCTGTTTTGTTTGTGTTTATTATGGCAATAATTTCTTTGTTATTGCTCAAGTCTTACCATCAATTGGTTTTTCGTGAACTGACTTTCTTAGATCTTTAAGTGAATCTTACAACATGTTTCCTGTTTGAAGTAGTTGTTGGGATATAGTAATTAGTTTCATCAATTTATTTCCTAACAAATTGAGACATATGCATCATGTACATGTTCATACAGTACCATTATGTGACAGCTTACATACAACTAGTTACTTTGTCCAAAAAGAGATTGCCTTCCAATATGATCTTGTTGTCTACAAAGTTCACGTCTTTCATCCTAAACTATCATATACTTGATCGGATATTTCCCTTCACGAATGGGGCAGTTATCTCTCTGATTCTGAATCATGAAATGGACTGATAAATAACATTTGTTCTCTTTTGGCCATTCTTTTGGTTTCTTTCAGTGAATCAGTCACATCGTATGCCCGATACTTGGAGAGTAAACACGATATGCTTCTTGGCATGTTGTTTGAGGAAGGGAGCTACCAAAAACTCTACAGCTATCAACATCTTATTAATGGATTTGCTGTCCACATTTCTCATGAACAGGTGACAACTTGGACAGACACTTCCTCTTATAATGCTTATATGAATGACTGATATTGATGTCTTCTCGTACATTCTCATTTTCTTACGCTGTCCCTTTCATTAGTAGGCAGAAACATTGATGCGTGCTCCTGGTGTGAAATCGGTGGAGAGAGATTGGAAGGTGAGGAGACTTACAACCCATACTCCACAGTTTTTAGGGCTCCCAACCGGAGTATGGCCGACAGGAGGTGGCTCCGATAGGGCTGGAGAAGATATTGTGATAGGGTTTGTGGACTCAGGGATTTATCCGCACCATCCAAGCTTTGCGAGCCACAATACCGATCCTTATGGGCCTGTTCCAAAGTATAGAGGTAAATGTGAAGTTGATCCAGACACCAAGAGGAGCTTCTGTAATGGGAAGATTATTGGAGCTCACCATTTTGCCAAAGCTGCAATAGCAGCTGGAGTATTTAATCCTTCTATTGATTTTGCCTCTCCTATGGACGGTGATGGACATGGAAGGTTAGGCCCCACACCTCTGTTACACGTTCTTCACGGGAACCTGTGCTATTGTGTATTTGCTGTCATTCTGAATGGATATTCTTGGTTTACATCAGTGTTTCATAAATTTAAAGAAACAAATTAGTTTCAAAGAAGTAAAGAGATAAGTACATTTCTTAGTAAGCTTAACACAATTGGGTATCATCCGTGAAGGCCATACCATGAATGGCATCAATTGAGGAATTCAATTAGTAAGCTTAGTTACTCTTCCACAAATAACAAAATGTTTTATACTTTCTTCTGTGAACAAGGAGATGAGGACATTTCTTAAATGACATACATTTCAATGAATATGAGCATAGGGATAGCATTATGCTAACGTATTGATAAAATATCGTAAAATTATAACTTTGATGGATTTACAGAAGATGTAACTTTTGGGGTTTCACTGTTCAGAAAAGGAAAACTGTGACAACCATAAAAGTTCCTGGTTCCTACCACTTGGTATTGGCAGAAACTATTTTGCTTTCGTTTTAGGCAACATTTATCATAACATAAATCTTTTGATTCCTTTTCCTTTTCCCCTTCCTGCTTGTGTCAATTGAGATTTTTTTTTCTTCTATCTGAAGCTCTTTTCCTCTTTTTGTATCATTGTCTTCCAGTCACACTGCAGCTATTGCAGCTGGTAATAATGGAATTCCAGTGAGAATGCATGGTCATGAATTTGGGAAAGCAAGTGGGATGGCTCCCCGTGCCAGGTGAGGAATAATAAGTTCCTCTGGTCATTTCTTGAATTAAAGTAGTAAATGTTATTCTTTCTTTTAATCGAGATACATAAATTTCTGTCTTCAGAATTGCTGTATATAAAGCCCTTTACAGGCTTTTTGGAGGGTTTGTTGCAGATGTAGTAGCCGCAATTGATCAGGTGTGCAATAATTCCATAACATGAGCAAAAGACATTGGGTTAATGCTTGGTGCACTTATTTTTGTGTACATTTGAGCGTGCGTGGGTGCCTTTTTTATGTGTGGGTATGAGCACATGCAGATATATCTTCCTGCTCACTCTGCAAAATTCTATCAATATGTATTCTTTAGAGATAAGATAAAAATAAGAGTATTTTCTAGTTTGTCCTCTTGTTCACATCTCCATCATCTTACAGATAAAAGAGGCTAAAAGGTTTAAGTTGGTGACTGCTCACATATTTCATTGAAGATGAAACAGATAGATGTTGCCTTGCCAACTAGTTTTACATTCTTTTGGGTTATTACCTTTGGTTGCTATGTCTGGAATGGTGGTTCTTATTTGAACATTTTTTTTTATCAGGCTGTGTATGATGGAGTGGATATACTGAGCCTTTCTGTGGGGCCAAACAGTCCTCCAGCTACCACGAAGACCACTTATTTGAATCCTTTTGATGCCACACTTCTTTCAGCTGTGAAAGCAGGTGTGTTTGTTGCACAAGCAGCTGGGAATGGAGGACCTTTTCCAAAAACTTTGGTTTCTTATAGTCCTTGGATAGCTTCTGTTGCTGCCGCCATTGATGATCGCAGATACAAAAACCACCTAACGCTTGGAAATGGAAAAATATTAGCTGGACTTGGGTTGTCACGTAAGTATCTGTTTTGGGAGCAAAAGTATTTAGTTATGTTCTTCTAGTATATTGTTAGTAGCAGATTCATCAGTAACTTAAATGCTTTCTGCATAATCTCCTGGAAAAAAAATTTCTTTGTTAATCAGCTATGTAACCCAGACTTTAGTTCAAGCTGACAGTTCTGGTTTAGGCTAAACTCTAATAGGTAGCCATTAAGCTAAATGACTTGTAATCAATCTATAGACTCTCCCTCAACTTGTAGAATGAACATTGACAATTCTCAGCTTGCTGCAAATAGAATAACAGTATGTTTATGAGATTTTCAGAAAAATGTGGACAGCTCAGGCTCATTTGTAACATAGATTAGAAGGGGAAATCCTTTCATTCCACAAGGACCAAAGTAAATAAGCCAAGAACTGAGAAGAGATGGTGAAGGCGTAGTGGAACCTGTGGCATAGCAACAACAGAGAAGTTGTTGACTTTTTCTCTTTGTTGTGGTCAAAGTAGCGTAAGAACATCAATGGGTTTAGGTATCAGGACAGTATTGCTCTGATACCATGTTGAAAAGCAAGTTTCGAACAGGGAGATAAGCGTGGTTGTGTTTAAGATTCAAATGAAAGCATTACAATGATTTATTTGGGATTCCAGGACATATACTCTGGTAATCAGCTCTAACAAGTAGACCTTTATTAAGCCAACAACCCTAACTTTTTGCTTAATGCATCATAACCAGCGAAAATGGTAAAGGCCTAATAAAAGACAGCCTCATTAGCATGAGTCAGACATGTTTGATTTCAGGTTGATTTTTGTAATGCCTCGACATGGATCCTGGAGCATTCCACAGTTGTGTTATCTTGCGACCACTTCAATTTACAGCAGTTATCGCTTGTATTTTTTTAATACATGCTTTTTGCATTCCAAGGCAATTGCTGGTTCACATTCTACAATTTCGCATTTCCGAAGCCTGAAGTATTCCCCCTCTGTTTCCCTTTTTGCAGCATCGACACATCCAAATCAAACATACACGCTGGTTGCTGCAAATGATGTGCTTCTTGATTCTTCTGCAGTGAAGTATAGCCCCTCAGACTGCCAGAAACCAGAAGTTTTAAACAAGAACTTGGTTCAGGGGAATATTATTCTTTGTGGCTATTCATTTAATTTCGTTGTTGGTACTGCATCAATCAAGAAAGTGTCCGAAACAGCCAAAAGTCTTGGTGCAATCGGTTTTGTTCTTGCGGTGGAAAATGTTTCACCAGGGACAAAATTTGATCCTGTTCCTGTAGGCGTTCCTGGGATTCTAATCACTGATGTTGAAAAGTCAATGGTAATACTTCAACTTTTCACCTTAACGAAACGGTGTCTATTTTTTTGGCTTATAGAGTTTGATTTCTTGTAATCAAGTAATAGAGTATGGAACATTCTTCAAGTGTTTTGTGAAATCAGATTTAATATGGTAGCATATGAGCGTATATTATACTCATGCAAATTCATTTGTCTTTGACCTCTTTGACCAGAAAAAAAAAAATCCGTTTTTGTCATTTCTTTGTAGCATATGAGCTTGATACTGTATGATAACTTACGGTGCTTACCATCTATTACAACTTCTTGTACTACTATTTATGTCTTTGGCCCCTTTTCCTTCTTATGCATATTCTAACTTTTTCCCTTTCTGCAATTATGTGCACGATTGGTTCTTGGTGCTCTGGTGTCGATGTTGTTCAGGATCTTATAGATTATTACAACATCTCAACTGTTAGGGATTGGACTGGTCGTGTGAAGAGCTTCAAAGCTATAGGTAGCATTGGGAATGGTTTGATGCCTATACTCCACAAGTCTGCACCACAGGTGGCACTGTTCTCTGCTAGAGGACCCAACATCAAAGATTTCAGCTTCCAAGAAGCAGATCTTCTCAAACCGGATATTCTAGCTCCTGGTTCTCTGATTTGGGCTGCTTGGTCTCCAAATGGAACAGATGAACCAAATTATGTTGGTATGAATCTAATCAAAGCATTCAAGTGTTCTTTCCCCATATTTTGATGTTCCGAACTTTTTTAGTACTTTGCCGTCTATCAAACTTTAGTCACAAAGCGGTTTGTGAGGTTTCAAATTCTGAAATAGGTTATGAAAATATTGGAGAGATATGCTTGTTTTGCTTAGAAAATAAGGGGAAGATGTTTAGATTTCTTTCCTTCACAGCCGTCTAATTAAACGTAAGTCAATAACGATTGTACCTCTAGCGATGCACTTGACATATTAAGGGATTATTTTCTTTGAGCAGGGGAGGGATTTGCCATGATTTCTGGAACAAGTATGGCTGCGCCACATATAGCGGGAATAGCTGCTCTTATAAAGCAGAAGCACCCTCATTGGAGCCCCGCTGCCATCAAATCAGCTTTGATGACAACATCAACAACTATCGACAGGG
Source organism: Pyracantha coccinea (assembly GCA_028566515.2). Taxonomy (NCBI): domain Eukaryota; kingdom Viridiplantae; phylum Streptophyta; class Magnoliopsida; order Rosales; family Rosaceae; genus Pyracantha; species Pyracantha coccinea. The sequence goes on along the minus strand of JAOTRO020000016.1, from coordinate 1,012,826 downwards.
CTGGAAAACCTCTTCAAGCACAACAATATTCTGAAACACAAACCATTAAGTTTGTCGGTGCCACCCCTTTTGATTATGGGAGTGGCCATGTTGATCCAAAAGCTGCTCTGGATCCTGGACTAATCTTTGATGCGGGTATGTATTCTTCTACCTTCTTGATGTGGTTTTACGCTATCGGACTTATCTTTGGCACATTATGTGATGAATTCTCAATCGAATAATTTTTTGTTTTTTAAATTTTAGGGTATCAGGATTACTTGGGTTTCTTGTGTACAACAGCTGGTATTAATTCTAATGAGATAAAGAACTACACAAACTCCCCCTGCAACTACACTATGGGCCACCCGTCAAATTTCAACTCTCCGTCAATCACAGTAGCTCATCTTGTGAAAAGTCAAACAGTTACACGCATGGTCACAAATGTTGCTGAAGAAGAAACCTATGTGATCACAACCAGAATGGCTCCAGCCATTGCCATTGAAGCCAGCCCTCGGGCAATGACTCTGAGACCTGGCGCATCACGAAAGTTCTCAGTGACTCTGACAGTTCGGTCTATCACTGGAGCCTACAGTTTCGGAGAGGTGATAATGAAAGGTAGCCGGGGGCACAAGGTGAGGATCCCAGTAGTAGCTATGGGTTACCAACGGTAGTTTTGGTTGGTAAATTAAAAGTTTTAGCCGTTATCGTTGTAATATTCTTTGAAACCTGTAGGAATAAGGTGTGAGGCTAGATGTATGTGGAGTAGCCGTAAAGAGAACCGGTAAGAGGGAAGACTCTTTGTTTCTTCCACTTATAAGTTTTGCTAAATTGGTTTGGTACAAGTTTTGCTCCTTGCATTTCATTTGGGGATGGTTATTGGAACGTAATTTGTTTAAGGGGAATGCTAGCTACCTTTCGCTACTTACTGTCTACGGCGACATATGGTCATGGGCTCAGTGAAGTTGACCACTCTTTTTTCTTATCCTATGTACACTTATTTATATTGTACCCATCCTTGTATTCAACTGTAGGATAATACTTGTTTACTCAAATGATGAGTATGAGTTCTTATTTCAAAATTGTTCGTTGTCGGTTCATAGAACTTCATGTTTGTGATCAAAACCGTTCATATTATAAATCATTCTATATAGGTCGAATTTGTAAAAAATCAAATAAAACTAAGGTCATTTAGTCATCGAACTGTATAAAAACAGATGAACGAAATTGGTAAAAGCATTACGAAATTACAAATTGTCTATGTATTTGCTACAATATATTGACTAAACGGCCTTAGTTTTAATTCATTTTTTTTCATAGGTGACCTTTACAGAGGGATTCATAATATCAACGGTTCTGATCGTAAATGTAAAACTCTATGATTCAAACACGAAGAGTTTTAAGTAAGGTTTTCTACTCATCCTTGAGTAGCCAAACATTATTATGTACCTTATCAATGACTTAAACTTAATTGTTTTGTAAATTTACTCAAATATGCACTTATACGCACTTAATTATATACTTAATTATTACTTTTGGATAAGATTATTTGTTGTTAGTCATATTATATAATTAAGAAAAATGTTAGGAAGACCACATTTTTGAACTATATTTAGTGTTCTAAAAGTCCTCGCCTAGCGTCGTCTGGGTCCCACCTAAGCACTAAGCGGCTAATAATCACTGCCATAATTAGGCCATGAGCGTTTAAAAAATAAGAAAGGTCATCTAAACCTGCCTAGGATCCCGCCTATCTTGTTTAGACCTACTAGGCACCCGCCTAAATTGCTACTCTTACTCAGACAGAAAGTATATAACTTTCATTTTGTATTTTATTTTTCAATAAATTGTAAGAAACTTTATAATTAGTGTTTGAGAGTTTATACTTGGATGAACACTAATTATATGTTTCGTCCCCATGTTTTCAATATGTTATAGTACTTTATAATTTATAGGGAACTACCCAAAAATAGGACAATTTCTTAATCTTGGGACAGAAATATGACATTTCAAATATACACAGCATGCACATGTCATGCACAATAATCAAATAGAAATAGGATTTTTCTTACACCTTGAAATGACCAAATTGTCCTCCCATATAAATGGGTTATCTAAAAATTTCAACCCTTATTTCTCATTTTATAGAGAGAGAAACAAAAAGGAGGGAAAGAAAAAATCTCTCTCGCCCAATTCTAGTTCGAAGAACCCTAACCCACCCATCTTCTTCATCCAAGCTCTCCCTCTCTCTCTCTCTCTCTCTCTCTCTCTCTCTCTCTCTCTCTACATTTCGAATATGCACAAGAGCTCACTCTCTAACTCACCCATCTTCTTCGATTTTTAACTTTTCATTTGTAGGTTTTGTGAACTGGGTTTGCTTAATTTTGCTTTTTGATTGATGGATTTTTGTAGTTGAAGTGATTGGTTTGGTGTTTCTTGGAGACCCGATTTTGATTTTTGATTTTTTATCATTATGTGGGTTTTCATTTCTTCTGTCTTCTCCCTCCCTCTACTCCTTCTCTCAATCCAAATTTACAAGCACTAAAATAGGGTTGGCTTTTACTGCAACTAAATAAAAAAACGTATTAAAGGTCAATTGCCTTTTGGAGAAGAGATAAATTTTAGGGAAAATTGAGAAATCAGAGTGGAAAGAAGTAAGAGAGAAGGATACGGATGAAATTGTTTCGCGTGCTTGTTCGCTCTCTTCGTATTAAGCTCACTCATACACTATATGTACAGGACATACACATGTTATGCTCACAGATATGAGCTCAACCCAAAAACCATAGCTCACAACTCTTTCTGCGAAATCAGAAAAATGACGCAATCAGATAAATGACCCTAAACTTTATATGAAGAATCGAAGAGTCATTAATTTGAATTTTATATCAAATTTGATTGGGTTAAATATTTTAAGGATTTGGAAATTTCAGTTTGAATGGGCACGGAACTGAATCAAAGGAAATTGTTTCACGAACTCGTTCACTTTTTTTGTATTTGCAAGACCTGCCTTTGAATCAAAGGAAAAAGTAGTAAACTACGTTAATGTGAAGAGTATCAAAGATGTAAATACGCACCATATACACTATATGCACACCACATGCACATATTATGTACCGTACATACACACGATATGCACAGAACGGGAGAAACTTTAACGGCAACATTTTGGTATAGTGGATACAATTAAAACATAATTGTTATGTATATAAGGTTACAGTGACAGTTTGAAAAGTGTTGTTGCGTATATCAACCATTGCTTTACCGTGCATGTGGAAAACATGATACTCGTTGTCGTTATTTCATGGACACGCATGGCCCTCAATGTCCTCTAAGCTTTTTCTTAATTTTGTTTTTCACCAAGGCTAACTAGGTTGTGGTCATACTCGCTAAATTTCGGGGCACAACATACGTGCATCATAACTAGTAAACATTCTTGTTTCTCATATTAAGATGTAGCCATACACACCACATGCACATTACGGAAAAAAATTCACAAATTTCTGCAATTGGACACTTGAACTAGAAATTATTCCATCCCAGTTTTGTAGCACGTTAAAACTTGAAATTTATTCCACAACCCATACGCCCCAACATGAAACACAAACCCTAATTTAACTTCTAAGTATTAATT
>JAOTRO020000016.1:984301-1002457 GCA_028566515.2 Pyracantha coccinea | reverse complement strand
GAACTGAAGTTTTGAGCTATTCTGATGGTATTCTGGTCCACCACTAGAACTAGACCCAGAAGCTGTTATGTCCAAGTATACCATGATCGTTTGTATGCTAGATGCAAATGAGACCTTTATGGAGGATATGAAGCATAAGGTTCCATATTGAAGCATGAGGCAACCATGCACTAGATCAGACATCTTATGCGCTAATAATCTTTTGGCATAAAGTAGCATTGCGCCTACACGCTACCACCAAATTGGTGTTAAAGACGTTTTTCCATTACTACGGATTTGGGGTTATCTATCCCTATGCATCTCAGAATAAATCACAACCCCTTGATTTTCGGAATGATGCCTACCTTGTGGGATTCGCCGAATCAAACTAACTATTTGACTGCACAAGGTACGTTATCGAATGGTTATGTCTTTACCATTAAGGAACACCGCAATATCTTGGAGGTCAATCAGATAAACATTTGTTGCGAAACCTTTGAATCGTTCCAAGACTCACTGTATCTCATCATGGGAGAAATATGGTTAAGAACTCTTGTTGAGCATATTCAAAATCTCTACGATTTTCATCCATCATTGAGTCCCAACAATGATCCATGAAGACAACGCTGTATGTATTGACCAAATCATGATACATCTAACAAGTCAATCCCAAGCATATTGTGTCTACATCAACATAAGCATCAGAAGATTGAAGTCAAGCAGTCTGATCCCAAAACAACCTTGCCGACCTCTACACGACATCATTGCCAAAGTCTACCTTCCAGAAGCTTGTTCGAGGAATTGGTATACGTAACTTTCTCACTTGTGATGCTTGTAGTTTCATTTGGAAGTTTTATCAAACTCAGGGGGAGTATCCAGAAGTATACCCACTTGAAGTTAATGTACTCTTTTTCCTACGATAATAAGCATTTTTCCCACTGGGTTTTTGCCACCTGACTAGGTTTTGACGAGGCACCCATCCTGGGTTGGTCATACATTTATGTACGTTCTACTTGCGTACCGAAGACGTATAGTTTTGACTTAATGCAACTTCTCACTTTTCTCCTTTGACTATGGGTTTTTGTCCCACCTTGGGTTTTGCCATAGCGATGTTTTGTGAGTTTTACCACCTATGCATTCTTCCGTTTGTTTTGAGACTCGCATTCGCTACTTGTGCAGTTTAGACGAGATGAATTCTTCAACTACTTCTATATTTGCATGAAGATCTGATGTGCCATCTAATTGAGTATTTTCACACTCAAGGGGAAATTGTGTGACATATGTTCTAATACATATTGTGATTGTGTAAATCCTAAGTAGAGATGGATTAGGAATCCTTTGGGATCTAGAAGATCTTTCCTAATAGACTTTGTATTACTTGGAGAGCAAATTTCTCTCCTCCTTATTACTTTAAATAAAGGCACAAGGATTGAGGAATTAACACACAATTCCTCAAGTCCATTCTCCACTCTCTTTCTCTCCATGGCACACCCCTTAGATAAATATAGGCCACAACAAATTTTTCAATTTTTTTTTCCTGCAACAAAACGGTTCAAAAACCACCATCCCCCACTTCTATTTTGTCCATCATCCCAACTTCTATTTTTCCGATGCACAATTCCAACAAACTAAAAATATTACTTTTCAAAATCAATTTAATAAACAAAAATTTACACTTTCATTCCATATAATAATATATATCAAAAAGAACAAAGTTCTTTCCAAACAGAAAAATAACCTACACGTCCAAATACAACAAGTAACACATGTAAGTGGTAGATTGTCTTGATAGTCAAAGGTATGATTTTGATAATTTACCCCTAAAAATTCCAATATAATTCCCAATGAAAAATTTGAGAAACACCACCACCCATGGTCGTTCATGACCTCGAGAGAATATTTTGATGTCATTTGGATGAGTTTGTCAGAAATAATAAAGGAGTACATCGATGTGTTAGGCTTTTAGTTATTGCGTGTAGAGATAAAAATGAATATTTATTTTCTTTTTATTATTTATTTAAAGACAAACTTGAATTTTGGGGAAGAAATTTTTTTAATTGGGTGTTAAAATAAGATAATTCGGTCCAAATAAAACCTCCCATGAATAAATAAACACGGTTATTGCAGTGGATATTTCGTTCGCATAAACCCGCTCAATCATCCTCTCTCTCTCTCACACACAGAGTAGGGCTTCGAAACCCTAGAAGAGGTGGAATCATCTGGTTAGAAGTTAGAACCCTAAGGTACTCTCTCTCTCTCTCTCTCTCTCTCTCTCTCTCTCTCTGCCTTAAACCCTAATATTTTCGTCCTCCCAAAAGTTCTAAGATCCCGTTTGTCGCCCACATCGGACGTACAGGGCAGGGCAGGGCGGACGAATCTCTCAACTAGGCTTTGCTACAAAATTTTATGTTTGTTTTGCTTAATGGTGCAATCGTTTTTATTTTTATTTTCTGGTGCTTGATTCCTATCTGGGTTTGAGGTTCTCATTCAATTAACACTAAATTTTTGAGATTCAGAAGTTATTATTCCAAATTGGGTTTCCTTTTACTTGGAAAAATAGAAGATTTCTTTGTATTTGATTTAGGATTAGTGTCTTATGGTTAATACTGTATATATGCAGACGGGTTTATCGGATTTTTTTTAATAATTTGGATGTCTTACTTTCAGTATGACTGTTTGTGTTCCCATCTTTTTCAGATTCATCTTCGAAATTTGGAGTGAATTAGTTTTCTGTATTTAGTAGCATGGCAGCTCTGTACTTACCAAAGTGGTCTTATGTGTATATATAAATGCTTCGACATTTAATATGAGTGTTTTTGGAATTGTAATGTGCAGGTTGTGGTTAGGACAAGGCTGTTTTTATGCCTGTTAATTAGCCGATTTCATACTTAAGTGTTCTGTTTTTTCTGTAGGGAAAATGATAGGGTCCATTTTGCCCTTACCGGCTCCTCCTTCTGATGGAGACCTTGGGCCTCTTCCGGAATCCCAAGTGACTGAACTTAGTCAGGACGAGAACCAATTGAACGAGGAGCTGAGCAAAGCCAACTCTACTTCAGTTGCAACGCATACCAGGGCTATTGGTATCATACATCCTCCTCCAGACATTAGAAACATTGTTGACAAAACTGCCCAATTTGTGGCAAAGAATGGACCAGAGTTTGAGAAAAGGATTATGGCTAATAATACCGGAAATGCAAAGTTCAGTTTCTTGATTTCGACAGATCCCTACCATGCATATTATCAGCATCGGTTGTCTGAATTCCGTGCCCAAAATCAGTCTTCTGGACAGCAACCATCTACACAGCCTGCAGATTCTGCTTCACCTGAGTCTGCCCCACCAGCTCCAGCTGCAGATGGTGAAGCAGGAGCCCCAAAGCCTGATCCCTCTGCCCAGTTTAGACCTGTTCGCAAAGTGCTCGAACCACCACAAGCTGAGGAGTATACTGTTCGTCTTCCTGAAGGTATTACCGGGGAAGAGTTGGATATTATTAAGCTCACAGCGCAGTTTGCAGCTCGAAATGGGAAAACATTTTTGCAAGGATTGACAAGCAGGGAAATGAATAACCACCAGTTCCATTTTCTGAAGCCTATGCATAGTATGTTCACATTTTTCACTTCTCTGGCTGATGCGTATTCTAAGGTGTTGATGCCTCCGGAGGATTTGCAAGATAAGCTTAAGAAAAGTGTTGCAGACATGACAACTGTGCTCGAAAGGTGTGTCCATCGACTGGAGTGGGAGCGTTCACAAGAGCAGGCAAGACAGAAGGCTGAAGATGAGATTGAGCAGGAAAGAATACAAATGGCTATGATTGATTGGCATGATTTTGTTGTGGTTGAAACAATAGACTTTGCAGATGATGAGGATGAGGATTTACCTCCTCCAATGACCCTTGAGGAGGTTATAAGGAGAAGCAAGGTCACCGATATGGAAGAGGACATTGTTGAGCCTGGTAAGGAGGTGGAAATGGAAATGGATGAAGAAGAGATGCAGCTTGTTGAAGAGGGATTGAGGACAGCCAGACTTGAAGAGAATGATGATGAGAAGAGGAGCGAGAATATGGTGACAGAGGATCCAGAACCACCAATGAGAATTGTGAAGAACTGGAAGAGACCTGAGGACAGGATCCCTGCCGAAAGAGACCCAACAAAGTACGTCATTTCCCCAATCACTGGAGAGCTCATCCCTATCAATGAGATGTCTGAACACATGAGGATTTCTCTCATTGATCCAAAATACAAAGAGCAAAAGGAAAGGATGTTTGCTAAGATTCGGGAGACTACTCTTGCTCAAGATGATGAAATCTCAAGAAACATTGTGGGCCTTGCACGAACCCGTCCTGATATTTTTGGTACCACAGAGGAAGAAGTGTCTAATGCTGTCAAGGCTGAGATTGAGAAAAAGAAAGATGAGCAACCAAAGCAGGTCATCTGGGATGGTCACACTGGAAGTATTGGCCGCACAGCAAATCAAGCAATGTCGCAGAATATCAATGGAGAGGACCAAAATGATGGTCTTAACAATGATGCTAGGAACCTTCCTGGTCCTGCAGCTCCTCCTCCAAAACCTGGTGTGCCTTCAATTCGTCCTCTTCCTCCACCACCTGGTCTTGCGTTGAATCTACCTCGTCCTCCAAACACAGTCCAGTATTCTGCTCCAACTAGCGGCGGTCTCCCTGCACCTCCACCAAGGCCCCTGGTTGTCCAATATCAATCAATTCGACCACCTGGACCCCCAATGCCCATGAGTTCTGGACAGCAGTCCCTTATGCTCAATCGACCACCTCCTATGCATCCATCCATGTCTATGAATGCACCTGCAATTTCTGTACCACCTCCACCTGGTTCTCAGTTTACACCAATGCAAGTTCCCCGACCTTATATGCCTCTTCCTGTTCCTCCACCTACAATGCAAATGATGCCACCCCCACCTTTGCCTCAGGGAATGCCTCCACCACCACCTGAAGAAGCACCACCACCTCTTCCAGAAGAACCTGAGCCAAAGCGGCAGAAGCTTGATGATTCTATGCTTATTCCAGAAGATCAGTTTCTGGCACAGCATCCGGTATGGATTTCGTCCATGTCCTTGTCTTTCTACTGTAAATTCTTTAGTTAGTGTTGTGCTATTGTATAATGGACTGTTGGTAGCCTGACAGAAACTATTCCTTTTATATTTTACAGGGACCTGTTCGCATCACAGTATCTGTGCCCAATGTTGATGAAGGTAATCTAAAGGGACAACTTTTGGAGATCTCGGTGCAGTCTTTATCAGAAACTGTTGGTAGTTTGAAAGAGAAAATTTCTGGGGAGATCCAGCTTCCAGCAAACAAACAGAAGTTGAGTGGAAAACCTGGTTTTCTCAAGGACAACATGTCACTTGCATATTACAATGTTGGAGCAGCTGAAACACTTACTCTTTCATTAAGGGAGCGTGGTGGGAGAAAGAGATGAAAATATTATCTGACCGGGCGATTAAGGTTTTTGCTGGAATTTTCTAGTTACCTGAGAATGTGCAATTTATCATGTGGGGTTGTTTTATTCTACTTTCTTTGATTTTACATGGGATATCATATGTTTGTGTTGTATTGATACAATGATTTTGCTCGACATATTATTGTTGTCATTAAACTGATTGCTAGTGTCGCATGTACTACAGATTTGGTGCCTCAGGCGAGTGTCTTTCAAGGACAATGGGAAGTAGATCAGTTTCTTTTACTTAGCCATAGCAAGTGATCTGATTATATATCTACTACTACGTTTTGCAATGCAGTTCTTTTCCTAGGATGTATGTGCCGCCAATAGTCTTATTATGGTTTTGATATCCCTAGAAGCGTTCTTGGTGTTAGAAAACCTTTGATTATTTTGAGTTATTTTCATTCCTCACTATCAATTATTATGCAGAAAGATTTTGCTGTTAGTGAACGTTGATATTTTGGGTCTTCTTTTCTAGTATTTAGTTTCAATTTGTCGAGTTAAGCCACATTGTGCATTTAGCAAAGAGCACAGAAGCTTGTGTTATTTTGCACTGATGCTGGTAAAGTTGGTAATTTCTGATGATGGTTGTTAACTACAGGATAGAGGCTTAGAGGTACTTGTGGCCATAACTGGGTCTGTGCAACCATTCTTTAAGCATCTCAGCAAGGTAAGATGTGTTTTCGTCTTTCCATTTTCATGTAGAATTCCTTGTGCACGCCATTTCTTTTTGCAGCATGGACTGGAACCATCGGGTTTGATTGCATTACCATGTCTGAAGGAATGAGCAGGATTTATATTTTTGTATTTTCTATAGGATTATTAGAGCAGTGGTCAAATAGCTATGCTTGATATTAGTATTAGATTTGGTGTTACTTGATGCTAGTATCGAAATACGGAATGATGCAACAAGAAGAGGCGCCGGTAACTATTCAGTTATACTTGGTGCTGCCAGCACAATTTGTGTTGAGCTAACCTTTTGCATTTCAAACCTCACTTTGAGCCCTTTTTCCTTCATTTATAGGAAACTAGAAGAAAAATGTCATCTGTCGAGACGTCCATTTCCTAGTGTTCTCGGACGTACATGAACTCTTATATATCATGTGCTGTTTTTGGTTACTGTTATATTCTCTATCGAGATGTACTTCTGGTGACGAGACAATTAGGGAAAATCTTGACCGTACAGAATGCTTAGGCGTCATGGTCGTGCATGAGGTCCCTTCTGCGAATTGCAAAACAAAGTCTGCAGGGTCCAATTCCAAGTCTTCTCCACCCGAAATATGAAACGCCGCTGTAGGTATTCTGACATTGTAGCATATTATCTGAAGTATATCCGCCCTTACAGCTCGGTTCTGCAACCCCTACCCCTACGTCGATTGAAATTTGACTCTTGCATAGTTGTGTTGTTGTACTAGTGCGGTCTGCTGGTATTCATCTTCACTTGTAAGTGAGAGGTCTTAGGTTTGATAAAGGCGAATTTAAACCAAATTATTGTTATTCCATTCTGAGGTTGAGTTCACTCTCTCATTTGGTATAGATAATATTGTTTGTTAAAAACATTCCATTGCCTCTAGACAGTCTCCAACATTCAAATGTGCCTCAATTGGTTATAAATAAGGATGGTGATTTGCATACTCCTATTTGCTGTCGCTCTAATTTATTTTCGGGGTTGAATTGAATAGAAACAAGGAAATGGTTTAGGGTAGTTGTACAACGTAGGATTAGAGAGGTTCATAGCAATCCCACGTTGAAGCACGGGATTCCTAGTACCGTGTTAGTGATGGCGCTAGTCTAAGCGAGTCCCGGCTAGTGTCATTTTAATGTTCATCCTTGCACCGCCAGACATGGGAGACTAGCCCCGTCTAATCCAGTCCTCATTAACCACCGCCGCGGAATGCGGATGCAAGTTGGCGAGTAAAAGAGAAAAACCAGCCTTGCACGTAAAAATTGTGGAATGCTTGTGGGATTTTCTAAAATCTCTTAAATGAAGTTAGAATCGATAATTTGTTACACTTGTCGCATTTTTGTATCACATGTGTATCAGTGATTCAATTCTCTTAAATGAAGTTAGAATCGATAATTTGTTACACTTATAAAAAAATGACTAATATGAGACGTGCACCACGTGATGATGTACTTGTACCATGTAAGTTGTTCTCCTATTAGAGAGAATTCACCAACACAAGTAGGTCTCACTGTCATGTGGTCCACAAAAGCTCGATGCAAAATGCAAAATATGATAAGAGTAGCATTTTTGTACAAGAAAAGAGGATGATAACAAACCAAAAGAGAGAGTTTGGAATCAATCTTAAAAAAAATGCGAGTGGTTGATTGCCTCAATGCAGAGGAGAGGGATTCGGGAGCGGGACAGACTTGGAAGCGTGAAAACTCAACCAATCCCGATTTGGGAGAGGCATGGATTCACTAATTAAATACACATTAAAAATATTAAAATAGATTACATATAAGTAAATATGCAAAATTATACAAATTTTAATATTAGTTTTCCTTTTAAAATATAAAACACAGCATGTTCCTCCACCTCCCAATTAGTCATCAAGAAGCAGTCAGATCATTCCAAAGCCTACCCCCAGGAGAAACTTGCACTGCCATGCAAAACTCCCCCTCACCATAACCCTAAGTCAGCCCTAATGTCGTCATATTTTCATATATATTTTTTGGATTTTGTATATGCGAATGGGTTAAATGCAATCAATTCTATTGTTTTGATCTTTAAAAGGAGAAGAAAATGGCGATTTTGTGTGTCTATAGTAATTCCAATAGAGAAGGAGATTAATTAATTGTGCCAAAGCATATGCAACACAATAAGATGAGATCATGAGATACAATGGTTTTAGAGATCAAATTGACAAGTGAATGCAATTTAGTGGTTTTTAGGACAGACTTAATTACTAGCTCTTATTATTTTTGTTATTTTTTAATTTTTAATTTTTTAGTAAGCACTTAAAGCCCCTTTAGAGTTAGGATTAGTGGCCATGAGTTATATAGTTTCTGACAAAAGGATTCCAAAGGTGTTTCTGATCCCATGTGCAAGCGACCAAGTCCCTAACAAACTTTTGATTTATGATTCAATATGGACAAACACAAAAGTTGGAGTAGGAATGAAGCCCCTTCTTGGTTACACGTTCGCAATTATTAAAATTTTCAAACAATAGGGCAAGGTGAATGAACATACGGATTCAAAGTCATGCTCAACTTATCATGACAAGTGCTAATAACCATTATTTAGCCAACAAGGCAACTGAAACATGTCGGACTGACATTATGATTTGGAGGTCATTCCAGACTAATTTAATCACTTTATCATGCTTAATCGGATCAATGCATCAAAGCAAGTCTAGGAGTGAAAGATTTTTCATAGGTCTTTAGACTAGAGGGTGGTACTCCTATTATCGCAGTGGAATTTTTTTTCTTCTTTTTCTTTGAACAAACGATATTATCTATACTAAAGGGGATAGATGGGCTTAGTCTCACAATGGGCTAGCAATAATACGGTTCAAATTCACCTTTGGCGAGAATCGAACCTAAGACCTCTCAGTAACGAGTGAAGAGGAATACCACTAGACAATATTACTAAGTGGCTTGCAGTGGAAATCTTTATAAACACTAAGTTGGGCATAACATGTTCTGTTTCCATGTTATCAAGGGTCATGCCTGCAAGCTTATTCGTGTTGGATTCTATTACTTAACTCCGAGTTCGTTTATCTAGAAAGATTGTCGGATTAAATTATATTCCGTGAAATGGAAGCAAATGATGAAAAGTTCTAAGTGTTTCACTGTAACAAAAATAAAGGTTTGCGCGAAATAAACTTTGCACAATATCTCCCAAGGCATCTAAGTCCTTCCAGGGAAATAAAAGAAAGCGGCGCATTCTGCCTTGCATCCAGCTTTTTAGATATAACATTCAGAATTCCAAGCAAGGATCTACAATATTGTTCGAAACATCAGACCTTTAATAAACAAGCAAGTTAGACTAGTCAGACTTGGCTAGCTCCAAATTAACAACAAATTCAAAGGTCATTTTGATACGGACACCGGAAAGATTAATCCAAAATCCTAATACAGGCAATAAAAAATGAGATACTTATTTCGTGGCAAATTTGTTTTCATCGAGGATATTTGACATTTACCAGAGCAGATTCTCAATTGCACGAATAATTATAATTAGGCAAAAAGATTATGACTTGCTCAATCTTTCCATATAATCCAACATATCAACATTGCTAATTTGGCACGCGATTATAGCCTCTCTTGTGTTTTTATTTTAGTAATTTTCTTTATTTAATAGTTTTTATGTTACTCTTTGACAAGTTTGGTAACACCATACGTCAAGCATCCTCTATGTAATAATTTATTTATTTATTTATTTATTATTTCCATTAACAAACAAATATGATGGTGAAGAATCCTAAGATTTGATGAAAGCATATTTGGAAGGGATGAGGATCTTATCCGGGTTCTCTTTGCGAGTCTTTAATGAAAACTGGTCGCACAATGTACAATGAACGGATAGGATGTGAGAATCCAGATGGGATCCAAATTCATTTGGAAGAGATTGTAATTTAATATATTTTATATAAAAAAATTAAATTGATTATTATGGTTACAGTACAAACATGTGGTGTCGTTCTCAATATGGTGGTAATCATCACCACTTAGTAAGGGTGGTGAGCAAATTCAGGTTTACCATATATAAGGTTTCGAGAGAGGAAAAGTATTTATCAAATAAATATACGATTTATCATTAATGTGTTACTTGATACATATACCGTTGATTAATTCGATATATTTGAATTACTAAACAATCTCCGATTCGAATGAGTTTTTGTATCAATAATCTTCTACTGAAGACTAAAATTGAACAGTTGCTCTAATAAAGTTTCTACAGAGAAAATAAATTATTTGCAAGTAGAAGAATGAACATTGTAGAATGGTTTCAAAGATGAAAATAAGAGCAATTTTGAACACATGAAATGGGCACTCTTCTTTTCTCATGACATGAAAATGTACTAGATTAAGTGTTCCCGGATTTCTTCTCTCTGAATTTTGCCACACCTGCCCGGAGCATGCCGGAAATATCTTTTAAAGCGTGAATTTCACGGCGCTATTGCGTGTTGTATATTTGCCAATTGAGAGTTCAAACTTCATCTTTTACAAAGACTAACCACAAGAAGCAGTGAAAGAGATGCCCAAAAAAATCTGTTCTAGAACACTTAACACCGATAGCGCAAAATGAAGGGTTCGTAGAGATAACAACATATCCTCGTATCATCCCCAGGGAAGCAACACTAGCCTGTTAGCCTCCTGCCTGACTCCGGTCACCCTAACTGCTCTGCCAGTTGCCCTTGCACTCCAGAATCGTGGTCGGGAGGTCGGGAACAATCAAGCCTCGATAATTTGGCAATTTACAACTTCGTCAGCTATACTGGATATAGGATGGAGTGAAAGGGTCGAAGGCGATCCAACCAAAGAATATGGAGTAAAAAAATATCCAGCTCAAACTGTTGTATAATTGGCAAAAAGGCGCAACAAGTCATTGAGAGTCTCTGGATGGAACTTCCTTGCAAATAAGTAACACGGTCGTTGTATACCGTTCCATAAGCAAGGCCATTTCTGTACTACTTTCTGAAAAACAAAATAGAAAATGTAAATTAAATTATTGCCAAGCAATCCAATTCCATAAGCATGTATCACGAATCTTTTAGATGCATACCTTCGCATCACTGGTTACATGCAAGCTCACATCAATCGACTGCAGAGACAAGACAACCAAAGTCGCCATCAGAAAATTTGAACTATTTACATTCGAATTGTTGTTCTTTCAAACACTATCTATGTTGGAACTGATGGCACAAAGAAAGCAATTATAACGACACTTTGATTTTTATATCCACCAAACCATTTCCAGCCATCTTCGTTAAAAGGTCAAGTGTTAATACTAAAATCTTAAAAAAACCAATCCCTAGACTATTCCTTTTGTCTTTTTTTTTTCATTATTTTTTTTTTGTAAGATAAGTGGGGTGTTTGTATGGTTTTGAACAGCTAACGGCTGGCGTGCGACACAACATAACATGAGAGGCTCAATAAGTGACACAAAGAGCCAGGGATGAACTACTATGGAATTGGCATTCAGTGTGGACATAGCTATGCAACACGTATCCAAATTAGATAAACATGCATGATGGAGCTGTTATCCATAAATAAAAAACACACACATATGCAAAAGCTTATAGAAGAATTCTACCGTAATATTCTTCAGAAGCTCATGTGTAATATCCTGAGACTTGTATAACTTCGGATGCCACTTTCTTTCAGACCAATCAACATGTGTTACGGACCAGTTTGCAATGCCACCAGGATCAATTATCTGAAGACATGTACAAAGGAAACTTCATTCAGGCAGAGAACAGAAGGGAACACTGAAGAGAAATTTTTTTAAGAGTTCTCACATTGAAAAAGGTTGGCAAGTAATGTTCATCAGCAATGCAATTGCGCCCGTCAAAACCTGGCTGTTATAACCAAGACAATCCACATCAACAAATTGAGACCAGTGAACATACAGTACCATGGTTTTAAAGATTACAGAAAAAACCTATTAGATACTTGCATCTCAGCTGTACAGTGGGCCAAGCATGAGAAGGGGAAAGCAAGCCATATGTTGAAATCAAGCATATGCTTTGACAAAATGTAATTAAAAAATTCAGCATTGTTAGAGCTTAGATCATCTGAATACGACCAAATAAAGAGCGACCCAAAATCTATTATACCAATAATAAGAGAAAGCAAGGATGAAAGTATCATACATGCAGATATGCTATAGCCTATAGATATATGATCAACAAATTACAGGCGAAAATATCTAATATAAGAACATTTAAGAACATAAACAAGGTAGATATACAAATGCTGAGAAGGAAAACTTGCCTTACAGTAGTCCCGGAATTTGGAGTAGTAGAGATTATCAGCCATTACTATCACAGCATGCCGACGCTTCATAGAGAACCACTGCATATAATTCAGAATATTAGACTTTTTGTGTTACCTTGGAATGAAAAGTATTTTTACGTGGTCATATATCCACCTCACTTAGTGGGAAAAGGCTTTGTTGTTGTTGTTGTTGTTGTATATATCCCTACTGTTTACGTTTGTTGAGATTGCAGACTAGTTACATAAAACTAATAAAAATGGCCATCAAGAGATGGACAACATATCAAAATTCCACAAATTATAAAACTACATCTACAACCTCAACATGATAAAAAAAAGAAAGATACCTGTGCACCCTTTCTAAAGTCTTTCTTCTCAATTTCAGGTAACATGTGTTCAGAATACCTCCCATTTCCATGTGGACCAGGATCCTCAAAGCTGAAAAGAATACACAAGTATACAGGTAAGAAAAATGAATTTATCAATTAGGAACAAGTTGGCTCCAAATAATTTCAGAGGATAAAAAAATTAAAACCTACTTAGGCAACATTCATAACCGTACTTATTCATCAAATTCAAATCCAATCGTACAGTGAGCTGCCAACACATTTAAACTAAAACAGTAGCTCATAAAATAAGATTTTACTTACCAGTCAACATAGCTTATATTTGTATTCATCAGATAGTCATAGATATGGTCAAATGTGTACAATGGTACACAACTGCACGACAGAAAGAATTAATGAGATTAATAACAGCAGAAATAATCAGAACTTGACAAAAAGGATTACTAAAGGTGCCTAGAATTTGATCACCTTTCAGAAAGTAAGACAAAATGCTGGTTATCAGGATCTTGAATAGCATTTGCCAATAATCTTCTCTCTGCATCTACCATAGAAATTTTTCCCCAAATCACCTGGAAACATGAATCAATGCTCGATCTCATTAATCTCCTAAATCACTAGTTAAACATGACAATAATAAATCACAATCACTACTGATAGATGTGTAATCTTTATAGTCTTCTACCCATCACTGTATCCTCATCGACACAATTATAACCCTTGCATGACAAATAGTGATGGATTCAATATGTCTGCAAGCTTAAAATGACCAAGATTAAATGAAGAAATAATCAGTAAGTGTTCGCCATTTAAGTTAATATTAAATATTATCCTAAGCTGCCTTGAGAGTTATATGGATTAAAAATGAAACATAGATTTTGTAAAGTAATGTAATCTAAGCAGGTTTACCGGGTCACTGCGAATCTCTCGATTAAAAAAGTAACGGCTCAAATGAATAGCCTTTTCCTTAGAAGCATGCACATAGATAGAGAACTTCCCTTCATGACCCTGCCAACAAAAACCGGAAATGCTCAAGCTAAGCATGTGAATAGATAACTACTTGAACAGGCTCTATCAACTCTCAAATATTGATTGAACAGGATCAGAAATTATGTCCTGTAACAGGTTGAACATTTATTATCACATATTTTTATGAAAAATACCTAATTTAACATACACACGTCTGTTGTATACCAACAAATTATAAACCAGTCAGAAATATGAAAACAATCACTTGAAAAGAGCACCAAGGGGTCACCACATGGAATTTATCCGGATTAAATGAGGATGAACTTAAAGCACCAAAAGTAACAGTAAAAGAAGGCTCCAACTCATCTCATCAGCCACAAAGACATAAAAAATTTACAAATAAGAAGCATGTGTGTCATTTTGGTACAGAACATTTCCATAAACTTTGCCTCATTCATACAGAAAGATTCTCCCATCAAACTTGTTATTTCCCACCTAATACAACCAACAATTCAAGTATTTATCAACCATTATGCTGCATTGTCAAACTTGAATATTAGATAGCTTGATGGAATTAAGCTTCTTGGTCCAACAGTCTTTAACTGTGAATCGGTAGCCATAAAATAATTCAGGCATGGAGACTCTTGCTTGTATGTGAATAGTCCAACAACCATCCTTGTGAAAGATTATAGGGACAACAACATAAGTTGATCACTTTCTACTCTTGTACTTTCTAAGCACTATCTGACAAAGATCATATACTATCTGAATATGCTTAAGCCAACTAAACAGAACAGGCATATTAGGAAAAAAAAAGTATTAAAGAAACCAAAAAAAATAAAACGAAAAAACAACACAGAAGATTTATTTCTTGGGCCAATAAATCAATAGCAGATGAAACCTTACATGGAGAAACTTATCCCACAGCTTCTCAAAAGGCAATGCACTTGGTGTAAGGAACATGAATGCAATTTTTGGATTCTTGGATTGAATAGGAGGTGCGCTTAAAATCTCTCTAATTACAACACGGGATGCAATCTCATCGTCAGTAAATTCCCTTGTAGGAGCAGGTGGAAGCCAATCCGAAATAGCCTTACAACCTCTGGAAGAAAATATGTAACAAGCAGCGCTGCTTTGAGGTGGATAGAGAAAAGCACAAATCACAAAGACGCTGACCAAAGAAACCAAGACAATAATCCACACTGGCCTCTTCAAAGGTGGGCGATGGCGTGCCCCCGGCAAGATCGGCATGTCACCCATGCCTAATCGCCAATGACTCGTCTTCATCTAAAATAAATGCATCACAACTTCATCACCTAATGATCTTATTCCTGCCCATAGTCCCTATCCACCATTGCGCTGTCTGATTGGTGTAGAAATTTCTGCAATCCGAAAGTATAAGAGGATTAATTGGTAAATTAGAGGTCCTATATGCAATGATAAGCGGACTAAGTTCAAGATAATTTATTCTGCAACACAAAAAAGAATATCCAAAGCAAGTAAACAAGCATGCTGACAAATCGGTTATACCATTTCTTATAATAATGTCGCTAGATCAGTAGTAAACCTAATACTAAACAGCAATAGATACAACATGTAGACATACGCACATATAAGTAATTAGAAAGAATGTGCCTAGATCACAAAGAAATGCAACGATACAATTCAAAGATTAAGCAACATCAGAAATCAGATCGAATTCATGATCATCGAGTAGTTATGTTTAGTGCTTATAATTGTTTGCCAAGAAAAGCAAGTAAACTATAATTCATTGTTTCGGTTTTTCGTTTCCCTTCAGTCTCCTCACCTCGCCTCAGGCACCCAACCGGAGCGGTAACAGTGTAAATATGAGCAAATAAAAGAACAAACCAAAGCAACAAAAACCCTATGTTCAGAATTCAAATCTAAGAAGCAGTCCAACAACTAATACCAAACACCTGAATAAGTATGCAGGTACGAAAATCCAAGTAAATAAAAGTCAAACGAACCCACAGATTCCAATCTACCCCAGGAAAAGTAAAACCCCAACTCCAAGACGCAATCTCTATTGCCCCCTAACAGTCAAACCCAGCAGCCCACAGCTCCGAAAATTCCACCCCATTTTCTTATTTCCCGTTTGGCTGCCAAGAAAGTACGCAAAATCAAAACAGCCACTGCAACTGCAACCCAAACGAAAATTCAAAATCTCAGTTTCCGACACTCGGAGAAGAAGAAGGAGATACCCGATGCTATGATCTGAAAGGAGCTTAAAACCGGGATTTGAAGATCGGGAGCGGTGATTCTTCGTTGACTCTCTCAAGATCTAGGGCACGCAGCAGGAAGGCCGGCCTCCAGAGACACTCTCTCCTCGCACAGAAGAGGGAGAGAAGAGATGGAAGGATTGGAAGATATTGAAAAACCAGAAAGATGGGAAATGGGATTTTTGAATGGGGAGATGGGATTGTTGTGATTCCTTGAAAGATGATTCCTTTGTTCCGAAAATTCTCCCTCTCCTCTTCCTGAAACAAGTCGAGTCCAAACAGTCGTTTGCCTTTCTTCCAAACACCAACAAAGCCGGCGATTTATTTCTCTGTTTTTTATTTGTTTTTCGTGTTTTGTATCATTTTGCCTTGGACTGCTTATTCTCGTATTCGCACTCGTGGCGCGTGATTATTCGCACCAACCCCGCCAAATGCCCCATTATAAGAAAAGCGCTGTTCACGCCTATTTTTACCTTCTACATGTTTTTTAATTCATTTAATTCGACGTCCGAAAATTAAGAGGATGTGTGAAAAGTAAAATAGACGTGCAAATAGCACTACCTATTTTGTTTCTTACTTTCAAAATTCTAGCCACTCTGTAATATTGGTTACAATTTAGTGGTACCATTCTTTCATTTCTAAATAAAAGACGTTAGATTTGACCCTCTATATTGGCATTGTATTTTAAAAACAAGCTTTAACTGTAGCAATGGCCACTTAATTTTACCTCTAGTCTAATTTTAGTCCCTCAACCCTCTCTTGTTTTTTTTTGAACAAACGATATTTTTACACAAAAAATTAAAATAGGAATAAAGTTCATGGGTCGTTGCTACAATTAAGCCTTTGAAAATAAAACACATGTGTCATTGTGACTCGCTATTTATATTGAATCTAGTGCATCGGGGTGAGATATATAGTATTTAATCGTTCAATGGATCTGTTAGTGGTGCACCTTAAAAGAAATTGAGGTCTTACAATAAAATCAATTGGCAATAGGAGGCATAGTTCAACTCCTCATAAACACATGAGATTCCCTTACGTGTTTGTTTATTATGTTGGAGTTATGCCTAAAAGCCAATTTATATAATATTAGATATTATGTAATAACTCCACAAAATTAATTAATAAATGGGCAAGTTTTACTCATATATGAGTTTGGCTTTATATTATAGTGATAATATACTATGAATGAGGTTTATAGGATTTCAGGTATGGAAACAATGTCCTAAACAAGGTTAGGCAGGGAGATATGTATTTAATAGTCAAGGTATGGAAACAATGTCCTCAACAAGGTTAAGACAGGGAGACTTGCATTCAAGAAGTTTAAACGTATAGATGCTTACCACATGTTAGACTTGGCATTCGTGTCGTGTTTTCCGTGTTCGTATTGTTTTCGTGACATACCTGATAACTTAACGGGCCGTGTCGTGTAACACCCGTTAAAGTAAACGAGTAATATGACCCGATCCAAAATTTACCCGTTAATAGTTTCAGGTAATATGACCCGAATTTTTTTTTTTGAATAAATAGATAATGAAAATGAAAAACGTAATTTGACCCCAAAAAGATGAAAAATATAATACTAAATTAGTGTATGCATACCACATTATCACATAAACATTACTTCAAAAATTAAAAAAAAAAAAATTTGTCTTTCACGTATTACATAAACATAAGAGCCTAATGAAAAAACATCAGTACATTATTACAAAATACCAAATGTTCCAGGATATGCAAAATGAAGGGAGTTGCATTTCAAGGTTGAGGAACCTTGCACGTTTTTTTTTTAATATGTTTGATATTTTTATTTGTAATGTGTTTTATAATTTTTTTAATCTCACTCTTTGTCTGTAGGTACAATAAAAATAACTCAATAAAACTTAAATTTTTTAAATTTATATAGAATAATAATACAATGATACATACAATATATACATATACACTATGTCTATTACAACCCCATACAACATCTTCAAAACATTTCACTTTCATACCTCACGTACTATTTTATTTCAAAATAATATATCTGTTACATTTTCCATCCATTGATTCGTTAAGCACTGACGTGGCTGCCACATTTGTGCCACGTGGCTACCAAATGTGTGCCATGTGGCCAAAAAAATAATTTAATTTTTTTTTTATAAACTGAATCTTCAACAAAAAAAAAACCCAAAAGCAAATCCAACCCCCACTTCGTCTTCCCTCCA
>JAOTRO020000016.1:969887-982255 GCA_028566515.2 Pyracantha coccinea | reverse complement strand
TATAGATATGTATTACATATTCTACATTCTGAGAAAAACTATACTTGTTTTACGGCGAGGGGTTAGTATATTCAAAGTTAAAGAAGGTTTTGAATGAGTCGTTGTACTGACCCACTCAATTTTATGTTTTTCGCCCCTCCAAGTTCTAGTAGCAAATTCTATCGACGAGGATTCATGGCGTATTTCTGTTAAGGGTGGCTATTTTTGTAGGTATGGTTTTTACCTACACTAGTGTAATTTATTTATGCTCTGACATCACGTGTGAAATGGGTTCATACCCACGCGTAGTGCACTCTGTTAGTTAGGCACCTTTAGGTTTAAATTTATTCACATTTTTCAATATCATCACTTTATAGCTTCGTCACCTGCTAGGTGTCGGCCAGCACAGTTCGATTCGGAGTCCTAGTGGACATTTTGGGTCGAGGTGTGTCAATGTAATTGTCAACTTATACATTAATATATTGATTTTCCTAAAATAAAAAAGAGATACCTTAATAAATTAATAAGATTATTTATTAACTGATCGATAACTTAATAATTATTTATTAACTAATCGATAACTTAATAAATTCAATCAATAAATTATTAGTTTTCTTGATCCTAAGGCTATTAATTTATAGAAGTTCAAGTGTATATCATACATTGCGAAAGAAGTGCTTATACTTTGGCATGGAGAAAAATATTGAACCCTTAAGCTCGAAAAATACAAAACCAAAACTAAAAACAAAATAGTATCAAACATGATAATTGAGAAGTCACGATTGATACACATACTTTACTGAGATTTTTTCTTCCTTCTTCCTTCTCCAAACCATTCACTCCAAACATGGTTCTAAAAATCGCGAGGCGCTAATCGGGCGGCGGGCAGGGGCCTAGCCCCTAGGCAGGCGCCTATGCGGATTTATATAAATTTATTGTATATCTTGTAAATAAGTGCTTATTTACACCTAAAACAAATAAAACTATACTTGTATGGATACTAAAATATAAAATGCAAATTAGGCACACTATTTCCATAAGTATTGGATGAACTTGTAGTAAATCCATCATTTGCCAATTAGGTACAACATTTCCATAAGTATACCACCATAAAACCAAAAAAGAAAAACAACACACAATTAATAAAAAATATATAAATTAAAACAAAAAAAACCGTCTAGGACCGCCTAGGCCCATTTTTAGAACATTGACTCCGAATAACAAGTGTGGCAGGCAAAACATCTTGCTTCTACGTACCATTTCTGCAGCAACTTTTGCTTGCTCTATAGTTCCATAGTAACCAAGAACAATGACCACTTTCTTCAAATGTTGAGCCTGCTCGAGAATATACCTTGCAAACTCAATTTCATTAGACCCAGCAAGCAGAAAGATGCATGGTCACCTCCTCAAGTTGATGAACATTAGTAAGGTCTTCTTTTTTCCAATATCCCATATAGATGCTAGTCCCCTAGAAAATTAATGCGAGACAAGAAGATTAATTGAAAACTGCCCAAAAAGTTCATTAAAAGAAAAGAAAATAAAACCACCACAAAAATAAGAACAATCAAATATTTAAATGGACAACCAGGTTCATGTCTTTCGTTGCGACAAAACGATAACCATATATTAAAAAAAAAAGTACCTGAAAGAGATGAATAAATAACATAGACTTTTATTTACTTCAGGTTTAGGATTCGTTGTGGATGCGAGAAGCCACAAGTTTACTTTATTAACTCCTTAAGCCCACATATGAAGAAGCTATGAATACAAAATGTCAGCAGCAGTGAAATTTGTTGTGCGGAAGCATCAAATATGAAACCAATAAACTAATATGGAAAAATATGACAAGACAGACAATCCAAAATGACACAATGATTTATACTGGTTCAGTGTAAGCCTACATCCAATTTGAAGACGGCGAGGAAATTCCACTAATATCAAAATGGAGATTAAAAATAGAGTTTAACTCTCAAATCCCAAAACTCATATACACCCAATAGCTCTCACTCAAACAAAGAACAAATGGAGAAGAAGAAAATACATAGCAAATCCTTCTCTCCCAAAAGCCATAAAATGTAGCACTAATATCTTTGAATGAATGATTGCACAATTGGAGAACAAAAGTAGTAGCCCTTCTTTTCTTTTTTTTTTTTTTGGTTGGCTGCTCTTTCTCATCTCCCTTGAAACCAAAATATTGCTGCCTATTGAACAAAAGGCTGCTGCCTTAAACCCTAGCCATATGTGGCTCTCACATGGGCAACTAAGGGACAAACAGTATGGGTGTGAGACAAAACAAAAGGCCTAACTAGAATTGAACCACAAAATTCAACAATCGCCATCTTAGCGGAATTTCCATAACAACACAAAAAAAAGTTGAATGAACAATCATCATAAGCACTCTAAATACGAACTAAACAAAAAATTGAAGCCAAATCAGATACCACAAGCTCTCAGTACTCATAATGATCTCCACCTCGACCCAAATTGTACCAAAGCCAACAAAAGTATAACATTTCTCCACCATCTTCTCTAAATTTGCAAAACCATAAGTGCCTTGATCAAAACAAAAGCGATTCAAACAAAAAAACTGAATTTCTTTAGTATCACCAACAAAATCAAGCACACCATACCAAAGTTGAACACCTAAGGAACTCCACCTGCTCACAAACACCATGGTCTAAAACTGCACCAATAGACTCATTCACATAGCATGACACATTCCCCAAGTCAAAGCTGATTACAAATCTGGCGATAGAAGAAATAATGCTTTTCAATGAATGATAATATTTCATCTTAAAACAGGTATATATACAACCCTATACAAATATGGGAAAGAATAAGGGAAGAATAATTACATCCTAAACTAGGAAACTTAATATAGTAGGAATCCCATAATTACAGGAATCCTAATACAAGTCAACAGCTAGTGGCCACAGAGAGGATTTTGGTGTGTACAAGTACAAGTGCGCGCATGAGTGAGTGAGGTAGAGGAGGAGATTTTTGGTATATTAGGCACAAATTTGGTAAGAAGAGGATGGGTTGTCTTTAACTAGACTGGGTTGGATTTGGTTTGGTTTACCTCAACTATATATGGTCTCTTTATATTATAAGAGAGAGATTCGACATTAGGTGTAAGGAGACGAGCTCATTGTTTTAACTAACTAGTTTAAGTTGTATCTACTACCAAATAATTCAGGTGCGATGGGTCGAATGTTCATAGAAATGTATTTCCAATGTTTATATTTGTGTAGTTGACATACCTTTTTTCATCCCTCTCAATATAAGGACCTGGAATTGTTCTTGACATAATTGTAACTTGTTTGTATTGGTAAATTATGAATGACATTAATATAGTCTACTATCTAAAAGGATTCAGTTATCTACATTTATTTGGGACCTTTTACCTCTTTAAAACTCGCCCCTCTCCTCGACAATTCTTGGCTTCACCACTACCTACATATGTCAAAAAAATGTCTTGCAACCAAGTTAGTTTGAACAAGTAGCCACCATGGAATGGTATTCGGTTTCTGTGGAAGACAAAGAAACAGTTCTTGCTTTTTACTCTTCCATGATAGCATGAACTCCCAAGAAAAACACAATACCCCGTAGTAGATCTTCGAGTTATTGGACAACTTGTCCAATTGAGGTCTCAATAAGCATTCAACTGTAAAGAACTGTGAGAAGACAATAAAATGCCTTGGCCTGGAGTAGTCTTAAGAAATCGAAGAACACGTAGAGTTGCATCATAATGGAGCTTGCATAGTTATTGCATAAATCGACTTAGAGTGTGCATAGAAAAGGTGATGTGATGCCTAATGATGGTGAGATAAATTAGATTTCCTACCAATCGTCAATACTTTGAAGGATAAAGAAGGAAATCACCCTCATCTAGTAATAACTTCAAATTCTGCTCCATGGAAAATTCGGTAGGTCTTACACCCAACTCACAAATATCTTCGAGAATGTCTGTCAAATATTTTCATTGGGAAATAAAAGATAACCTTTTTGGAACAGGAAATTTCTATTCCCAAGAATTATTTTTAAATCATCTAGATCTTCAAGGAAGAAACATGAATTTAAAAAAGTTTTGAGCTTCATGATACCAACCGGATCATGACCAGTAATCAAAATATCATTGACATAAATGAGGAGTGAAGATTTACCATTTTTATTTGTGAAGAGGGAATAGTTTGACTTGGATTTAGTATATCTAGTAGAATGGCTTCATAAAACTTGAACAACCATTGACGAGATGCTTGTTTATGTCATATAAAGACTTATTTAGATGACACACCATGTGCTCCCCCTGTCCCCCTGTCGCTTAAGACCAGGAGGCGGCACCATATAAATTTCCTCACAGAGATCGCCATGGAAGAAAGCATTATTGATGTCCGACTAATGAAGGGACAATTTTTTTTGAAGCAATGAGGGCTAAAAGGCATTGAAATGTGACCAACTTTGCAGTGGGGAAAAAAGTATCATGATAATAGATCCCTTCAAGCTGAGTGTAACCTTTGGCCACCAAACGGGTTTTGTAGCACTCGATAGTGTCATCGGAACGGTGCTTTATTTTGTAAACCCACTTGCATCCAATGAGCTCCTTGTCCGGAGGTAGAGAAGAGGGAGTCCAAGTATGGTTAGCTTCCAAAGCTCAAAGTTCAGAGGCCATGACCTCTTGCCATTTGGGGTTCTCGATAGTGTTTGCATAAGCGTTTATATTATATGTATACATGTTATTGCTGTATGTATTGTTAAGTCTTTGATGCGAGGTTCACATGTCCAATACGAGACACTCCCATAGGATTAATACACTAATTCACATTCCATCCTAGTAAACATGTTCAGACATGAAGATTAAGACATTTTGCTTTGAAATTATACTTACTTTTATCCGCGTATGGAAAATGAAAATGACAAATGTATTTTTATGTACGTCCCTTTCTGCTTAGTCACTACAAAGGAAAAAGATGCAGCTCCATATGTCGTTGATTGAGCAAATACACAAGAAAAAACAAATCATATCAAAGAATCCGCCAAAATTTCACAATTGCCGATCGCATTTGTAATTTTATTTAATTTAAATACAAAAAAAAAAAAAAAATCTTTATCTCCTGCCAAAACGTAGCATATAGTCAGACTTCTTTATCTAGCCGGCCACACACAAATCCGAAGTCCAAACCGTTAAACCCATACACAGGGATCATCATTTTACTCCTGAAACTCAAAATTCGTTCAATTTTTGTTACTTGAAATTCGATTTTGATTTCCCTCTACCCTATAAAACTCAAAAAATTTCTAGTTTTATTTTTAGCCATGCTTTCTAGAACTGATTTTAATCTTACTTTATCTTGTGTAAATAAAAAGTCGTCATTTTACTCTTGAAACTCAAAATTCGCTCAACTTTGCTACCTGAAATTCGATTTTGATTCCCTTCTACCACATAAAACTCAAAGTTCACTCCACGTTGTCTTAATTATATTAACACCTTTATGTGGGTTTGATTTGGGTACTAGGCTAATCAGGTGGTTTCTTTTTTTTTTCTCTCTTCTTCTTCTTCTTCTTCTAATTTTCATCTTTGCAACTCAATCATAGCAATCCAAAAAAAATTCAAATTCTTAATTTATTCTCTAAACTTCATATTTTTTGGTTGTTGACGTTAACGCATAGTGAAGATTTAACATCAAATACATTAGCACATGTAACTTACTCTTATTGGGTGGTGGACCTCACATCTGTTCTAGGGAAGACGTTTAGGGCCTGTTTGGTATTCTATTAAAAAAATTTCATTATTCCTTAAATAATTTCTTAACAACATTTCTTGAAAATAATTTTTTTTAAACTAAAAAATTTGTTTGGTAAGAGATTTACAAATTTTAAATCTTAAAACTTAAACTAAATAAAAAGATTCAGAGAGATGGAGTTGCAAGAGAGGGAGGAAGAGGATAGACGAGGAAAGAAAGTAATAGATGAGTAGAGAAAAGAGAGAGAGAGATGATTCGAAGAGATAAAGAGGAAGGAGAGAGAGTAAAGATTTTTCAATATACTCGGAATACGGAATAATACACCATATGTCTCTGTACAAGTGATGCGATTCTTGTGTTAAAATATTAATAACATGAAAAATAATTTTTTCTACAATTAATATAATAACACGTGGTGTACCACTTGTATTACGGGCATAAGAAAAAGTTACTCAAGACATGAGAAAGAACAATGAGAATGAAGAGAATGGATTAAAGGAGAGACAAAGACGACGACAACAACAACAAAGCCTTTTGTCACTAAGTGGGGTTGGCTATATGAATCCTCGAACGTCATTGAACTCGGTTCTGAATCACTTTTTCCGTTAGATCCAAGTACTCTAAGTATTTTCTTAGAGTCTCCTCCAAAGTATTCCTAGGTTTTCCTCTACCCCTTCATCCCAGAACCTCTATCCCGTAATCACATCTTTTAACCGGAGCGTCAGTAGGCCTTCATTTCACATGTTCAAACCACCGTAACCGATTTTCTCTCATCTTTCCTTCAATTTTGGTTATTCCTACTTTACCTCGGATATCCTTATTCCTAATCTTATCATTTCTTGTGTGCCTACACATCCAATGAAGCATTCTCATATTCGCTACTCTACGTGTTGATGCTTCACCGCCTAACATTCCGTGCCATAAAGCATTGCCAGCCTTATTGCCGTCCTATAAAAATTTTCCCTTGAACTTCAGTGGCATACGACGATCACACAACACACAAGATACACTCTTTCACTTCATCCATTTAGCTTGTATTCTATGATTGAGATCTTCATCCAACTCTCCGTTCTTTTGCAAGATGGATCCTAAGTAGCGAAAGTGGTCACTCTTTGGCACCTCCTGATCTCCAATCCTCACCCCTAACTCATTTGAGCCTCTGTTTGCACCGAACTTGCACTCCATATACTCTGTCTTTGACGGAGTTAGGCAAAAACCTTTAGATTCCAACATTTCTATCCAAAAGTTAAGCTTCGCATTTACTCTTTGGAGTGAGAGGGGAGGGGGGAGAGAGAAGAAATGAATGAGCTTTAAGTTTAATAAAAATCTAAAAACTCACTTTTTGTGCTTTTAAAGAGATGCTATATATTTTAGTTAGTCTTGAATTTAATTTTTGAAAATATTCCTACCAAACAAGTTTTTAAGGCCTAAAACTTAAAAATTGTGTTTGAGTTTAAAAAGTTGGATTCTAGTAGAATACCAAACAAGCCTTTAAGTTTCAGGGAGAAGAGAGAGATTTCACAAATCAAAATGAAACGAATTTTGAGTTTCAGAAAATCAAAAGGTTACCTTTGAGTTACAAAGTGTAATGTGCGATCAAAATCGACTTTCAGGAGGTGTCGCTAAAAATAAGCGTTTTATTTTTCTTTAGACTCTAGCTTTAGTTGTAGGAAATCAACACACTTTCTTTTTTCTTACTACCCCAAATTGCGAGACAAATGCATGTCCAAGCCCCACAACACAAACTTACAAGTCCGAGAAAGCTCAAGGCCATCATCAACAATTTGTACGTCTTTCTGTCGAAATTATTTATGCGTGTCCTACATTACGGTTTCAAAACCCGCAGTAGCGCTCAGGCAATTTTTCAAGTTGATTCTAAAATCTAAAGTCAACTTATTCTCCGCGGCCCTGGTGATTAAACTTGAGGCATGCATGACAATGCAAATCACACCTGCATGATGGTGATCTCTTATCACTGCTACGAACACCTCACCAGAGAATTATGGAGCCATATATGTAAAAAGTAAAGCAGGAAAACAACACACAAAGAAATGAAGGAAGAGAAGAAGTAGGGAGAGCTATGTACAATTGTTGCAGGACAATGAAATGTAAATCCTAGTCAGTCAATTGCTGATTTCTGCCAACAAGGACCATTACATCCAGTCGCGGCCCTTTAAATCGGCAGCAGTGAGGGTAACCTGCACGTTTTAATCAAAGGCTGCATAAGAGGAACAAATAATATTGGAAGCGATAATTTCCAAGAAAATGACTGCATTGTGCATCACCTTTAGACCTTTGAAGTTCAATCCAATGCCAGTTTAGTTTAATTTCTTCTTCCATGGCTACAGTCATATCCATTTCTCTGAAAATGCACACTGAAAACAAAAACAAAAATATGATGCGCAATAACCCTTTAATTTTATTGATTCTCTAAGCTACACATCTTAAAAGCTAAGAGCACCTGTTTGGTTTTCAATTTGAATCTAATTTTTTTAACTCAAAAACAGTTTTTGAGTCCCAAGCCTAAATTCTTGTTCGTAGTACTATTTCGAAAAAACTGAATTCAAAACTAAAGCCCACTCTTATCCTCTGTCTTCTCTCCAAATCTTTTCTTCATCCTCTCTCCCCTCTGTCTTATCTCTCTCTCTCTCTCCCCTCTCTTCCTCTCTCCCTTATCTCTTTCTCTCTCTCCCCTCTCTTCCTCTCTCCCTTATCTCTTTCTCTCTCTATTTCCTTTCTTCCGCTCTCTCCCCTATCTCTTCCCGTCTCGATCTCGATCTCCCTCCAGCTCCAACAAGGAGTTGCTGGCAAAGAGCTATGTTTTTTAATAAAAAAAATTGCGAAGACAAAAACAATTTTGTGTCATACCAAACAAGTTTTTGATTTTTATAAAAGGCTGTTCATAAGAGATGGTCTTAGGAAATATTTTTAAAAATATTGAAAACTTTTGAGTAGGGTACCAAACGGGCCCTAAAGTATTGAGCTGCCCAATGAACTACTCATGCAGAAAGGGAAAGACAAATAAATTGCAATCCAGAAAATAATCACACAACTTCACACCCCAAAACGTTGCTAAATATGCCAGAAGACAGAGAAATTGCTTTAATTCACCAACCTGGCATCACAATCTTATAAACATGTCGTTTTGTTGATAAGATCCAGATGCATAGCAGGGCGTCATCCTCGTTTCTCTAGACAGAATTAATGTTTGGAATGTAACCTTCAATCTTCAGATCCTCATATAGTAATTTAATTACATCGATAATCTCTGTTGAGCCTTCACCCGAGTGAAACTCATGAAGTTGATCCTCATTCCCAATCCAGCTACAACCAGGAGTCTTACTGACACCTCTTTGTCTCATCAACATTCTCATCCTCGCTGAATCATCCCACATTTCTAAATTTGCATATATCTTTGACGAGATAACATAGTTTCCGGAATTTTCAGGTTCTAATTCAAGAAGCAACTGCAATACCTGCTCGGAGACATCTACATTTTTACACTTCCTACAGGCACCAAGCAACGCCCCCAGTACAACTTGATCTGGTTTTTCAGGCATTTTCTGAATGAAGTCCCAAGCTTCATGTACAAGTCCTGCACGTGACAAAAGGTCAACCATGCAAGAGTAATGCTCTATTTTTGGAACAAGCCCAAATGACGAGCTCATCAAATTAAACAATTGACGACCCTTGTCGACTAATCCAGCATGAACACACGCAGAAAGCAATCCTACAAATGTGATGTCATTTGGCCGAACAGAAGCAGAACCTTCTGTCATGCGCTTGAATAGGGATATTGCTTCATGTGCTCTCCCATGGAAAGCAAGGGCAGATATCATGGCATTCCAAGAAACCTCATTTTTCTGGCCCATGTCTTCAAAAACTCTCTGAGCAGTGGCTAAGCTCCCACACTTAGCATACATATCAATCAATGCAGTACCAACGTAAATGTCATGCTGTAAGCCTCGTTGAGTTGCATATGTGTTGATCCATTTCCCCAATTCTAGGGCACCAATTGAGGCGCATGCAGACAACACTCCCACCAACGTGATTTTATCAGGACCGACACCTGCCTCTTTCATACTATCAAAGAGCACCATTGCCTCATCAGACATTCCATTTTGTGCATACCTGTCATGTATGAAAATGATGATTTACAAATATATATTAATGGTATACTGCTGATTGTCGAATTGGACATACTTATTGAAGTCATCCCTTTAGAATCTGATAACCATAGGTTTTTACCAGACTCCTCTTCCAGGGACATATTGGAGGGGCTTGAGGGTCAATAACAGTCGGAATATATTTAATAGATGTGTAAGAAAACTTATGTAAGCAATAAAAAGTACAAAGTAGTGCGAAGTGTGAACGTATGGGACTACCAAGTTGAACACCATCATAAATATATTGCTTTTTATTATCTGCTTATTGTTAAACCAAACAGCAGGCAAATGATAATGGTTTTCATAAAGCAACCCAGCACCTCCTTAAAAATTGCACTCCCATGGAAGAAAATGTTCAACCAAAGGGAACCTCTCACATAGATATTTGTCCATAGAGAAGTAGGTGCAACTGTGCCCAAACCAATTTACCAGACTTTGTTTTGGGTAATTAGAAACTAATCTAGTATAATGTTACCAGACTTTGTTTTGGGTATCTAGAAACTAATCTAGTATAATGTTGTAATAGGCACACTATGCTACAACCAAATGTAGCAACTAGTTCATTTATGTCAAAAGAAATTACCCTTCCGTTTTTGTTATTTTAATAATCTAAAGAGATTTTCAAAATACTAAGATTTGAGAGCAATACTTAATACTTATGTTTCTTGATCTACTAAATGTGAGATATAACCTAACCCAATGTGCAAGGCATCTACGTGATAAAGAGCTCAAAAGCTTCATTTTCCCATTCTCCTTCTTCATCACATCAATCCCGGTTCTGTACTTATATTTTCTGTTAGGATAGAAAATTCCCGTAACCCTAGTCTCTCTTTCTACCCTGGACATTGTTATAAACTTTTTCTGTTCAAATCACATTGCCATTGAATCTTAGAAGTATGTTATATTCCCATTTAATTTTTTATCATCAAAACCTAACATTCTAAGCCTAATAAAAAAAAGTTATTTCCTTTGCGTTCTGACCCCATCCATATCCTCAAATTGCATTTGCAGGCCTGCAGGGAGCAATATAAACAACATATATAACAAAAATTATACTTGAGGGAGAGATACTTGCCCTGAAATCATGGCATTCCAGGTTATCCGATCCCTTTTCTTCATGCTGTCAAAGACCCTCCTCGCTGAAGACAAATCACCACACTTTCCATACATACCAATCAACGCAGACCCGACATATGTATTCATCTCCAACTTATTCTCAACTACAAAACCCTCCACCCACATACCCAAACTCAAATCCCCCAGGTCCCCGCATGCCCCAAGAACTGTTACCAAGGTCCTTTCGTCTGGCTCAAACCCATCAGTCCTCATTTCGCAAAACAACCGCACAGCATCCCCAGCACACCCCATCTTGCAATAACCAGAAATCATTGAATTCCACGAAACCAAGTCCCTCTCAGAAATTTCATCAAACACTTTCCGTGCGAAACCCAACTCACCACACCTTGCATACATAGTAATCAACGAGTGACTCACATGTCCATCCTTATCCAACCCAGTCTTAAACACCGACGAATGCGCTGCACGCCCATGATTCAACTCCAACAAGTTCGCACACGCGATGAACACAAACGGGTAAGTAAAATTATTGGGCATCAAATACAAAGACTTCATTTGGTAATAGAATTCAATAGTAAGCTGATATTTCTGCCATGTAGTCGTCAGGCCGCGGATCATGACGTTGAAGGCGTAGTCGTTGGGTTCGGGGATGTGGGAGAAGAGGAGGGAGGCATAAGTGAAGTCTTTGAGGTCAATGATTCTGGGGAGGAGGAAGTTGGGTTTGTCGACGGAGTTAATGAGCATTTGGGTGTGGATTTGCTTCAACTGTTTGGTGGAGACACATTGTTTCAAGAGGTGTAAGAGGTTTTCGAAGAGAGGGGGGGATTGGTTGGGGTTGGGGGGAATGAGGCGTGTTGGGGTTTTTGAAAAGGAGTTTCGGCGGGTAATGAGGCGTGGAGAGACTTTGGCTCCGAGCATTGCTTTGTGCCGTTCAAATGTGCTCTAAATCCAATTGTTTAAGTACCACTTTAAATTGTTTGCGTTGTGGCCGTTGTTGCTATTTGTTAGCTTATAAATCTTGCACTTTGACAGTTTACATTGTTTTAGGGTTTTGTTTAGACATTTTTCAATCATTTTGAAATGGGTTTTTATCACAAATAATCCCAAAATTGATCTAACCCATCAAAATGGTTCCTGATATTGAAAATTGATCAATGTAGTCTCTGAACATGAATGTCGCAAATCAACGTGGTTCTTCCGTTACAATTCAGTCAAAGATCCTGTTAAGTGCTGATGTGTCACATACTTGGGTCCCACAATTTAATTAAATATTATTATATGAATAAAAAATATTTAAATAATAAAAAATAACTTTTATTTGTACATAATTATAAACATAAAAAACAAAAGCACATGACTGTTTATCATCTTCTTCCCACCCACCTGAGCAACACTCCCAGCCCCC
>JAOTRO020000016.1:920647-931216 GCA_028566515.2 Pyracantha coccinea | reverse complement strand
CAGAGGGCTAAAACGAGCCCTCTGGCCAGCCATCGGTTGGAGATGGCCTCCGTCCCTCTGAAAATTTCAGCCATTCCTAGGTTCTAGGGGTATTATAGTAAATGAAAACCAATTGAAAACCATGGATTACGGTTTAAGTAGGGCCGCCGATATTAATTAGGTTGGGCCGGCGACCCATTGGATATGGCTCAAAAGAGTCCAAATGTCTCAACGTAATTGACCTCTTCCTGTATTTAGAAAATAAATAAATGAAATAAATGGGATTCCATAAGCCTCTGCCCATTTCCTCCATAAAACCTCTCCGATTTCATCGCTCCCTCTCCAACAAACAAAAACTCTCTCTAACCCATTTTTCCTTTGCTTTCTTCGCTTCCCTTTTTGTCCACTCTCCTTCTCCCTCCTCCTCGTTTCTCTCTCTCTCCTCTCCTCCTCTTAGTCTTAGGGTTCCCAGTTTTCCTTTTCCTAAAACAGAAAAATCTTGCATTTCCTCGAGAAGAAGGAAATAAATGGATTTTTCCACCAATGGAATCGGGAACAATGTCGTTGAGGTCAGAGTTTGTAAACCCGCCGGAAAGTTCAACGGCGTGCCGGCGAATGGGGTTTTCCCGGAAAGTCCCAGAGAGCCCGAGAAAATATTAAATCGTTCAAATTCTGTCCCCAACGGTATACCGAAGCAAAAAGACTACGAGGAGGAAGAGGGAGATGGCTTTTCGGAAATTGAGATTCCAAATGGAAATGGAAATGGTGACCTGGAAGAACGGGACGACGACGTTTCGCCCACCTCGATAACCGAAAAGTCGGACGAGTTTCAAACGGTTTCTCCAGAAAAATCCAAGCACGTGAAATTAGCCGTTGAGATGCCCGATACAGCAGGGGAAGGGATCTTCCGTCCTCACGAGCACCTCCCGAAGCCGGAGGCGCCGCCCGGGATTTACTCATCGCCTCCGGATTCTCCAAACGACGACCCTTCGAATAACCAGAAATTCGGCGTCGACGTGCCGGCGATCGGGAAGCTCATCCGGGAGCGAAGCAGCAATTTCTCGGCGGCGTTCGTGAGGCGGCTGTCGTCGCTGAAGGACCAGCGCCTCAATAGCAACGGAGAAGAAGATCTGAAATCGAAAGACGTGACGGAGTTCAATCTCTCCGGCCTCAAAGTGACGGTCAAGCTCAAGAGCGAGTCTGACGATTACCAGCAGCCACAGGGACAAGAGGCGCTGAAAGGTCGAATCAGCTTCTTCTCCCGGTCGAATTGCAGGGACTGCACGGCGGTGCGGAGGTTTCTGAGAGAGAAGGGGCTGAAATTCGTGGAGATCAACATCGACGTGTATCCCAATCGCGAGAAGGAGCTGGTCGAGAGGACGGGTACCTCGTCTGTACCTCAGATTTTCTTCAACGAGAAGCTGTTCGGAGGACTAGTGGCGCTCAACTCGCTGAGGAACAGCGGCGGATTTGACCAGCGGTTGGAGGAGATGCTCAGTTCGAAATGTCCTGACGACGCGCCTGCGCCGCCGGTTTACGGATTCGACGATTTGGATGAGGAGGAGTGCACGGACCAGATGATGGGAATAGTTAGGGTGTTGCGGCTGAAGTTGCCGATTCAGGACCGTCTGACGAAGATGAAGATCGTCAAGAACTGCTTCGCCGGGAGCGAGATGGTGGAGGTCATCATTCAGCACTTGGACTGTGGGCGTCGAAAGGTACGGATCCCTACTTCCCCCTCCCAAATTTCCACGTCTGTTTTTTTCCATTACTGTTATTCTCTGTGTCTCGAACCACCGTAACCGCTTGACTCGCGGATTCTTGTCCTCTTGTTTGAATTAAACTCCGCGGGATCATTTGGTTACAGTGTGCCGCGCAGCATTTAAATTTAGTTGCTCGCCTGCCGCGGATCGAACCGCTAACTAGCCGCAGTTTACTGATTACGCGCTAATAAAATATGAGTAACCGCTAAATATTCAGTGAGTTTTTGGCCGTTGTTGAGTACGAAATATTAATAAAATATTAGTTTTAAGTGGATTAATATTTTAGTAATACAAGATTAAATTTGTAAACTTAACGATGTTTCATCAATAAGAAATAAGAATGTTAATTATTACTTAAGTAGTAATTCAGTCATCAATTTTCATATTATTTAGTTTACAAAATTTAGTTAACAGATTTAGTCTCCCTAGCATTACACTAAAAATGAACTTGACGTCGATGTCAAATTTGACTCCAAACCACAAAACATTCAAATCTAATCAGCAAATAACATTTCAGTTGAAAAGACTTTTAATAACAAACATGCATACATTTCACTTAGTATTTTGACATCTATTTTCGAGATGCTAAAAAACGCCCCTAAAAGCAAAATCGGAATGGCGGAGAAATTAGGAAAGCGTAATCAAATTTTAGGAAGGTAAACCCCATCATATATTTAGATAGATAGGCGGCGATGGTTGAAAAGACAGACAGCCGAGAGAGAGATTAGTTCTAGAATTTGCACTCTATTGTTAAGCCGTGATTTTTCCGTGCCTCTGTAACTCCTACTCCCCCTTCTCCTCACCATCCTCTCCTCCTCCTCAGCTTCCTACAACCAGCGCCGCCATGGTGCCCCACCCGAAAGACGACGCGTATCTCGAGGCCGTAATCCCGAAGCGCATCAAACTCTTCGAGGCCATACAGGCCCAGCAGCTCGCCCACCGCCAGTCCCTCCCCTCCGATCCCATCAGGTAGGCCCTAAGCCCTAACTCTAAACTCCGCGTTTAGGTGTTTTTCGCTACGGAATGTGTTTGGATCTTTATTTCTTGTTTGGGGGGTTTTGTAGGATTACACTGCCGGGCGGACAGGAGAAGGAAGGGAAGAGGTGGGTGACTTCGCCATTCGACATTGCCAAGGATATTTCCAAGAGCTTGGCTTCCAGCGCTGTGATTGCGAAGGTCAATGGGGACCTTTGGGATATGACCAGGCCGCTGGAGTTTGACTGTGAGCTCAAGCTCTTCAAGTTTGAAGACGACGAAGGACGTGATACTTTCTGGCATTCCAGCGCTCACATTCTTGGACAGGTAGCCGGAGTTGGCGAATTTGTAGTTTGTTGGATTACATTTTGACGGTTTTGTTGTGTATTTGACTTTCGATACGTTGCAGGCACTTGAGGTTGAGTATGGATGCAAGCTCTGCATTGGTCCGTGCACTACAAGAGGAGAGGTCAATTGTTTACCTTTGAGTTTGAGTTTTTCAGTCATTAGTTTGTTTATGCTATGTTATCATGTGTTTTCGTTTAATTTTGGTACGTCTCTTCGATCATTGTCTTATATTGTATGACTTTTGCTCAATTGGTTATCGTTTGGGGTTATGCTAGTTTCTTCAAATACTGCGTAATTTTTTTGGTGAAAAGTAATTGTCTTGGAGATGATTTCATTAGCATTTTATTTTCAATTTTAACCTGCAATGTATCTTACCATGATATAATAACTGGTTAGTGTTGTCTGTAAATGTGTCTGTTCTTATTTACTCTCTCTGGTTGACAGTGTTGTTGGGATGGAGTTCTTTGTTCTTTTCATGTGTAATTTATCACTTGGATATTGTAATTTTGTAATCCTAGTCTTTGAAATGAATTTGTATACAGTTCATTTCATAAAGTCTGGATTACTCATTTGGGTCTCTTATGAAATTCAATGACAGGGATTCTATTACGATGCTTTCTACGGTGATTTGGGCCTGAATGATGAACACTTCAAGGACATTGCATCAGCAGCAGACAAGGCTGTTAAGGTACCGTTTATTCTCTTGTAGAATAGTTTAAATGTATTCCTTTTGCATGGAGGAATTTCTTTATCCTTCACCATTTGCAAAATTTATAAGTTGCTTCAACATTTTTGTCTTTCTTGTCGAGATTCCTAGACTGATTGTAGATTGATGCTTCAATATTTTACTCTTGCTTCCCTTGACTGGTTTGTTGCATCTTTTTCCCCAGGCTAAACAGCCTTTTGAGCGTATCGAAGTAACACGTGAACAGGCACTAGAGATATTTTCTGATAATCAATTCAAGGTAAGTGAAGATGTTCATTTTTTTTCCTCATCAATAAATGATTGTTATCTACTCATTAAATGTGCATTCCGTACTCTCAAAATCAATCTCTGATGTGTTTATTTTTCACTAATTTCGATCAGGTTGAAATCATAAATGATCTTCCAGCAGACAAAACCATCACAGTATATAGATGTGGCCCCCTGGTTGACTTGTGCCGTGGACCCCATATACCAAATACATCCTTTGTCAAAGCATTTGCATGTTTGAAGGTATGTGTTCCCCTGGCATTTTAGAGCTGTAGATTATATATCATCTTGTATGCATGCATTGTCTGCGTATTTAACTTATGAATATGTAATTTCAGGCTTCTTCAGCCTACTGGAGGGGAAATAAAGATCGTGAAAGTTTACAGAGAGTTTATGGAATATCATATCCTGATAAGAAAAGTTTGCAGGTGATATTTTATTTTTTACCTTTTATGGGGTTTTGGTTTTTCTTAGCAGTATCTGAAATCTTTTCTCTGTCATGTTTTAAAATTGTATTTGGTGGCTCTAGTACCTTATATTGAAGTACAAACCATAATCAAAAGATGTGGCAGGTCTTATGATATTTATAAAAATTGAGAAGTAGTCAGGCTATGAATTGTGATGGAACAAGACTGCAACCTATGTCATTATCCTCTATTGGATGTTGGTCTTGGATTATTTCACTTATCACCATCAACCTTTTTTCTGCAGATATACATCCAGAAGCTCGAAGAAGCAAAAAAGTATGACCACAGACTGTTGGGTACAAAGCAGGAGCTCTTTTTTTGTCACCCACTTAGGTATGGATGGAGCTAATACTTCTTCATTGTATAATAGATCAAGATTCCCCATGATTTCCATTTGATTATTCCTTCTTGTCAAATTCAGTCCAGGAAGTTGGTTCTTCCTCCCTAATGGGACTCGGATTTATAACAAACTAATGGAGTTCATAAAGAATCAATACAGAGAACGAGGCTATAAAGAGGTGACATTTAATGTTCTGTTTTTACATCATTCTATTAATCTCGACTAATTTTCACCTAATTTGCTTTTCTTTGGTAGGTTATATCACCAAACATGTACAATATGCAACTTTGGGAAACATCTGGTCATGCTGCAAATTACAAAGAGAATATGTTTGTTTTTGAGGTGAGTTTTGACATGATACTTTAGGGTTCAGCTATATCATCTTTGTGTTTAAACTTAAAAGCAACTAAACTTACGAAGACATTTATTTTTTTAGGGATATGCATGAATAGTATCAAATGTTGGCAATGTATATATTAATCTGTTGATAGCTAATCCTGTGCCACCTAAGCGTGTCTGATTCGTTTTGGGAACTTTGTTTACCTGATATCCTGAAGGGGTCTCTTACAGATGATTGAGATTTCCATTAGTTATTCTGCGTGAAAGAACAGGACTATGTTTAACCATGAGAATGAGACCATTTCAAAGCTGTTATGCTCGGAAATGAAGAATATGTTTAATCTGCTGGATTTTGCATTTCTTGCAGATTGAGAAACAAGAATTTGGATTGAAGCCAATGAACTGCCCTGGGCATTGTTTGATGTTTCAGCATAGGGTTCGTTCTTATAGAGGTATGCCTTTAAACATATTTTTCTTGACCTTTTACTCTTTTATATTGCTCAATAAGAAAGTCATTCTGTATATGGAGGTCATTTTATGGATGTCAGCATGGTCTTTTATCTCTTGGATTGGCCTTGTGGGCTTCTTGGACCAGTCTCTCAGTATGAGTTGTGTGTTGCATTTTTCTGGGGTTTTTTTTAGTGTAACATGACTATTAAAGTACTATAAATTGTTACTTTATTTGACATTTTTTGCACCATACTCATTTTCATTTGTCTTTTTTTTTATTTTTTTTATTTTTTATTTTTTATTTTTTATTTTTTATAAACCTTGACCACAGAACTTCCACTTAGACTCGCTGATTTTGGTGTTTTGCATCGCAATGAGGCCAGTGGTGCACTGACTGGATTAACACGTGTACGGAGATTCCAGCAGGTATACTTCCACAGCCTAGGTTTAGCTTTAATTTAGGTGTCTCATGTTCGTCATCAACCTGCTTTGTAAACAACTAAACACATGATTATCCTGGCTTCCGGTTTGTTAGTTCATAGGAGCTCATATTTCTAATATGCTTGTCAGAGCCCTTAATGATGCTCTTTATTATCAGAAGATTTATATTTTTTGTCACTCTTTTCTTCTATTAATTTTCTGGTTACACGTATACCCTTCTGACAAGTATTAGTCCAAAATATGCTACAGGATGATGCCCATATCTTTTGCAGGGAGTCCCAAGTGAGTTGAGCTTAATTGAAATGTACATAACTGTTTAAATTTTTTGGTTTTGTTTTGTTCTTAAGCCTTTTGTATTTTGTGCTTCTATTGTCAGGTAAAAGATGAAGTGAAGGGTGTCTTGGATTTCATCCAGTATGCCTATAATATTTTTGGCTTTTCTTTTGAACTGAAGCTATCAACAGTAAGATCTTGCTACCTATGGTTAAAGCTTCAAACCTCTTGACTTCATTACTCAAGGATGCAAATTTCATATTTGTTGTGTTGCACAACATTTGATGGGTATTTCCGTTGCAGATGCCAGAAAAACACATGGGAGATTTGGCAACATGGGAGAAAGCTGAGGCTGCCCTTGCAGACGCATTAAATGAGTTTGGCAAGCCCTGGCAGGTAGTTTTTACTTTCTATGCAGTATGATAGTAAAATTTATACAACTTTCATTGTGGTGGAGCCAGGGTAGTCATATTTATTTTTTAGCTCAGTCCAAAATAGGAACAAAACTCATTGTAGCTGAGCAGCATTTTTTAAATAAAGAACGTTGAGCTGAATGGATAGATTTGAGCTCATAAAACGTTGAGCTGAATGGATAGATTTGAGCCATAAACCATTATCTACTCCACCGTTTTACCATTGACATAGATTGAACTGACAAATTTCTGTAATTGTTTGGTTGCCAATCTGGTCCATTATCTGTGTTTTGTTTTCTTAAGCTGTACATTAGGGCCCCCTGAATTTCTTGTTTGTGTCTGAATGCTTACATTGTTAGTCGTGCTACACAGATAAACGAAGGGGATGGTGCTTTTTATGGACCAAAGATAGATATCAGTGTCTCCGATGCATTGAACAGAAAATATCAGTGTGCAACACTACAGGTATCTGATGATCAGTTCCTTCATGTTTTATGCCTCTTTCATTTTGTTTTTGGTTGCTGTGTAACTATCTGACTGTCATTGAAAATATTGTGGTTGCAGCTTGATTTTCAGCTTCCACAGAAGTTCGAGCTGTATTACTCCGCAGAGGGGGAAGAAGGCAAGTTGGAGAGGCCCGTAATGATACACAGAGCTGTTTTAGGTTCTGTTGAGCGTATGTTTGCTATACTGTTGGAGAACTACAAAGGGAAATGGCCCTTCTGGCTTAGTCCACGTCAAGCAATTGTTTGCCCCGTCTCGGACAAATCCCAACCTTACGCTCAGGAGGTAGTATGATAGTGCTTTTCTGGTTTTTATTGGTTGACCACTATGAGGTTGTATGAACTTTTTGTCGTTCCCCTTTTTGGATATGAGATCCATATAAATGCAGTTAATGTCATACACACTTTCCGGCTTTGATAGTTAGGTTAAATTATTCTGCATTGTTAAAGTCATGTGTAAGATATTGTTGTTGCAATTTTGTAGGTTCGGGATCGTATCCATGAAGCTGGTTATTATGTGGATGTTGACACAAGTGATAGGACCATCCAAAAGAAGGTAAGAATTCACTGTTGTCCTCTGCATTACATTTTTGGTTTCATTTTGTTTGTCGATGTCAATTGGATTTAGTGGTTCCATAATGGGAGCTGGCTCTCTCCCATCTCATAAACCCGGACAACTCTGGTGAAAACAGAATTGGATTCGAGGCTCTTTTATACTCTGTTTAACCATAATACCTTTTGTCCAACAGATTGTTCATTGTTGCCTGATTGTGTTTGTCCTGCAGGTGCGAGAAGCTCAGATAGCGCAGTACAACTACATTTTAGTTGTTGGCGAGGAGGAAGTCAAGACTGGGCAGGTTCTGTTCTTTTCTTGTTCTCTAATTTATTTATGTTATATTTCGCGCTAGTTCAACTTCTTATACAAGTTATTTGGTTGAGAAGTTACATCTATGATCCGTATTGTTCCAGGTGAGCTTACGAGTTAGAGACCACGGAGACGTCACGGTAATGACAATGGAAAATCTACTCCAGCACTTCAAGGCTGAAGTTGAAGCTTTCCATTAGAGAAGGAATGGCAAGGGTGAAGCTGTGTCTACTGATGAATACAATCCTACCATGTTTATGGATTCGATAAAAATTATATCTTGCACAAGTTTGATGTCAAAGATTGAAATTTAATTAAATTTTGGTGTTAGATTGTCCTTTGATGTGTACTTTAATGTGTACAATTTTCATTGAACGTCTCATTAAATATTTGAACTTATTAATACACATTTTAAGTGATTACATCATTAGTTACATTTGGATTT
Organism: Pyracantha coccinea; assembly: GCA_028566515.2. Classification (NCBI taxonomy): domain Eukaryota; kingdom Viridiplantae; phylum Streptophyta; class Magnoliopsida; order Rosales; family Rosaceae; genus Pyracantha; species Pyracantha coccinea. The sequence continues at coordinate 922,642 of JAOTRO020000016.1, read as the reverse complement.
GGTGAATTAAACGGGGTTATGGCCTCTCATTTTGGCTTATTTAAATAATTAATTCTTTGTTATATATATATATTTTTATTTACATGGTATGCACAAACTATCACATCAGCTAAAATATAGGACCTCTAGTTGTCATACTATTATTTAATTTTAATTATGAAATTGCAAGTACACTCAAATAAATTGTCACGTCATCACTTAACGATCAAATTAACAGTTTTAATTAAGAAGAAGAAGCAAGTACATCTATATTTGAGCGCGTAAAAGGTAATTTACTCAATATTATACTATCAGAAATGATAATTTTTCTGATGAATAGTAAAAATGACCTTTTAAGTTATTACATCATACCACTTTACCTGTTAATCAATCTGTAACTTGACATGAATATGACACAAAAAACGACTCATTGCCACTCAAAGTCCAAAATGGGCCAGCATACAGAGCCCAACTTAAGTGGCGCAACATTTTAAGCCCTCATATAGAATCGGGATCGGACAGGACTGGATTGGACTCAGTTCAACACAACCAATCCACTTTCCCAAACAGAGGAAAAGGGGAAAAGGAATAGGAAAAAGTGGTAAAGGGTCAAGACACACGGTGTTGCAAAGCTTGATGTCCGCGCCGCTGCCCTTTCCATTTGCAAATCCTGCGTTTGGGAGAAACATATCTTCCAATTCCCAAGTGGCCAATCCCGTGACGCCCAATCTACTACATATCCATTCTTTTTAAATTAGGAGTCCTATATACGGAAAAGCTCTGTGGAAGGTTCTAATTTTCATTTCAGGTGGCACGTATACGGTGGGATAGGTAGTTGCTGACTGTCTCGACGGCACGTGTTCCTTGCATACCTATAAGAGTAGGGATCCCGCGAGGATCGTTTTCTTTTGAATTTTAGGAATCCTGTGATCGTGATCGTTTATCGTACATCGTGCGGTCATTTTTCGTTAGATATTATTTATATTTAATTTTAAATTTTGAAATGATTTATGACTGCATGATGTACAATGAACGATTACAATCACGAGATAATCCTTTTCCGTGTGAAATGAAGCAAGGGGACAATCTCTAAAATGCTTCGTTGCCATTTGTCTAATCAGTCACTGGAGGCCCTCAACCCAATGCGGACATGAACAACTTACATGTAACGCACTCATTGCCATATTGAAGTTTTGATTCAATAATACATTGTCATGTGAAGAAAAACATGCACATGACAATTGATTATTGGATAAGGGATATCAAGTGACAGTCAATCTGTACCATATAAATCCTCCTATTATATAAGCCCTTTACTAGTTTTTTTTTTATTTTTTATTTTTTAACACACAATATGATAATCAACTTCAAAGTCATCTAACCTATGGAGGGAGTTCGAACAATATGGGACCTCAAGTGTAATGGTGAATGTGTAAGTGTTCTCCATTAAGGATCTAAACCAATTAAATACAAGTAACTATAATTAATACCATAATCATATATATATATAGAATTATTCTATGGAAACAATCAGCAAAACTTACATGAAGAATTCATCATTCCAAGTTAGAGTCAGTCTTCTCCTCGTTGCAATCTTGTGTTCAATTCTCAATAGGACAAACTTTTTAGTATAAACGATAGCTAGTGAGAGGCGAGACCAAAACATACATGTCTACAATAGTTGACCGTTTCCTCCTATTAAGGAAACTATCATCCACGATGTAAGCGATTTAAAACCACTCTTCAAGAGTTCTATTACCACCAAATTATAAATAATAATATTATTTATTTCCTAATACATGTATAATTCTATTTCTTATTTAATAACACAAATAAAATGATGTGGCAAACTCACGTGACATAATCTTACAAAATATTCTTAATTAATTAAGCTATACGTCACTTGCATAAGCTCTTTACTAATTAATCAGTCACTTGATGTACATTCTTTACTAATTAATCAGTCACTTGATGTACATTTTTAACGAGACAATATTTCATTAAACCCTAATTGAA
>JAOTRO020000016.1:893921-906173 GCA_028566515.2 Pyracantha coccinea | reverse complement strand
ATTAAAGACACATATCATGATGGAAAATGTGAGATAGCTTCCATTGGTAAGTCAAATTACATAGTGGAAAGTTCAATTATGATATTAACTGTCATTTTTCGCTCTCTCTGAGTCAATCTACTTCTGTAGAGGATGGAAAGTTGATGGCTGATGCAGAAAGTGGAGAATTTTGGGGTTTATTTGGTGGTTTTGCTCCACTTCCAAGGAAAACAGCCACCAATGAGGACAAAAGTTCTGATTCTTATCCTACTAAGCTTCTTTGGTAACTTTCCATCAAATTTAACCCTTTTCTATTATATATAGTCTTACAATGATCTCTGCCATATTAACTGCACCTTGTTGTTTTTAGAGGGCATAATATGTTACTTCATACACATTCATAAGTGTACTTGTGTTAGTCATCCATTCCTTTTCTTTCCAACTCTTTGATCCATTTAAGAAATCTATTCATTTTCCCTTCTTTTCAACAAAAACAGAAGTCAGATACTTGCAGCATTGCCTATGATAATGGATAACTTCGTTTATTTAAGTGAAGTTTTTGTGATTATGAATTTTGAAATCCAATGATATTGTAGTTCTGAAAGAAAGATATTTTCCTTTGAAGTGTTGAGAAGGGACAGGCAGAACCAGTTGAGGGTGATGCTTTGACGAGGGATTTACTAGACACAAACAAGTGCTATCTTCTAGATTGTGGGTTGGAAGTGTTTGTTTGGATGGGGAGAAATACATCTCTTGACCAAAGAAGGAGTGCAAGTGGAGCTGCAGAAGTACTAGTTATTGCCTTTGCTTTTTCCATCTGTTATCAATTTTGCATCTTGTTGTATGTTCTCAATAACCCTTGTTTTCTGTCGATCTCACCATATAGGAACTAGTCCGTCCTCCTGATCGATCGAAATCCCACATAATTCGTGTAATTGAGGGCTTTGAGACAGTAATGTTTAGGTCCAAATTCGATTCATGGCCCCAAACAGCTGATGTAGCTGTGTCAGAAGATGGTAGGGGCAAGGTTGCAGGTCAGTCTGGACTGTTTTGCTTCTGATTTTTCTTTTTCCTTTTCTTTTTCTTTTCCTTGCTTGCAACATATTTTTTCCTTATGATCATAACCAAGCAAAATCTCACTTCTGTTGCTTCTCATTCTTTCTGCAGCACTCTTAAAGCGTCAAGGGGTTAATGTGAAGGGTCTGTTGAAAGCTGATCCTGTAAAAGAAGAACCTCAACCATACATTGATTGCACTGGAAACTTGCAGGTGCTGTATATCTATATTTATTGCACTTTTTGTTGCTTCTCATGTTTTTCTGGGTCCTTTTGTAACCATTCTTGTGTAGAAATGCTAGTACTTGTTTGTTAGTTCAATTCTTTGTGGAAAAGCTTCCCTTGAACCAAGAACCTCTTTTGTTAACACAAACTCCACAAAGCTAGTTGACTGCACTCTTTTTGTCTTTTCTTTTCAAAATAGTTAAAAAGGAAGATATAATGTTGTCTATGTCATATGAGGAAGATATAAAAGAGGAAGGCTTCAGAATCAATTCGCGAACTGTATGGAAATTCCTCTAACTTGGTTAGAAAGCCTAATATTTAGTTTTGAATACTAACCATAAAACTAAGGGGTTGTAACATTCTACAAGAATCATCTCTGACTCATCGTAAATGAGGTCTCAGGGAAACATGAACAATCATTTGGAATTCTATATTTTGGTTTTGCTTTAGTTTCATATTACTGTTGCTAAGATATGTGAATATAAACCTCATGTCAACTTTTTGGTTACGTGATCTTGCTAATGGTAGCTTTATCATGTTTTGGCAGGTTTGGCGTGTGAATGGCCAGGAAAAGATTAACCTTCAATCTTCTGATCAATCAAAATTTTACAGTGGAGATTGCTATATTTTTCATTATGCATATCCAGGAGAGGATAAAGAGGAACACCTTATAGGAACATGGTTTGGAAAGCAGAGCGTTGAGGTAATAATTTACCAAGCATCTTATCAATCTCGAAACAATGCCCAGAATATCATAAACCATTCCAAGGCTTTACAGCAATTCCCTATAAAAACCAGGAAATTATACAAATAGGTTTCTAGTCAAAATAAGTGCACATATAATATTCTACTCATGAGTAAAGTTTTGATTGAGGAGTACCATATAAAAGTCAGAAAAAAATTAATGAAATGGTAAAGTCCAACTTTTTAGCCATGATATGTTTATAGAATTCTCTAATTACCTGGGTTTGTCCACCGGAATCCTTTGTCGGTATTCAGCCCTCTCTAGAAACAAAGGATCTATCTAAGCTCCTGGATTATGTGCTAATTTCTTATGCCTATTCATGTTTATGTGAAAATGGTGGAAACTAAAACGTATGGAAACAAAGATCAGGCATTTTCAACCTAAATCAGATTGCTTTTAAATCTTGAGCATTTTCTGGCAATGTAATTGGTCAGTCATGCACTTAGAATGGGACTGTAAATTTCAGCAGATAGGCTTGAAGTGTTGCCTTGATGCACATCGTTCTAAGGACATCAACTCAACTAAAATAATTTTCTTTGGGTTAATTGAGTCATATTTTCTTCTCTCTTTCCAAGCTACATATGGCATATTTATGAGATTAGAGAGATGTATGTTTGTTCATAGATTTAGCCCAAGTGGAACGCTTACTAAATATGAATTTCTACTCCAAACAGGACGAAAGGGTATCAGCTATATCACTAGCAAGCAAGATGGTTGAGTCAATGAAATTTCTTGCTGCCCAGGTAGTTTTCCTTCAACTAAAATGCTATTGTTACCCTGATGCAATTAATTTACTTATTTCTTTGTTGCTTACTGATGATATTTTATCTTTAATTTCCAGGCTCGTATCTATGAAGGAAATGAACCAATTCAGTTCTATTCAATCTTCCAAAGCATAATTGTTTTGAAGGTTTGTATAATCTATGTTGCCATAGAGAAAAGTAATATTTTGAAATAAACGGACAAAAGAAAGAAAGTTCTTGAAATCATTGTTAGAATGTAATTGCATATTTTCAATTTACTACAAAATGGACTATGTGAAATTTATCAGGGTGGTCTCAGTGATGGATACAAAAATTATGTTGTGGAGAAAGAAGTTCCAGATGAGACATATCAAGAAGATGGTGTTGCATTATTTCGTGTCCAGGGATCTGGACCTGATAATATGCAAGCAATACAAGTTGATGCAGTAAGTCCTTTCTTTCTTTCTTTCTTTCGTTCCTTTTTCTTCTGGTTTTGCTCACAGAAGGATACCCATAGTAAATAGACTTGTATATTTCTGTCCTGTATATGGATGTTAACAATCATCCCTTCTTTCTTTTTTCTCTTAATCCCTGCCATCAGGTTGCATCATCTTTGAATTCCTCCTACTGTTATATATTACATAGTGGCTCAACTGTCTTTACCTGGTCTGGAGGCCTCACAACCTCGGATGATCAGGAACTTGTTGAGAGGCAGCTCGATTTAATAAAGGTCTGTTGTGCTCTATGTTTCTTATAGTTATAGAAAGTGCTATAGAAGATAGACCTTTCTGTGTGAGATATATATTTGTTCATAACTGTAAAGGTGGAAAGGCTAGTCATTCTTGTGACATGCATCTTTGCATCTGGGTCGTTTGTATAAATATTGTCATCCTACTCGCAGGTGAACTACTGTAGTCTATTTGGTTGGTTCAACTTACTAATTTTATTTTATGAGGGTGCTTTCGGTTCTATTATTAATCATCTGTTTTGTGTATGAATGGGTCCTTATAATGTATGCTATTTTTTTACAGTTGATCTGCTTATTAATCTACTTCTTATATGCTTTGAATTATCTACAGCCGGATCTCCAGTCGAAAATGCAAAAGGAAAATTCCGAGTCTGAACAGTTTTGGGAGCTGTTAGGAGGAAAGACCGAGTATCCCAGCCAAAAGATTGTAAGATCTGCCGAAAGTGACCCCCGCCTATTTTCTTGCACCTTCTCAAATGGTATGAAACTTGTCTGAGCTAGATGATGAAGTTTTCAATTTGGTTTAACCACAAAGTTTTTGACCTTTTTCTCCCCTTTCTGTTGTTCTGATTATAACCACACTGGACATCGATCTTCAGGAAATTTGAAGGTACATATTTTGGTTTATCATTTCTAATCCACAACATTAATGTTAGACTATGCTAAATGCAGGATCTTTTCAGTTATATGTATTATAAACAGTACATGTATTATTTGAACTATTTGTTTATACTATTGTTTCACGTGACGTATTTTTTGTATTATGTCATAACCTTACGAGTTGTGACACTGCTTCAACAAAAAGCAACCTTCTCTGAAAACCTAAGGACGCGAGATTCTTGTGCCCCTGTTTCAGACATTCATTTGGATACCAATACTACAAAAATGTTTGTTTCAGCTAGGGAAAAGTTATAAAGGGTTGACAAAAAACAAGAAAAGTTATAAACGGTTATGTTTTGCGTTTCTGACATGATAAATCAACATGGTTGATTTTTTTATATTTCATTTTAGCGTACTATCAAACTTACTATATTGCACAACTTAGGTTTCAAAAACCAGAAAAATAGATATCCGCTCATCCCTGTATCTAGGTTTCTGGGAAACATATCTGACACCTGTCTTTATCAACACATGATAGTTGATAGTTCTGTCTCTGTCTGTAAATCATAGCATAAACAGATTATGAAACTTAAGAATGAGGTGATTAAAATCATTAAACTTACACGGCTGAGGCTTTCTTGCATCAACTGATCAAATTTGTGCAATATTACTTTGGATTTATTTTTGCACACAGCTTTAAACTGAAGTCATTGTTGCAGGTAGTAGAGATATACAACTTCACCCAGGATGATTTGATGACTGAAGATATATTCATCTTGGATTGTCATGCAGACATCTTTGTTTGGGTTGGCCAACAGGTCAACTCCAAGGATAGGATGCAGGCTTTAACTATTGGGGAGGTACGACTTTTTAGAGTTTGTCTGAAAGCAATGGCATTGCTGTACTTTTGTTAACAAGCTAGTATTTATAGTATCAAAACACAATGTCCTTTTGCCTTTAAGCCTGCTATGCACCGTCTGCCGGACCACCGCAAAATAAAAACTCTTAAAACTATACCTGTTTCTCTATATCTAGAAACTTATAATATTGCTCTACGCGATTATTTACCTCAATAACTTTGTAATCTGACTTGAGATTGTAATATCAGTACAACTGTGTCAACCGTCTTTTAAGATACATGTCACTTTCTTTGAAATTTTCTCTACTTTTGGTAGAAGCTTAATCTGAGTTATGTTTTCTCATATTGGTTTACAATTGTGTGAACTATCTTTAAGATTTCTAATGTTACTATGTGTTGGCAATTCTAACTTTTGACAGAAATTTCTTGAGCATGATTTTTTCATGGAACAATTATCTCGTGAAGCTTCAATATATATCGTCATGGAAGGAAGTGAGCCACCTTTCTTCACACGCTTCTTCACTTGGGACTCTGCAAAATCTTCTGTGAGTCCTATAATCATTATCAATTTATCACCAAAATTTGAGATCTTTTTGAGAATCTAATTTTCCTTATGTTTTTGGTACAGATGCACGGGAACTCTTTCCAAAGGAAACTTACTATACTGAAAAATGAGGGTAGTCCAACTGTAAATGTAAGCCTTCTTTTGTCTTATTGATTGAATAAGAAGTTGATCATGAGTGGTCTTATGAGTTTGTTCACATCTATGCTTATTTTGAATTCTCTATGGCATACTAGATTAAAATTTTGATTAAATTCTAGTAAGTCTTATGGGATATTGACTACAACCCCAGTGGACAGTTTGCAATATCTTGTAGTGAGAGATTATAGGAAGAATCTTATATAATTATATATTGGTTTTTGATGTTTTGTTTGGCCGTAAGTTCTAAGTAAATATTGACTGTGTCCCATGATTGTCTCACAAATTCAAAGAATGTGTAGAATTTGGGACTTAAACTCTGTGTCTGTAAGTTTTGCGAGCTTCACATCTGAATTGATAAAATCCCTTCAAATCATAGCTGTAGCACCTTTGGAACCAGTGCTAACTGAAAGGCCAAATTAAGTTGACTAGGTACCATATATCTTCCCATATTTTCTTAAGATCCATCCCATTCGGTGGTTCTATTTAGGATGGGTTAGGACGCTCAAATGTATATGCCAGAGTTGCGAGCCAGAGTGTTTTTGTGTGTTATAAATTTCTGTTTGTGAAAACGTAAGTCTCAATTTACCTTTTTATAAGTAAGATGAATTTTTATTTAACAGGTGAAATCCAAGTACACAGGAAGTATACAGGAAAGCTTAGTATTCATAATATTAATCGACCATCAATAGTCACACCATGTTATGTTCTGTGTGATTAATGCAAGTGTGGCCCTCCTACATTTTGACTGTACACAGGCAACTTGTCGCACCTTGTTGCCTGATTAGTGCTTAATATTTATTTCCTGATTCATTATCTAATGCTTGATTAGAAACCAAAACGGAGAGCACCTGTATCTTATGGTGGAAGGTCTAGTGTACCAGAAAAATCGCAGCGTTCCAGAAGCATGTCTTTCAGCCCCGATCGAGTTCGTGTGAGGGGTAGATCTCCAGCTTTCAATGCACTGGCTGCTACTTTTGAGAATGCTAATGCCAGAAACCTTTCAACTCCACCTCCAATGGTCACAAAACTGTACCCCAAATCTGTGACTCCAGATTCATCAAAATTGGCTTCAAAATCATCTGCTATAGCAGCACTCACTGCTAGTTTTGATAAAACAGGACCAGCAAGAGAATATAATATACCAAGATCGCCGAAAAGTATGTATCTGTTAAGCTCCTTCCACACAAAAATTGTCTCAATCAGTTCCTTCAGAGGTACTTAATTTAAAGCATTTTTTCTATGGCTGCAGTGAGCCCAGGCCCCCCCAAGCCAAAACAACAGGAAACAAATAACAAGGAGAATTCTATGACCAGTAAACTAGAATCCCTCACCATACAGGAAGATGCGAAGGAGGGTGAAGCAGAAGATGAGAACCTCCCAGTTCACCCATATGAACGCCTTAAAACAACATCAGAAGATCCTGTTACAGATATTGATGTGACGAAGCGAGAGGTAACATACTGGAATTGCATTACAATGGTTATGGAATCATATGTATACATATTCAATTTATCCTAAATTCCTAATATATGAGTTTGGCACAAGCAGATTTACTTGTCAGCAGAGGAGTTCAGGGAGCATTTCGGTATGGCAAAGGATGCTTTCCATAAGTTGCCCAAGTGGAAACAGAACAAGCTTAAAATGGCCCTTCAATTGTTCTGAATCTCTTCATACTCTTCATTTTCTTCAGCTTGCTGCAGTTTATGTTGCATGCATCGGAATGCTTGCCCACCAAAACTGTACATGATCTTTCCTTCTGGAAGTAGAGTTTGATTTTCGTTGACTTTTAACCGACAGAGCATTCTAGTTAACATTTTGCTTTCTTTCTTCCTACAGAGGGGGAACACAATTTCTCAGGAGTGAAAGGGACAGCATCAGTGCATTTTTAGCTGCTTCTGCTCCCATGAAGCTAGTTTTCATGATTGAACAGAAACAACAAACAATTTTTCTCGTCTTATTTTCTCTTTCAGCCTTTTGAGTTGGTTTGGAATCTTGGATGTCTAGGTTTGCATTTTGGTTTAGTTAGCTTCTTGGTATTGTTTCTGGTCACAGGTTTGTCGTGAGCTTGCATTTTTGTCCTTCATTTTTCAAAATTTTATTCAAAATTTGATTTTTTTTTTCTTCTTCTTTTTACTGGGTTTCGGAAATTGATTTCCTGTAGAGAAAATTAGGGGGCTTGCATATGCATACTTAGGTTGTATTGATATCTGAGGATGAGAAGAGTGTGTACAGCAGAATGTAAAAACCAATTCGCTCCTGTTTTGACAATAAAAGTGTGACTTGTGCCTTTCTCTTAGCCTCCCCTCCTCCCCATATATGTTTTATCTTTCTCTTGACTTCCATGTCCATTTAAATAATGAACTTGAAATCGAACGATGCAATTTATGTACAGGGATTGTAGCTCAAGTTGTTAAGAGCAGCTTACGCACCCTACATGTACCTTTTTATAATTGCACATTGTGAAATCCTTGACATTTATGTTGGTAGTCTGGACTGCATTTCTCCTCATTACTTCACCAAAGGCAATATGACATAGGCCCACCAGCATCAAAGCCCACCTAGGGCCAGCTTGCCCAGGTCGGACTACTTCCATCAGAGCATGAGCTGATCCTTCATGAGCTCTGAAGCATTCATCCCGAGTCACATCCACATAAGCGACCGTGCTCCGGGAATCCTGCAGCTCATTGAACGCCCAAGGGACACGTCGTTCGGCAAGCCAAACGACTGGGCAGCAACATGCGAGCGTCGGAAAACACAGGCTTGAGCTACCTAGCACGAAATTCAATTCTTGTCATGGATCCAAGGCCATCTTTAAGGTCATCTTCAACCGATCCGGCTAGAGGATCATAAGGCTAAAAATAGTTCGAAAGCCATCTCTAACAAAGGGCTAGGCCAAAGGACTTGTGGGCTCCACTGGGCCAAAACCATCAAATCAGGCCAGCGGGCTGGTTGAAGAATTTTTTTTTTCTTTTGCGCAGCCCACTTTTTTTTTTTTTTGAAGATATTTAAAAAAAAAAAAAAGTTTCTAATTTTTTTCCTACATCATTTCTCACATACTTTTCATCATTTCGTACTGTCTTACCTCATTTTATTTTAATTCTTCACATTCTATTCTCTTCCAATAATCTTTCCTTTAATTTTTTCAATAATTTTCAAATGGCCACCTCTTTCAATAATACTCCAAGATGTCCGAAAATCTTATTTTAATATTGTAGTTTAATTTAATTAACTATATTATTTCAATTAAAATAATAAAATTATGTTTAGCTGATGACCTTTTGACCCCCTCGGTTGAAGATGGTTTTTTTATCACAAGACTTACACGATGCTACGTACGATGTTACAACTGGGTTCATACAATGTCAATGAAACATGTGACATTATATATGTTAATTAATTTAAAAACCTATTCATTCTGTGATCTCATCGATTGAGTCACTTTACTGTTTTGCACACACCTTCAATACCCAATTTATGTGAATCCTTGATTAGGAATCTAATTAGTCTAGTTTTTTAGACATTTTTTAAAAATTTATGTGAAACAAAGTCCTTGATTACGAAATTAATTAGTGTAATTTTATCGGACCACAAACCAGACTTATTTTTTGGATGGTCCGGATTAAACTAAACCCACGTGTTAATATAATACTATTAAGCACTCTAAAAGAAGCATTTGATGACCTCCTGGATTTGGACTTTGCTTTATTTACTTCCTCCCCGTCTTTTTCCTGAAATCAAATCAATTAAAAAGATGGGGATTGGGGAATTAAAATTTCTGACCGTTTGGAAAATTTTCACTATTATCTAATTCCAGCATGCCCAGAAGCAATGTGGAGATTAAAAATAAGAAAAACTAATGAAAATAGTTTGAAAATTTTTAGTTTTAAAGAAAATGATAAAATAAAGGATAAAGTAAATAGCATTATAATTAACTTTTTAGTGTTAAAATATGGTTTTTGTTAAAGTAGTACCAGAAGCTTTTCATTAAATTTTCCTTAAAAATAACCTTAACAGGACAAAACCATTGCATTGCCTCGTTCATTTGATCAAATGTCCGTAATATCAGAAGACTAAATTTGCATACTAAATTAGCAAATCAACTCCAATGATTAAATTAAAACTTAAAATTAAGTTTTGAACTCACCCAAAGATTCTACAATCATTGGGTTAAAAAAGGGTTTAGGTTGCATGTTAACTTTTTGCCAAATTTAACTTAGAAAATTAGCCAAGGTTAGTGGTTGGGAAACAGCGGTGAGACCCAATTGTTTATCCTGTCAGCACTTGCGAAAGAATCAACGAATATTTTTTTTTATGAGTAATGTTAAGGAGATTAAATTTGCAAACTAAATGATGTGGCATAAATAGAAATGAGCACATTTATAAGTAATAAATCAATCGTCAACTCTCATGTCCTTTAGTTTTCAAAATTTAGTATTCATAACATTATCCTTTTTTGATAGAGCAACCCACAGTCCAGATTCAATTTTTTTTTTTATAAAAAAAATCAAAATTATAAATACATTAAATTCAGTGATTGAGATTGAATATGAGCAAACCTACCAAATTTAAATCTAACCGCTAAAACAACTAAAAAAATTGAATACATCAAAATTCACTCAAAAATTCTATAAATAGTTATGTATATGTTCAAATATCTACACAAATTTCACCTTCGTCAAACATTTTTTCTTTTTCTTCTTTCTATTCACCTGGTATGATCTGTCCTTGCGGCCGGCTAGCTAATTGTATATTGGTCTCTTGCTCCCAGGCTTCCAGCTCACCAAGAAAGGAGTGAACAAAAACAAGCATAAAAAACATGGCACTACATATTGTGCTTGGGATGTCCGCTCTCTTATAGTTGTGTACTATAATGTTTTAAGAGTGAGAATGATATAACATATTTACTAGTTCATTTGAAGTGAAAATTAATGACTACTAAAATACTTAAAATTTTAAATATCTTCATATTTTTTGTTTTTTAAAAAAAAATATTTTTTACACTAAAAGACGGATGAAAATTAAATCTAAAATTTTTTAATTACAAAAAAGAGAAATACTACAAAACCGTACAACTCCCACATGTTTATTTACATAGAACTTGAATTTTTTTTTTGGGGAAACGAACTTGAATTCTTTTTTATTGAAGAGTAAAATACTCAACAACAACAAAAGAACTTTTTATTTCTCTCACGTCTTTTTTATTTTTAATCGTCGAATCGGATGAATTGAAGAAGATTAACGAACAGAAATTAACAAGAACTACGTAAAAAGTAAAAAGCCATGGGATGATGGCACATCCAAGAAAAAAAACGAGACAAGGTTCTGGAACCTCCGCGGTTCCACCACAACCCTCCTACTCTCCTCCTCCGCGTCCTCAATTTGTTTTTGCCATCATCCCCCAACGCCAAACCTTGTCACTCCCTCTGCATCTCTCTCACTCCCAATCCGAATTTGGATCCGGGGCTGTCGGGGATCTGTTGGGGTGGGTGGTTGGTGGTGGGTCTTGGCAGTCTGGAAGGTGGTGCGGTGGTCTGTGTTCCAAGGGGCGGGGATGGTCTGTGTTCTAATCCTGGGAGGCAGATGGAAGCGGCTGCATCTGAAAGGTAATTTCTTCCGAAATTCAAATACCTGGGGTTTGATTACTGGTGTTGGATGCAGCCCACTACTTTTTTTCATTTCCAGATTTAGTAAACGCGGAAATCACCTGAAGAATTCGATTTCCTTTCTTCTACCTCCATTCCGGTTTTGTAAACACGCCATGAGGACTTCCGCCTGCTGATTAACAGCAGCATATAATCTTGCTGATTAACAACTTAAACGTATACAAGATTATCATCCTTATCATCTGCAAGCCAAATGATCTCACTTTTGAACAAATTTAACACATAATCTTTCTCCTAGATCTAGGACTTGTATTGATCTGTAAGCAAAATTAAGGACGAATTAGGAAGATGCAATTGCACGACATCAATACTAACCCTCTCTCATTTGTTGCCACCAACACATAGGAACCATTGGCGCTAAAGTATATAGAAAAACGGAAAGAAATCTTTTCTGGATCTCTTTTACCAAATCATTCCCCATCAATTAATTTGGGTTCTAGAAATTTGATGAAACAGTTAAAGTTATTATAAATTTTAAAGTGGATTATTTTTAGTCGTTGTATCAAATTTTAAAAGTCCGGATTAGTTGATGTGAAGAATTTGGTGGAAATGAATCGGAGAGCATCCTTATCCCACAAAAACCATCATCTTCAAGAGAAATTTTTTCACGTGACTGAAACATTAGCTGATCTTGGGTTTCTAATTATTTAAATTTAGATAACTTTCATGGAAATGACTTGGACCAAATTTATTTTAATAAAAAAATCATACTATAATTTTATTTAATTAAAAAGACTAAAATTTTAATCAAAAACCCTTAAATTTTAATAAAAAGACAAAAGAACTTAAATTTTAATGAAAAATGTATAATTTTAATATTAAAAAAAAAATCTGACATACGGACCCACGCGTCCTCACATTGTTTATGAAACTTCTACATTGCTTAGGAAACTTACGACACTGTTTATGAAAATTTGTGACCCTGTTTATGAA
>JAOTRO020000016.1:874958-886402 GCA_028566515.2 Pyracantha coccinea | reverse complement strand
AAAGTTTGGTTAGCCTTTGAATTAATTTGTTGCTTAGTTACATGAAACTTTGATTTTAAGATGGCTATCACCAATCCTTTTCCCATACCTTGACACATCATGGATGTGGTATGAACGAGTGTTAATCTATGTTGTGTTATACTTATGTGATCCTAAAAGACTTGTTCTTGAAGTATTGCATTGTATGTTTCTTTTCAAATGTAGTTACTTTGTCAAATATAAAAATTAAATTTGTCTTTGAAGCTTGGTTATTGAATCTGTTTCGTACTCGGACTTTCTCTGTGAATTTCCCAGTTGACTGTAGCTCAAATGGTACTAGGTTTGTAACTGTAGTATGTTTTCCCTTGTTTGTGTTGTAGTCTCCCTTGGTGACATCTTGTTGCACTTAACTAGTTTTGTTGCAAATATTTTCAACATTCTGACTAGTCACATAGTCTAATTAGAAAGGTGAGGTTAATTAAGGGTATCCTTGTCTTTTCATCGTCTATTTTAACTGATGTATCTAATCCATTGGTTTTTCATCGCATGGCTTAGATTTATTCATAGTGTCCTAGGTTTTAGTCTTCCTTTACCCATCTAGGTTTTTACCTTACTTTATTTTATGTCACTTGCTTTGAGATCCTTTTCCCTCATTTCTCAAACTCTAAATCCATCTCAGTGGAAAATTTTCCTTACCCATGGTCGACAACACTACTTCTTCCCATGCTCAGCCTTCTCGACGATCTACTCGATCACAAACTACCAGGAACTCCTCTAGAGCTACAACTGATGATCAAGTTCCCACCTTTTCATCCATCCAAGCCAAGAATTTCTTCTCTACACTGGTTGCTCGGAAGGTTGTGCCTGAACGATGAATCATCTGGGATGATCTTTCCTTGGCTAACGTTATCCCTTCTGATGACCTCGTTGAATGGTACATGCTTCATAGGGTAAACTCTCCTCCTCCCAATTTCAATTTTTCTATGGTTCAAGAGTTTTACTCTAACTTTCCATCAAATTTTCTTGAGTCTGGTGGTCTTGTTTATGTTCGTGGTGTTATGGTTGTCTTTGATCTGTTTTCCATTTGAACGATCCTTGAACTTGACTCGTCATCTACTTCTATGTCATCAAAGTATAATGTTGCAGCTAGTCAGTATGACCTGAGTGCCTACCATTGTGAGGCTTATGCTGATTCGTCTATCCCACTTGTTAAAGGTCAAGTCTTAAAGTCTCGGCTCAAACCCTTCTATAGGATTTGGTCTGAGTTTGTCCGTAGAAATGTTCTAGGAACATCAAACAATGGTAATCCTACCATTGAGTCAGCCAAAGTATTGTTTGCTATGTTTACTCACAGTGATGTGCCATTTGGCTTTCTGATTTTCAAATTAATTCTATCTATGTCTAAGCATGCTAGAACCCAACCGAAGGGATCTACCATTCATCCTTGTCTGATCACTCAGTTATGCGAGCATGCTGGTGTTCAAAAATGTTCTGATGATCTGTGCCCTAGAACCACTAAGGACATTGACAGAAATATGATCAATCAAAGTAATGTAATGTGTGTTGTAGCTCAAGGTGATCCTAGACCAGTTCCTCCACCAAATGCCTCCCTGAGCAAAAAAATAGCATATCTTGAGTCTGAAATCAATTCCCTAAGAAAGCAGTTTGTTGATTTCAAATCTTTAGTTAGTCAATCTGTGTCCTCACTGTTTGTAAGTCACTCGGTCTCCACACCATCTCTAAGTCAAACCTCTTTAAATCTTCCATCGTTTGTCCCCGAGCCATCTTTGCGTCTTCTAAAGCTTGTCCTTCAACGTCCTGTGGATCCGCCTTTTGTGTCTTATCACACAGCTACTTTCTTTAGCCATTCAAGTGTCCTTGCTACCAAGGTGGCTACAATCTATGCTGCTAAAGGAAATGGAGTGTCTATCAATGTCTATCAGCATTTTTCTTCCACTCCTACCTCGAAGGGCAAGCATATCAGGTTCACATATTTCTCTGATGAAGATGAAGAAGTAGAAGGTCTTGGTCATGGTCAATGACCTGGAGATGTTCCTATTGAAGATGCCATTATTACTGAATTTCCTGTTGGCTCATATGACTCATCACAATTGGAGGAGTTATAGATTTATGAGGGAGCACCTATAAGGGTTTATTGTTTTTGTTGTGCAAGTGTTGTGGGGGAGTTCTTATCTGTTGAATATTAAATAATGTTGCTGAAGTTGAAACTTCATTTTTTGGGCTCTTGATGTGGTTAACCTTGCTACATTTGTTTTGGCGTTGTTATTTATTGCCTACCTATAACTTCTGAGCTTAAAATGTTAAATGTCTGACTCATTTGGTACCGAGAATTGTACCTGGTTAGGTTGCTTTGGTGTTCCTAATTGCATTGTTCCTTCATTGTATATTTCTTGCTAGTTTATGTGCTTACTTGTTCATCACTTTCTTCCTTTGTCTTACCATGAAAAAATAGGGGAGACAAATTCAATTTTAAATTTTAACAAACAAATGTGTTGTGTTCTTATTTAAATTCTTGGAATATGCATTCAATTTTAAGTTTTAAAAAACAAATGTGTTGTGTTCTTATTTAAATTCCTGGAATATGAATTGATGGTGTCACTTGAGCTTACTATGTTGTATTAACCTCATAACCCATGATGAATCTCACTTGTCTTTTGCCAAGAATTTTGTGTTGCTGCAGGAGTTGTTACTTGTTCTTCTCTTGTCACTGGATGGTTTCTTGAGTGTTGGTGAAGTGTAAATCTAGTTATAGGTTTGGGGTTATTTTGTCATGGAAAGTCAAAGGGGGAGATTGTTAAGTACTAGGTTTAATGTTTGGCTTCCCTTGTCAAAAAATTGTAAATGTTACCACACAATGCTGATCTGGAAATTTCTACTGATATTGAACTTGTCAAAGCACCAGCCTTCGACACTATAAAAGGTTTGAATCATACATTTGCATATGCATATCAAGCTTATTTTTTTTCAAATTCCTTTTGTTTAGTGCAGTTGTTTATTCAGAAATTTCCTTTGTTGACCAACTGCCTAGGCACGCAAATTAAGAAAGCCCACATGGGCCATTTGACACCTTTTTCTGTGCATGGATCTCTCACCCTTGATATGGAAAGGTCTCTTTGGCTTGTGACACATGCTCCTTGTTCCCCTGTCTGAAACATTCATCTCTCCCATTAAAAGGGTTGTCAAGGATTTTTTTGTTTTTTGGCTAGGTTATTCACATTTCAAGAAGAATGGTGCAATTAGCCTAGAGCTACCTCTTAAGCTTCCAAACCAAAACCCTAGCCACAAAACCATCTTATGCACAAACACCCAATTATTGGAAATTACGGTTGCATTGTTTTAGTGGTTTTACATTAAACTTTTGGTGTAAACCTAAGTTTCATATCCTTCATAGACCAATCTCACGGATGCATGTTAGGTTCTTTTTCAACTGTTTGATTGGAGAACCTGACTAGTCATCTAAATCCATATCTCATAAGCATATCATAACATCATATCATTGATTATGTTGATCTCGATGCCACAAGGTGATGAGCTGATGAGGAGTTGCCACTTTGTGAAAACCAAAGGAGTCCATCTTGTGTAAAGCAAGGTTGCACAAAGATAAAGTTGCTCCAGGATCTAGGAATTGAGGTTGTGTGGTATTCGTATGAACCTTTATTTACACTAGTGGACTGGACTCAGTGGAAAGTTCCTGGTTTTATAACCCAGATGTGGGTTTTTGTAGCCAAAAACTTCCTTATGTTTAATACTTTACATAGCTTCTTTTATAACCTTTGTTAGAGTTAAACATCGTAGGGTTTGCTAGTATTAACACTTAATTAACCAAGTGAACTTAACTCAACTAATAAGACTAAAACTTAACTGAAGTTCACATTGTTAAGTTTTAACCTTTTAAGTTTGGTTGGTTTATATGCTTGTGGGCTTCTAACAATCTGTTATCAGTTGACTAGTACAAATGACTAGTCAGTACAGTTGGTTTTAAGTTTTTTTTTTGTAGGGTATTTCACCTGGTACCATTTTCAATTGGTATTAGAGTCTTACTCTAGATATAAATAGAGTAATCTCTGGAATTTTACTGGTATGGGGTGGACTCATATCATGGATCGTGATCGTGTTACTGGATCATGTAACTCTACTCCATTCTTTGATGGCATGAACTGTGTGGTGTGGGGTGAGATGTTTCAAATATTCCTTGAGGCATAAGACTTTCTTGTAGTTGATTACCTTACTGTTGAGTGGAGGGTGCCCTCTAGAGCTGTTGATGGAGAGGTTGTGACCAAACATAAAAGTGAATGGACTATTGGTGAAGTGACATCTGCAATGGCAAACAAGAAGGCAAGAAATGCTATTGTATCTGCCATATCACCAACTCAGTTTGCTCATATCCGTTACTGCACAACTGCCAATCAAGCTTGGGATAAACTTCAAATCCTTCATGAATGTAACAAACAAGTGAGAGATTTGAAGCTTCAAATGACCCTCTCAAAGTTTGAAGATTTAAGAATGCTTAGGTTTTGTCATAGCAAGGTTTGTGAGTTTCACTACCTTTGCATACTTCCGTTTATTTTGAGTTTCATATTCGCTACTTGTGCCGACTAGATGAGACGACTTTATGATGCGCCATCTACTTAAGTATTTACACATTCAAGGGGGAGTGTTGTGATATACATTCCAATACATGTGTAATCGTGTAAATCCTAAATAGAGATAAATTAGGAATCTTTTAGAATCTATATTATCTTTCCTATTAAACTATGTATTACTGAGAGAGCACTGGAGAATAACACATAGAATTCCTCAAGCCGATTCTACATCTCTCTTTCTCTCTATGCCGTGTACCATCTATCTCGTCAGTTAAATTTAGGCCACTACAATTTTGAATATTTCACCATTTTGAGGTGCTCCTTTTAGACGATAGAGATAAAATAAAATAAATTTATTATGTGGATTCCATAATAAATTTATTATGTGGATTCCATAACAGACCCAACCTGATACCCATAAAAATCAAATTGAAAAAAAAAATGATTGTATGATTAATCTCAACGGCTCGCAATTGTAGTGCACATAAAAAAAAATGATTGTATGATTAATCTCAACAGACCCAACCTGAGCCCTTGCCACACATCTTAAACCAACCACATATCAATTCATTCACCAAGGACACACACACAAATATGTATGCATATACGGGCGTACGCACGTTGTGGAAATGGTGGGCAGCTGCCCATCCAGATGCCGGAAAACCCTTGACCGAAACTCAGTTTGGCGACCCAGTAGAATGACCTGAAACCTGCTTGAGAAAAGCAGCAAATGGGCAAAACCGATGCTGCGGGAGGTAGAAGAAAACAATAAAAAAAGTTTAAAACCCCAAGCCTAAGGACGTCGTCTTGCTCCCATTCCTTTGTTGGTTTTTTACCGTAGGCTCCTCGCCCTGTTCCATTCTCTCCCGTTGTTTACCTATGTTGTCTATTCCACAATGTAAAGTTTTCATAGTTATCCAACCCTGAAATTTGATGATCTAACTCGACATTTTAACTATGAAATGAGAAGATTTGAGAAACATTTGTGTTCGAGAGAGAGCCTGCTAAGAAATCAACCTCCTCACTTCGTGTTCAACTAGACTTGACAATGAAGAAGATCATATTACATTTGATTTAGATGAAGAGGATTTGGATGAATGATTTCTTTTATCGTATGTTTGTGAGTTAAATTTGTTTGTGACTTGTGCACTTTTGAATGATTATTAAGATCATTATATTGGTTGTTTGAGGTCCTTGAATTTTAATTAGATTTAGGATTGTCTTGACTATTATTTGAATTATAAGTTCGTTTATTTCTCAATTGTTTGAATGACATTGATATTTGTTTTACAAAGTATTATGCTATATGTATATAATTATATATAAATATATATTAAGTATTATAACATTTTAGGTACCATAAGCTATTGATTCACGCCTTGAGGCTATCGCCTAGGTGAGGCTATCCATGAAACGTCTTAGCATTGCCTTCCCCTTTTATCATGGTATTTAGTTGCTAATAATTGTCGCTGCAGAAGTTAGTGTGTTCTACGTGCACTGATTTTTAACTATAAGTAATGCCATAACAGTTTAAATATTGCCTTCGTTGATTACAAGTTCTCATAGCTTGGTTGTTAAATAGTAGATAATTATACTTTCTGCCAGATTCTAGGAAATAAACTGATGGTGGGATATGATTTCTGTTGATTCAGACACAGAGAAGTTCTATGCTGAAGTCCAGGAAACAATACTTGCTAGGTATAATAAAACTTTTGATTGGTCTCTCAAAAGCGAAAATGATGGGAAAGAAAGCAATTGAAGCTGCTCGGGTGTTTGTTGAAGAATCTGGAATTAGTGACACCTTTACTGCTGCAGGCTTTCTAGTTGAGAGAGAGGCAGTGTTGCAGAGTTTGTTTCCAACAAGCGAGCTCATGCCAGGTACCTTTTATTTGATTACAAACACACACAAATATTTGTATACACATGTCTATATTTTTTACTCATGTTCTATCAAACAAGCATTCGAAACTTCATCCTTTCTGGTTTAAGCTTCCCATGGTTTGGATATGAGTTGTCGAATTTCTTAGATGGTATGCTAATTATGAAGGGTTTCACTTTCTTTGAATGAGGATATTATTACCATACAGCTCGCTTCTGCTAATTTTAATTTATTGTTTTCGGTACTATATTGTAGAGGCCAACCGCTTGATCAAACATCTTCACGAAAAAGGAATACCATGTGCCTTGGCAACTGGGTATTGCCAAAGTCTACTTTTCAGAAGTTTGTGCAATGAATCTGCATGCGTAAATTATCAAGGAAAGTATCCATAAGTGCACTTGATCTTAATGTACTATTTTTCTCAATGATTAGGAGCATTTTTTCCTTTATGTTTTGGCTACCTGACTAGGTTTTGTTGAGGCACCATTCTGGGCTGATCATCTGCTTATGAGCATTCTACTTGCATCCTGAAAGCGTATAGTTTTGACTTAATGCAACTTCTCACTTTTCTCCTTAGACTATGAGCTTTTCTCCCATATTGGTTTTACCATAGCGATGTTTTGTGAGTTTTACTACCAATACTTTCTTCTGTTAATTTGAGACTCGCATTCACTCATTGTGTTGACGACTCTGTCAACTGAACTTACGTGATCCACGAAGACCTGATGCGACATTTTGTTTGAGTATTTACTCACTCAAGGGGGAGTATTGTAGTCTTAATTTGGTGGGAATATGATTATGTAAATTCTATTAGGATTATGTAGTATCTTCTAGATAGTGTCCTATCTTAGTTGTAATACCTAAAGGGTAAGGAATTTGTCTTCTCTACTACTATAAATAAAGACACAATAGGGTGATATCAAATTCATTAAATCTCTCTCTACTGTTGCCGCACCCCTCTTTTCCTTTCTATAATTCTTCAGTTAAATAAGCCTACAACAACTCTTCTATATATGTAAATGTGTGTTTATACACACACATATACATATACATATACATATACACATATACATATACATATACATCTACACATATACATATACATATATATATATATCGGGGGCAAAATTGAAAATGCTTAACATTTCATTGGGAAAAAGTACATCCTGACTCCAAAAAGGTAGCTAGCTATGTATGACATTAAACCATGTTTCCATGAGTCACAAGTTTCTAGTTTATGACTTGCATAACTTCCTTGACTTTCTGCCAACAAAACGTCTGCAAAATGCCAAATTTCAGCATTCGGATTCTCTTCGCAACTCGTACAAAATCCGTGTAACACGCACACGGACACATAAACGCATCATCAGATATGTAAAATCAAATTATGATCCAAACAAGTACTGCACGAAACCGTGGTCGAGACTGCCGATCAAATTGTCCCACTTAAAATCTACGGTTTAGATTCATAGTCTGAGTACAAAGTATGTCAAATAAGAAAACATTATACGCAAATCATAACATCCAAACTTTGTACGATCTACGTGATTGGGAAATTAAAGGGAGAAAATAACAAGAACAATATTTATAACTCACTTCCAGTTGAGGTCACCGGCAAGAAGAAGATCATTTTCCATGTCTTCGTAAGCAATAACATGACCAGGAACAGCATTTGAATGATCAAGATCCTTGTCGTTAATGGTTCCCACATCACCACCGTCCACGAACATTTGGTAGCTTGCATGTTTCTGGAGGCAAATGCGCTGGCAGATCGAACGGCCTTCAAGGACAACTGGAGGGATGACGGTGGAAACAAGATTTTCATCCAGAAGTCCCAGGAAACCATGAAGACTACTGCCATTAGGGTTTCTGATCAAATGAGAAGAAGTTGGAGTAATTGCACCACTACCAAGCTGTACTATCATCTCTTGCCATATTCTTTTCAAGGAGTCTTGTTTCTGAGATTGATCAAAACCATTCATGGTTTTCTATAAAAGTTAACCAAGAAGGGTTTGTTGTTTTTGGAAGGATATATGTTAGGAGAGAAGGGTTCGATTGAGTGAGGAAGTTGATGAGCTAGGTTTGGTATTTGTTGGGTTTGGAGAAGAAGGATAGTGGTGTAAAACTTAGTGAGGGTGTTTAATCGCGTCTGGATAGAAATATATAAATAGAAGAGTTAGCCGAGAAGAGAGAGAAAGAGAGAGGGCGAAGAGAGCACAAATGTCGGAAATGGTCAGTTCAGTTAGGTGTTAGAAACCGCCTCAACTTGGAGAGTGCTTAATATTCCTTTGTTTTATCAAAACAGTTTGTGGTTGTTGGAAGGTTATAAGATTGGAGGTTATTGGAAGTTGTTTCTCTCGGCTGGAATGCTGGAAATCAATCATAGTCACACCTTTTTGGAGCTAGCTATTTTAGTCATTGTTTAAACTCTTAGCTAAGGCTAGGTACTTTATTCAAGAGATTGTTTACTTTAGCCTACAATTAAGGGATCTTGTTCCCTTGTTATTGTAAGAGAGTTAGTAGTCTTTCTAGGAGTAATTTAGGGAGTAGAATGGGGACTGATTAGAGGCTGTTCCCTTCAGTCCTTTTCTCTATATATGTTACATCTTGTAAATTGTTTTACTGATGAAATACACATCAAAAATTCAATATGGTATCAGAGCAGGAATCCTAAAATCCTGCCTCTGTTAATCGTTTCCGCTAAACCTTTTGTCTAAGTCAAGATGGCTGAAGAACACTCTGAAGCTGAGAGTTCGATGGATGCTTCAACATTACCTGACGTTGAAATCAACCCTAATCAACGTCTCAGTTCAGTCTTGTTAAATGAGTTCAACTATCTTCCTTGGAGCCGTGCGGTCTCTCTTGCACTTGGAGGGAGATCAAAGCTTGGCTACATAAATGGTGTCATTGAAGCCCCAGCAGCTACTTCCTCTACTTACGAGACGTGGTTATGTAAGGACTAGTTGGTCATGTCTTGGTTGCTCAATTCCATGGAGCGTAGGATAACTGAAATTTTCAGTTATTCAAAGTCGTCTATGCATCTCTGGAAGCAAGTTAAAGAGATGTATGGAAATCAAAATAATTCTGCCCGTGTCTTTCAACTTAAGAAAGATATCTCCAGTCTACAACAAGGAGGGAATACCTTTGTACAACATCTTGGCAGTCTTACAAGCATGTGGAATGCGCTTGATGTCTATCGCCCTCATACCATAGACGCCACTGTGGTAATCAAGAGAGCAGAAGAAGACAAGATCTTCCAACTTTTGGCAAGCTTAGGTCAAGAGTTCGAGGATCTCAGAAGCCACATTTTGATGAATGCTGAACTTCTTTCTTTTACTGGTGTTTGTGCCATTATTCAAAGGGAAGAAGTGAGAAAGAAAGTCATGAGCCAAGAGTCCAAGGACAGTATTCCTGAGACTAGGGCTTATGCATCGAGTAACAAGCGTTTTGAAGACAGCATCCCCGAGACTAGGGTTTATGTCTCTAGCAACAAGGGTTTTGAAGGAAAATTGTACAAGGGAAAAAGACCAGATTTAAAATGCAGCTATTGTGACTCGCTTGGACATACTAGAGATAGATGCTGGATTCTCCATCCAGAGTTGAGACCCAAGCCCCTGAAGGAGACAAAGGGTTCACAACGATTTCTGAGGAACAATGTCTACAAGACTAATCATGCAGCCACCTCTTCGACTGATGGAATGGTGAACTTTTCTGCCAATCCAGCTGCACTAATCAATGACTTTACAGCATATCTGCACAAGAAACAAGTGCATAACAATGCAAAAGAAGCTTCTGCAGCTGAAGAGAATAATCAGACAACTTTACTTGGAAAGTTTGCTGGTTTTCTGGCTGAACATGATCATATCTCACAGAAAGATATTTCAGGTATTTCGAGTGCCTTCACTACTGCCTTAAATGCTAGTAATGAGCATGATTATTGGATAATAGACTCAGGTGCTACGGATCACATGACAAATCAAATTCATAACTTGTATGACTTCCAAAAATTG
Source organism: Pyracantha coccinea (assembly GCA_028566515.2). NCBI lineage: Eukaryota > Viridiplantae > Streptophyta > Magnoliopsida > Rosales > Rosaceae > Pyracantha > Pyracantha coccinea. The sequence goes on along the minus strand of JAOTRO020000016.1, from coordinate 875,930 downwards.
TCTAAACCTTCTCAAGTGTCAGTAGCCAATGGGAAGGGTGCCTCAGTTATAGGAAAAGGAAAGATTAACTTACTCTCAAAACACATAGAGTTAGCAACACTTTATATTCCTTCCTTTCCTTTTCAACTTCTCTCAGTAGGAACCATCACCAATTCTCTAAACTGTCTAGCCATTTTCTCTCCTCACAATGTTATTTTTCAGGATATCATCACCAAGAGAACGATTGGTTAGGGTCTCTTTTTGAATGGTCTCTACTATCTAGCTAAAGACACCAAGGACTCCAAGTTTTTTCAAGCCAGTTCAAGTGTTTCCCAAGATCAACACCTTTGGCATCAACGTTTGTTGATGATTTTACATGGATGACTTGGTTGTACCTTTTGAAATTTAAGAGTGAACTTCCAAATGTCTTTCAAGATTTTCATAAGCTGATTGGTACCCAATTTTCGTCAAAAACCCATATATTAAGGTCCGACAATGGCACTAAGTATATGTCCCATTACATGTCTCAATATCTAAGTATTCATGGCATTTTGCATCAAACAACATGTGTGGGTACACCCCAACAAAATGGGGTTGCCGAGAGAAAAATAAAGATCTTCTTAAGAAGACAAGATCAATCATGTTTCATATGAATGTACCAAAGAAATTTTGGTTACAAGGAGTTCTTATTGCTGCTTATCTTATCAATAAATTGCCTAGTAAAGTACTCAATTTCAAGTCTCCATATGAAGTGTTGAAAGATAGAAAAATCGATCTCTCACACTTAAGGGTTTTTGGATCCACTTGCTTTGTTCACAACCAGTCTCTACATCGTGATAAGCTTGATCCGAGAGCAACCAAATGTGTCTTCCTAGGTTACTCGACCACTCAGAAAGGTTACAGGTGTTACAATCCAATCACAAGGAAGCTTGTGGTTTCAAGGGATGTAAAGTTTGATGAAAACATGCCTTTTTTCTCAAAGAAACTAAGTGA
>JAOTRO020000016.1:819292-833503 GCA_028566515.2 Pyracantha coccinea | reverse complement strand
AATAACTGAATAAACGTTATTTAAAAGCACATAACCAAAACTAGGTAATAACTTCTCATACATTGCTCAAATGGGGTTTTTGAATATACCAACTTGATCTACACAACCTTAGAAACATCCCCATATTTTTAGAAAAATTTTCCGATGCCCCACACGCCCCCACGCGCAGCCAAACCGTAGCTGCCGTTAGGAATATTCCGTTAAAAACTAACTGATGCCGTTAAAGTTACCTGACACCGTTAGAATATTCCATCAACTCTGACGGAATATTCTGTCTCCTTCTCTGGTGAGCCTCGCCGGTCGCCGCCGTCTGCAACTCGATTTTTTGCCAGTTTTCTAGGAAATTTTCAAACCTTCATATCTTCTTCATTTCTCAACCAAATTCCATGAAATTTCAACCAAATTGAAGCTCATGACGAGTAGAAAAAATCCCTACCAGTTTTAGGACCTAAAACTCACGGGATCTCGCCGAAGAAGCCTCGATAATTTGGCCAAACTCTGCAACTCGTCGAACCTAAGCTTCCCGATGTCCAATTTCTTCCAAAATGTTTTTCCGAGCTTCGTGAGGACGTCCTAAAGCTCCCTAGGACCTTCAAATCGACTGAAACCTTCACATTTACGTGTGCATGAACATCTGGGTTCTCAGGTTTTCGAAGGTTTCTCGTCCAAAGAAAGGTATGGGTGTTATCCTGAGCTTACAAGGAACCTAAATATGGTCTCCAAAAGGTTGATCTGTGAGAACTTAAGAGATTTTGAGAGTTGACCGTACAAGTTGTACGGAAAAGGAAGAAAAACCAAGAGGGAGGAGAGAAAGAGGGTCAATAGGAGTGGTGTGTGTTTGTGTGTGGTCCTAGTTTGGGTCACCTACCAAAAACAAATAAAACTTAAGTCCAAAAAGGTTCCAAAAACTAAGGAACACATAAATTGGACCACCACCAAAAATCATGTCACATAATACCATCTAACGTCCAAGGGTAATTTAGTCTTTTCACACCTTCGATACAAATATTTCGGGACAGGCTGTGACAATTTTACAAGAGGTAAAATTGATATAAAAAAATTCTATTAAAAAGTGAATGAGGAGATAAGACAGTGAGATGAGTTTATCAGCACTCGTTATAAATAATTGGTAGTGCAGATCATGCTATAACCTACTGGAATAATAAATAAAATAGTTGGCCAAAAAAAAAACCGAAGAAAATGAAGAAGGAAAATTGCTCAAGAAAAATTCATGTGAAATAAGCAAAATGCATAAGTGGCTTAGTTGATAAGAGAATTCACTTAAATTTCACTCGACGTATTATATTCTATTCGCCCTACTTCAATATTACTTGTGTAAAAATAAAAGAAATTGGCAGAACGAGATAGGTTTTTTTTCTCTAATACACAAGCGACATTGGGGCAGATCGGATTCGAGGCTCTATATAAAAAAATGTATTTAATCATTTGAACTACAAGTTTCTTCCGGAAAAATGTCATTAACTAATGAAACAAGGTTAGTAGCCAAGATTAATATGCTATTTTATTATCAAGGCATACTTTTTTAATGATATAAATTATAGACATATACATGCAAGAGAAAGAAAACAAAAGAAAGAGAAGTCATATTAATAATGTAATGTAGCGTTCGCACATGTGAGTGAGTGAGCAAGTGGGAATGGTAGTTAAAGTGGTGGTTAAGGAGGTTGTGACTTAATTGTGAGGTTGACATGTTACGTCTTTCCCTCCCAATGCGGTATTATTCTCCATCAATTTGATCAAAACAAACATTATCCTCCATCATCATACTTCATGTCTTCGAAATTATTTAGGGATTTTTGGATTATGTTTTTGTATTATGTGTGATTAATCTAACTATGACCACACAAGGACAAACAAATTTAAGAGTTGCATCCATCTCAATGAATTATTGGTAATACTTGCGTTAAGATGCAGGTGTGAGGGTAGTCGCATTGGCTAAAGCACAAATACTCTTTCTATATCGCTTATATAAATTTAGATGAGGTAAATAAAAGCTCATTGCTTGACCTTAATTTTTGTTACATGCTAAAAAGGTGCACTACTCATTCAGTAAATAATTGTTATTTAGTGAATTAGTTATATGAAAGAATCTATCGTGAGTTTGAGTCACATCTGCAGTTGTGATGGACTAATCATAATCAAATTTCAAGCATTCGAGTTGAATTATTCACAAATGTAGAGTTTAAACTGAAAAAAAAAATACAAAATCCTCAAATATTGTTTTAAATGTGTAAAATTAATTGATAATGGAGTTGAGATGGCATAATGTGACGGGTGACTCATCACCCATTTTGGTAATGTTGTAAGGACTGAGCTGGCAAAGGTCTCAATAAGAAGCACACACATTGGCTGTAGACAAGTGGGCTGCCCACCGCCCCTTTTTGTCTATTTGTTCTTCTTGACCTGTCTCCAACCGCCGGCCTCATCTCCTGCCAACCAATACAAAATCCACATACCTAAAAAATATAGGGCAATTGTGATTTCGTATTATGGTTTAATGATATATTTTTTTATTTGTAAGTAAAAGATTTTAAGTTTGATTATCGTTAAAGGCAGATTTGAACCATATAAGGCAATTTTGTCAAAAAAAGTAACCGAAAATTGGCTAAATAGGGTTTTTTTTTTAAAATTATTATTTTTAACAAATGATATTATTTATATTTAGGAAGAAATATGGTAGGCTAGGTTTCACAATAGGCTAATAATAATGTGGTTCAAATTCGTATTAGGCGAGAATCGAATTTAAGACTTGTCACTTACAAATGATAAGAAATACCACTAATCGGTTGTATTAAGTAGCAATTGACTAAATAGTTTAAATTTAGTATTTTGATTGCTAAACAAATCAGATTTCTTTAACTGATTGAAGAATAAATTGAAATCGAAACGAACTAGCTATTCACGTGAGTCCAACAGAAATGCTGTAAAATTATCATGGGACTGTATCATTAGTTGCGCTGGTTCAAGACTTGATGTTATAGAATCACAGGAACAAATCTCAGTGATGACTGGCTACATGTTTCTTTGGCTGCTGCCGCAGCAGATTACCCTTATACTGTGGGTTTTATTTAACATTTGTTTTGGTCGAAATAAAGAAAAAGAAAAGGAAAAGGAAAGAAAGATAGGGAGGGAAAGAATGTAGCGAGAAAAAAGAGAGATAAATATTACGTCTCCTCTTTGTCTGCCTGTTGGCTTTCTTTCGTCTTTCTCTTCCTTCTTTGCTTCCTCCCTAGCAAAGAAGAGAAGAGAGGCAAGGAGTAAAATTTTGAAGCATTTTTTCGTTAGCTTGAACTTTGAAGGCTCGGAAGGGAACTGGGGGTCCTTGTTTTCAGTTTCATTGGTGGGTTTTTGTTGTTGGTGAAGAATCAAGATGATGGTCGCAAGCAGTTTTGATCTTTGGAAAAAGGACGTCTTCTTTCCTGCAGCTGAGGAGGTCCAAGAATCAGCTGACATGTATGTTCATGTTTTCCATTTGCTTTTCATTGTTTTTTTTCCTTCTAGTTTTATTTTATTTATTTATAATTTTTATCACATGGGTTCAGCTGCTTTGATTGGTTTCTGCGTTTATTTAGACTGTTTTATTGGAAATTGGATATGGGTTTTTGAATTATCTTTTTGCGAGATTTTTCCAAGTGAAAGACGCATTAATTGTTTGTGTTTTATCTTTCATAGTGCTTAAATTATATAATTTGTTGGAAAATTTTTCATTTGGGTGGTTGTGCTGCTGGTTTTTGAGTATCAATTTGTTGGAATTCTGGGTTGTGTGTTTCTCTCCCCTTTTCCCACCTTTTCAAAGCTTTGATGATGTGCCTGATGTTTATTTTGGGTTGAATTCGAAATTCTAGATAGGTTTATGATAGTACTGTCTCATGGTAGTTTGGAAATGATAACTTGTTTACGGGTATAGCTTCTGTATGCTGTAATGGAGTGCGTTAGCGTGATTTTACCCTTCATTTTGGATGATAAGAAAAAAATATTCTCAACTCTACTGGGAATGGGGAAATGATAAATTGTTTGTATTCTAATCATTAAGGGAAATGCTTTCATGATGTTGGATGACTTTGTGAACCAGTCATGTTTGGTGATTGCACTGTGAAGGTGATGGTAGACGGTAGACCGCCCTATATTCCAGGGAGAGGTGAACTATAATTGAAACGTCACTTTCTTCCTGGCCTAAGAAAAAGACCATTTTCTTCCAGTTTAAAATTTGAATGTTTATTCTGCAGATTGTCAACTCCTGATGTTTAGTAATCAGTGATTATAGGGATTTAGTGGTATTATACTGCTACTCCCTCTATAAGTTTTTGCATAGATTGAAGGGAGCCCATTCTCGTTTTCGGATACTTGGAAACTACCACCATCTTGATATATGTTTTTTTAGAAAGTTCAGTAAAATTGGTACTTGAAATAACTTATTCTCTAGCTCCCCCTTTTATTTTCCGTTTATTTTGTTTTCCAGAATGGAATCTACGTACAGGGTATGGGTTCGACAGAGGAGTGAAAGGCTAGCACCAAAACATTTGGATGAACTCTGTAGGGAGCTGCAAACTGCTTTAGGTACTGCCAAATGGCAGGTATGTCTCTTGTCTCTCTTTAGCTATCTAGTCTTCTTCCTCTCTTGTTTGACACTGTACAAAAATATGATCAGAATTTATGAGTGTATCAATAATTCAATACTATCCTGGTGATTGTTAATAAAGTTGAACAAGGAAGAATCCAATTTAGATAAGTTTTCCATCGATTCTTTTGAAAGTCAAAAAACTCATCTCAGCTTTAACCATTGTTGGATATTTTGTTCCCTAAGATGAGATATACACTTTCTTTGCTGCCAATCTCTGTTAGCATTTCAATCCTGATTTGGACTGTTAGATATTATTACCAATTAGAAATCAGAGAAAGTGTTTTATATAAGTGGTTTAGCTGGTATTGCACTTTTTCTAACTGTATTCTGTCATGTTGAATTGTCAATGTGTTTTAGTTGGAAGAGTTTGAGAAGGCTGTCAGGTTGAGCTATGGACAATGTGGTGATGATCATACAGCAGCTAGACATGGACAATTTATTACTGCTATTGAAAACCAAATTTCCCAAGTTGAAACAGCACTAAGGGAATCGTTTAGTGTGGAAGGAAAGCAACCCCTTCGATGGGTACAGCTGGATGAAGAAGAACGTGATGATTTTGCTGCATTTCTATCTGGGACATCCCAAAGTATGCAAACTACCAAAAATGAATGTCTAGAACTCGGACCTTGTGGGAGCAGCTCTGGGGAAAGTGACATTAGAAGAAAAGAGATGAACCTTAAATCTAGTGCTGCATGCAATGGAGACATCTCTGATGAAATAAAGGGTGTTAAAGATGTTATTACTATTTCCAAGGATCCAAATTTCGTCATGGAATCGAAAGGAAAAGAAATTGCAGGAATGAGGGATGATATATTTTATGATACAGAAAGAACAACTAATACAAGGAAGGCATGCAGCTCACCAAATTACGGTGAGCTGAGGATCGTAATAGCGGATGAAGTTGAACAGAGAAGAAATCTAATTCCGGGGTATGAGGACACACCCAAAGAAAAGGGATCTAAACTTGTCTTCTGGAGGCAAAGGTGTGGGCATGTGCATCAGGGAGCTGGAGCAGTTAATTTGTTCAACCAGGTCAGATTATTATGTACTTGAAGGGAAGAGTTGATTATAACATTTGAATAAAAGGCAATATATCTTTCACATGCAAGGAGAAAGAAAAGAACGAATTTGGTTTTTGTTCTATTCATCCTCTCTCCTCTGCTTTCTTTCAGTTGATAGATTTTTTTGTTTGTTTATTTTTTATTAATTTTTAGAAAAACTCATAGATTGTCTTTGCAGATGTTTGGTCGTGTTGGTGCATCTCAGAAGCAATTGCAAAGTCCACAGAAGCAATGGCAAACACCACTACGCTTGCACAATCGTTGTTCAGTTCAAGCTACCCTTGGTCTGATGCTCACTGTTTTTTTGCTTGGTAAGCTGTTGATTTGCTTGAACTTATCTCAGTCATTAAGAAGTCAATGTGCTGTATACTAAACTGAAAATGGCATTTCAATACTTTCGAAACCATTTTAATCAATTGCTCAAAAATATAACCCTCTCAGGCAACATGGCATATTTAGATGAAATAGTATAAATATTAGATGTATACTGAGTCAACTGTATGTAACATTTTTGAAAATCATACTTCATCATATCAGACTTAGGTGATAGTATTCATGTTTCAAACAAATCATATTTTTGTAATGAACACTTGATTGTTGGAGAACTGTTTGGGGATTATCGTAATTTGCATCTGCTGGCAAAATTTAGTAGGAAAGTCTTTTAACAGCGGCTAGAATATTGTTTCTAGCCTAGCTTATGTAGACACATAATTAGATTTTATAATATCTAGCATCGATGGACTTTTGCAATTAATAATACACAGCTGCTGCTTCACTTGCACTCTTCCAGTTTGTATACTGTCTTACCTCTGTTACCATGGCTAGAAAATCAATACGGGCTTGCAGTTATTTAGATATTTCTTTCTGGAAGTGCTAACATACTTTTAGTTCTATAAAAATGTGCTTATGAATGGTTCTCTTTATGCAGTACCATTTGTATTTTATTCAAGTTAAGAAAAAGTGGTAAACACATTGTACCTGATCAGGATGAAGACTGAAAGGTAATTTTACCACTTTGACACTCATATATTATCTTATACATTTTGGCAATTCCTAAAGTGGAATAAGATTCACAATTCAGTTGTATGTCAAAAGGGGATAAAAATAAAAACAAAAAAGCGTTCCTTATTAATTATCAAAAGTCCTATCTTGGTCAAATACTGTGGAAAACTTGGGTAAAATGTATAGGATATCCTAACTATCTTTTATATGGCCTACAATTGTTCTAGATTGCATGCTCTTAGAATGAGTTTTGTACTGTTAGCGAGGATTTTGTCTTGGTGAATGACGATATCTTGAAATATGAATCATGTGCCATAATCATTGCCAGAATGCCATTCCAGTTGATAGTAGATGTGTATAGTTTTCATAGGATTTGCTTCACGATTATTAGTTAGAACTTTGATATCATTCTGAATGTTGTCTATCCAGTGATGGTCAAGTTGGTCTTTGATCTGATCATCGTTGGTCCAAAGAGGAGTAAGTAAATTTCAGCCACCCTACCTCAGCCTCTTCTTTGTGGACAATACTTTGAACTGAATTAACAGCCAAAATAAATGAATTCTACTCTTTGTTTTGGGAATATATGCCTTACCGTCAATTGAGTAAAGTAAAGAGAGTTTGAGTAAGCATTTGTGAGGAGTTTTACTTGCCTTTGAAGGCAAGTGTACTCAAAGTTAAACACTATCTATTCATTTGGATCAATTTCAAAACACTTTCATGTGAATTTTCTGTAGGTATTGAAGCTGTTTCTATTGTGACAAGAGCTGGAAAAGGGAATGCTTGTGACTAACATCGCCTCAGTTGCTTTTTAGGGCTTTGGACGAATATGCCAAGTTACCCCTTGTTCGAGCACTAGGAGCGAAAGTGTCAACATGAATGAGGTAGCGTTCTTTTCAGATTTGATGCCATTAAAAGTGTATATGCATTCAGATAGCCTTTAAAACATAAGAAAAATATTTGGAAATGTAGACATTCTACAGTACCATTACGCTTGAAACTTGAATTATGATGTCAATGGTAACATTGTTAGGGGGTGAAGACTCAAAATCCATGTCGAAGATGTACTTCCCGATTTGCTTTTACTTGTAAAGTGCTTTTTAGGGGTGCTTGGTTCACACAAAACGAATGATGTCGATGGATTCATGCATTTCTTTACCAACATTGAGGTGAGAGAGTGGGAGGATGGTGGGATGTTATGGGAATTACATTACAATTCAGCTCCCGCATGGGATGAGAATCAAGGAATTCTGGGATTGATGTGGGACTTGTGTAAATTTCGTTTACGTAGGAGCTACATTGATTTTAAAAATTAAAAAAAAAGAAAAGAAAAGAAAAGAGTTCTATAGTATCTTTCCGAGCCAACGAGTTATTCTAGTAATAACTTCCCTAACCAATATTCAAAGCGGCGGTCTCCAGGTCCAATTTTGCGCTCCATTGATGGAAATAAAAAATAAAAATCACTGCTAACTCGTATGTATAGCGGATAAATATGACTTCTTTTTTTCCTTCCAAGAAAAAGCACTGGACAATGATTTAACCAAAATAAGGGTGGGAAATTGTCCGTGGGAAACTCAACGCAACTTTTGTTCATATTTTCTTCAAGCTAGTTGTTTTCAAGTCCTTCTAATTAAAGTTCCCTAAACATATTGGTCAAAGAGAAATTAAAAGCAAGATCCTGAAAGCAAAAAAAAATCAGTAGTAAACAATTCTAAGCTAACTTATAGAGAATATTTTTGCCTACCAACCTCAGGTGATGGTAATACCGCAACTCTATTTATCACCGTTAGATGAGTTTAAATTTCGAGATTTGTGTAGAAGATGGATACAAATCTTAAAATTTAAACTTGTCCAATAGCGATAAGTAGGTTGGTTACTTGAATGTGGTGAGCAAGAATGCACTCAACCCTATATGATCATTTACCAAAAAGTAATAATTGTATAGATACATATCCAAAAGAAAAATTATCAAATAAAGTCAAGAAGTGTCCCTTAATTTCAACAATGTCAGTTTTTATATAAACTTTCTAATATATCCAAAAATCTCACTTAAATAGACACAAATACCTTCAAATTAAACACCAAATAAACTAAAAAAAAAATCCTATTAGACGAAGAATTAGAGAATCTGAAGACAAAACCGTATACGTAAGAAATGGTGGAAACTAGTGATGTTGTGCATAAGAGAGTGAAGGCATCGGCTACTAATGAGAAATAGTGAGATTTGTGCAGCCCTAAGCGACGATGAGTGTTGGTGGTTCACTTTACCGATCGATTTATAGGTATACAAGTTTAACATCAGTAGAAAAATGTTATAATTCTCAACAAGATTCAAGTTTGTAGATAGGGAAATAATATCCGATCAATTTATATACTCACGGTACAAAGAAACTGAAAACAGAAGCAAACCTCTATTGAGTTGTTCGTCAATTTTAGCTCTTGCACAATTTTAAGGTAAGGCAAACTAAATATGAAATTTAAAGATAATGACTTGCAGAAAAGGCACACCTTATTGATAAAAATAAAAAAAATAAAAAAAAACCGTTTTTCTTTTCAAATTAAGTTGCCTATTGTGTGGCTTAGCCGAACTTTCCCTCCTCTTAATGTAAAAATATTGATGTACTAAAAAAAACCGTTTTTCTTTCTATTTTCCTTTGGTAGGAACCACTATTTTTGGACTGTCTGAGTCTTTGACTACAAGTCGTTTCATTATTATTGATATGTATACATTTCGTCACATACGAGGAATCGTTTATGAGAAGCAGTTCGTAGGATTGTCCGGGAAATTGAATGATGTAGATAAAAAATATTTCAATATGTGTTTCACTTTTTTCTTTTCTTATTGTTTTGCTTAAATGTTAGGAAGCTGTCTAGTTTGATAATTTTGGTGAGCCATGGTGGGATGTGGACTGACTCGATGAACAAAAATTACAAAACGAAATGATTAATTGTTAGGAGTTTTAATGAAGAGGGTTTGGGCCAATGTTTTATTAACCCAAAACTACTCTAAATTTTTATTTAACCAAAAACAAATTGAGATTTAACCATAAGAACAAAACTATTCATATCTAAGCCTTATAAACATTAAAAACACGAGCTGATTAAAGCCTAACCCCCAATAAAAAAAATTTCAATAACTACCCCTAAAGGAGGCCAAGCCAAGCAGCCACTAATCACAATATATGAGAGCAACTGGAAAAATAAAACATAAAACACGTCCTTTTGATACGATTAGACTACTAGTCTGTTGGTCAGAGCACCTTCTTTCTTTTTCTTTTTTTTTTTTTTTTGTTTTTTTTTGTTTTTCTTGGAGAACTAGGAATGGCATTCCAGGGCAAAGAAGCCAAAGGGGAAACAAGAAGGCCTACCAAGAGGCAACAACAAGCAAGAGAAAAACAAAGAAAGCAATGTAAGGAGATACAACGATAGAAACGCTTCAACCAAGTGAAAGCGTCACCCCAAAACACTACAACTAAACAACTAATGAGGACAAGGAAGGTCATCATTATTCAACACAAAAACTAGTGAAGATGGGGGCCTATCAACCCACACAACATTACACATCCCCACACATTCAACCGACATAAGAGCATCCGCCGCCGAATTGGCCGATCTTGGAACCCAAGACCAGCGACAGTCCTGAAAAGCTTCCCCCAGCTGTTTCACCCTTGCTAGAGAAGGGAAAGCCTCCCAACTGCCATTTTCAAGAGAGCCCTTAAGGCGAGAAATGGTTTCTAGAGAATCGGATTCTATAATTATCGAAGAAAGACCCAATGAAGCGCCTAATTCACACCCACGGAGCACAGCCAAGGATTCGGCCACTGCCACATTTGGAGCCTTGATCTGGTACCGGGCTGCCGCAATATAGCTCCCAGAAGCGTCCCTCAAAACCACTCCCACAAACCTCTACAGAGATAATTTGGACCAATTCGCGTCAACATTTATTTTAGTATATGGGAAAGGAGTGGGAATCCACCTACAAATCTGACCATGAGCCCCAACTCACCAGACCCCGGCGACCCAAGAACCTCAGGAGCCTTATCCGCAACCAAGAACGAACCTACTGCATGAGCAATTGCACGAACAACATTGGAAGGAATGATTTGAACTTGATTAAACACAAACTCACAACGAGCTTTCCAAATGAACCAACAGGTAAACGCTACCACCGTTCTGATCCACAAACCAATAGCAACATCCCCATTATTAGAATTGAAAACCGCCTGTACCCACATCACCCATGAGCTAATCTCTGATCGATTAATTTTATAACCAAGAGCACCTCCAAACCAAACAGAGAGGACCCACGGACACAGGAGGAAAATGTGTTCTGTAGTTTCCTCATTGCAACGACATATGGGACAGGTTGAGGATGGGGAAGACCGCCTCTTGAATAGAGTAGCGTTAGTGGGAAGGACATTATGAAGAGAACACCATAAAAAGTGACGACTTTTAGGAGGTGCCTGAACTTTCCAGATACCATTCCACAGCACCTCCGGAACAGAACGGGCATGAGGAAGGCGATGATCCCTAGAGAGCAGAGACCTAGATTGAATCCATCTATACCCGGACTTTATCGAGTAGCGAGCATCCTTGCTCACAGCCCAGATCAGATGATCATTTCTATTTAGATCACCAATAGGAGTCTCACAGATAGCCTCATAATCAACAATCGACAAAAAAGGATGCAAAAAAGAAATGTCCCAATCCCGAGAAGAAGGACATATAAGAGAGCTAACTCGTAAGTTTCTAGTCACCTTGACATCACCAAGCGGATTAGGATGCCCCAACAGGAGGGAATGAAGCCAACGGTCCACCCAAACTCGCACATCCCTACCTACCAAAATTTGCCAGTGAGAACCTTTTAAAAGCATATCACGCCCTGAAAGAAGGCTACTCCAAGCCCAAGAAGCCTGGCCCTCGATTTTTGCCCCCAGGAAAGTACAAGAAGGGAAGTAACGGGCCTTCAGAACTCGGGCCCAAAGCGAACCCGGATCATAAATTAACCTCCAACCCTACTTTGCAAGCAATGCATCATTAAACTCCTTAAAGTTCCTAAAGCCCATACCCCCCAAACTCTTCGGCAGCCTCAAGACATCCTTCGACACCCAGTGAATATTGCTACCTCCACCCGACTTTCCCCCACCAAAAACCCGTCACCATAGCATCCAATTCCTCACAAGTCGCTGCAGGAAATTTAAAAATGCTCATGGGATAAACCGGAATAGCCTGAACAAACGCTTTGATTAAGACCTCCAAGATAGTTAGTTTGGTTAACGGTAAAGTGCATATCGAACCAAAAGAGATCCGTAAACACCCTATGCAAACAAAGAAAATTGACTAAGCTCGTTAAACGGTAAAGTGCATATCGAACCAAAAGAGATCCGTACACACCCTATGCAAACAAAGAAAATTGACTAAGCTCTAATAGGTCGATTTTGCCACTCCACATGTCCATCACATGACAAAAACATCAAGCTCCGTTTCATGATTTAAACGCTTTGTCCTTAATTGAAATGTTTAGCAAACTACTTGACTTCAATTATCAAAATTAAATCTACAAGTTCATAAGTGAAAAAAAAATCCTTAAAATAAAAGTCAGTTGGAAACAAATTATATTACCCAGAAAATCCTTTGGAAAAAAAAAGACCTCAAACACAGACTCTGTAATTTCTCCTCTAATATAAAAAACCAAAAAAAACAGTAGCAAAGGGTACAACCGGTATAACCGTCCCTATTTCTCATCAGCCCAGGGGCATTTCCGTCAAACAACAAAAAATAGGGCCGTGTTTGGCAACACCACAAGTACAATAATTCGGTACTAATTTTTCCAATAAAACCCAAAAGAGAAATAAAGGGAGCGACAAAACCCACCCTAACGCCGAAACGAAGACAACAACCCAAGTAATCTGATAAACAGAGAGAGAGAGAGAGAGAGAGAGAGAGAGAGAGAGAGAGAGAGAGAGAGAGAGAGTGAGAGAGTGAGAGAGCGTGTGATATTTGTAAAGCAACATCTCACAGATAAAATTCCTCCCCAAAAATAATTCATTTCAAAAAACGACCGTTTGAAATCAGATCGTATTTGGGAGGGGGTCTGTGCGTTCTCTCTCCCGCCAAGGTCCCCCATGGCCGAGCTGGACAGCAGCAGCGCCAGCCTCGACCACGTCCACAAAACCAAGTCCCTGATCTGCGCCCTCAACCTCCTCTCCCGCAACCTCCCCCTCCCTCCCGACCTATTCGACGTCGTTTCCTCCATCTATGAATGCGCCCCGGATGCCCCTCTCGACGGTGACGAGGGTTTGGTACGGTTTCTTCCCACTTCCTTTTGGTTTTTCCAAGTTTTGGGTTTTGGGGTTTGGTTCTTGGGTTCTTGCCAATTTGGCGTCTTGGGTTGGTTTTTTGTGTGAATTGGCGGTTTGGGTTCGTTTCAATTTCAGGATTCGGTTGAAGGTTGTGAAATATGAGATTTTGGAGGAAAAAGTTTCGACCTTTATGTGTTAACTCAATTTAAATTGTTCACTGGAAGAGTAAGGGGTTTTTTTTTGCAGCTTGTTTTTGTTTATCTTTTTGCTTCGTTTATTCGAAATTTATTAACCTTGAGATGTGTAATGCTTGCAGGATGACCCTCATAGTTCTGCTTCAGGAGAGGATTTGTTAGCAGACCTTGGAGATGCACTGTTGGAACAACGTCAAAATTTCACCTCGGGAGCTTCATTTATAGAATCGAAACAAAAACGTTATGAAAGCCACATTCAGCATCGGTTAACCGAACTTGAAGGTGACTCGCTTTTACAATTTCATGAGAACTAATCACCTGGTGTTTCACATTCCTTTGCTCATTTTCCATTCCTGCTAAACTTTTTGAATGATATTTATTCAGCATCTAATAGCACTTTTGTAGGTTTGGTAGAGCGGCAATATAAGAGCGGCAATATAATGTTTTATCCATAGGCTCCTAGTTGTTGTATGTAGAAATTTCTGCACATTCAACTATGTCCAAACAATGTGAGGGAAAGAAAGAACAAAAGAAGAGGGAAAAGCTAAATATTTTTTTATGATTGATCTGGTTGGCTTCTGTCCTCTCACCCACCCACATTTTAAAGTAGATGTGAAAGTTACTGATTTGGTTATAATGTGACCTCTGGGCCTCACCTTCTTTGCTGAAGAGGGGCAAGGTCAGGTTAGACTAGGTCTTGGGTCTGCAATTTTTTCCTGCAAAAGAACCATAGTGGTCATATGTTCGTATCTTAACCTGCATTGCACTTAATTCGAAGACCACATCGTTTTTGCACCTTTGGGCCATGTTTTAACCAGTAATGTACTTAATTCAATGATCAGCCAGAAATTATTACTTCAACCCTATGAGTAGTGTTCTAAATTGCTTTTGGAGTCTCGTTAGTTTTTTTATGTACAGTTATTGTCTAGCCTTACTACTGATTTTGAATCAGAATTACCTTCAAGTAGAGGAGAGGACCTGCAGACAAAGTGCTTGCTCGAACTCTATGGGCT
>JAOTRO020000016.1:739318-749413 GCA_028566515.2 Pyracantha coccinea | reverse complement strand
TAGTAAACAACTTCAACAGGAATCTGATTCTGATTCCACCTCATTTCAATTCCTCCTCAATCCAATTCCTCTCAATTCAATTCCTCTCAATTTGATTACGGATTAGTAAACGCGCCGTTAGAGTGATAATGCTAAATAAATGTCCATAAATGCGTAATAAGAAATGCAATTGAACCAAGTTGCAAGGTAAAAATCAAGTGACTGCCATACAAGTCAACGCACCCCAATAAATTACCTTTGAGTCTCCAATAAATGAGTCAAATACGGCACTTGTAGCCAATGTGGCAGCCAAGGGCACAGTCCCACCAGTCATCAGCTTCCCGAAGCAGGCTATATCTAGAAAAACAACATAGTAATTCTGTGCGGGGACTGTAAAACAAAAGTTACTTTCCAAATCAATTAAATAAAACATATAGAAACTTTTTAAGGAGAGCATGAAATGTAACAAAGGGTGTTGATCCTCTGTTCCTAGACGCCAAAAACAAGTGAGGACCTCATCAAAGATAATGGGAATATTTCTAGTCCGGCACTCATTAACAAGAACCCGCTGAAAAAGTGGATCAACCATGCGCATTCCTCCAGTAGCTTGTATAACTATAGAACAATTCCAAATGAATAATGAAAAATTTGCTAAATACATATAAGAGGGAAAGACATAAAGCAACTGAGGTCATTAATCTTATTAAAAGTTAACTCAGGTCATACATCTCAGCCTCATCAAACATATATGCCAAACACACCAGTGCCCACATGACAGACTAGAAGAAAGCCCAATAACTCAAATGTAAGACATCTCAAAGATGAAAAACAAGTGGTAGCTCAAAAGGGTAAGAAGCTCGCAATGCTTCATACCTCACAAAACAAGTGCAGATTCAGTAAATGAAGCTCAAGCATGGAAATTCATAACTGACTATGTTTCATCTTACAAGTCAAGTAAAATTTCATGTGCATCCAACTATAGAAACATCATTAAATATATTACCTGACTGCCAAAGAAAGAAAACAACAACAACAACAACAAAGCCTTTTCCCACTAAGTGGGGTGGCAACGAAAGAAAAAAAAAATCCAATCAGATGTACAAATAAAGTTAATGAGATGAGTAATCTTACCTGGTTCAATAATCAATGCTCCAATGAAACCTTTTGATTCAGTAAACTGTGATAACTGTTCTGATATGTGTGTTGAATAAAAAGTAGCAATATCTGACTTGTCCCTGCTCTTGTCGAAAACATTATAACAAGAACAGAATGCTGTAGAAGTACCAACAAATGTAAGAAAATGGAACCTAATTAACAGTTCTAAAAATAATAGGTTAACTGTCACAAGAAAGGTTTCTTACTCAAATTTTTAAGATTCAAATATGAGAATCCAACCCTTCAGATGGTGAAAGGCTCCACATATTGTTGTACAGAAAGATCGTAGGAGGATCAAGAAAAAAACCTCTTCCATTATACCTGCAGGTAAAATATATAAATCTTGAGAAGGTTTATTGACAAAATAGGTTCTTCTATAATGCTAATATCTGGCTATATTCCTATACAGGACTCTGGAATCAAGAAGTAAATGATCAAGGTAACAAAATGGCGTGCACTCCTTATGGCAGTAATGTCTGGTTCTCACATATGAATATACACCTCATATTTACACGTCTTGCAAGAGAATGAATGAGAGAGTCAAGAACACCAAATTTATTGATTTAGTGTGTTTGTGTGTGTGCAGGTGCATGCTTATATTTGATAAGTAAAAAATAATCATACGTATTGAAAATTATATGTTTACTGTGCAAGTATTTGAAAAAAAAAAAACATTATCACAAAAATTTGATTAAGGAGCTTTCACTAGTGAAAAGTTATTGATACTTGATAGCCAAGGGGGGGAAAAAGAGGGAACAACTACAGCTCACTTTGAAGCAAATGATCTAGCATCTTCTATCTATGTATGTGTATATGAAAAATTATAATTAGGTAGGAGTTATGATATTTTCTTTGTACACTGACTAACTCCAAAACTTGAGACGGATGTGGAATATTTCTATTATATGTTGCTTGTAACAGAACATCCCATACCATGGTTGTTGGAGGAAACCAGTATAAGATGATGGCATCTGTGCTTCCATAGCACCCAAAGTTTCACCATGATAAGATCCTCTCCAAGCCACGACCTGAAATATGCAACTCCTAGGTCAACAGAATTGAAGAAAATTCTCACCATAACTCTAAAATTACATCACATTAATGGATCACTACAATAGGCAAGGCAATGAATCCTACCTGCGCAAAAGGTAGCCTACCAATAAAAAATAAAAATAAAAAACTAAAAAATAAAATAAATAAGCAGCTTGAAAGGTTAGTATATCTATCATGAATAATCATTTTCCCATCCTCCTTGCATTGACTATTCTAGTACTACCTACACATGTAGACACGAGACAAGGTGAGAAGAACATCGAATTCAGAACATCATTCTAAATTCGACTCTATGGGATGCCAAATTTATAAATTTTGCCAAAATAGTGTGCTCTCACTACCATTTGTTTTCTCAACCCGTTCCAGTATTGTTAAAGAAATTAATGAAAATTCAAATTATGCTGCAAAAGAAATATGTATAAAAACTAGAAAAAATAGAACCATTTATTACTCTTCTGCAACAGATTTAATTATGATCCAGCTAACACTAGGTCTTACTCCGAAGTCACTTAATGAAAGGGATATTGTCCAAAAAAATTTGATTCACTCACAACAATGCAGTTGTGCATAAGTTGAATCTCATCATCACACGTGTTCCACAAATTATGTTAAACCAATAATCTACCTAGAAAACTGCTTAGTTAATGCTGGCTTAGAGGAAGGAGTTCACATCAAACCTCAATGAGAAAACTTCTGAATGTGCACAATTTCTTAGTTCATTAGTTTACGTAAAATATTTTGTGGATAGAGATATCCGATGTTATCTATTAAAAAAACCTGGTACTCATTGAGTACACTTCACTATCCAAGTAGTATGTCAAGCTGGAATTGGAGTATGTTATTTTACAAGTGGTTAACAGACTATTAATTTTGCAGTACATGTACAAAGGTTGGAGAACAATGGGTGCCAGGTGGAGAAGCTTAGGATTTTTTTAAACTAACATAACTGTTTCTTTTGCTGGTTTCAGGGAGCAGAGCTTTTATAAAGTCAGAATTCACACATTAAAAATACTTGTCTAAGTGGTTACATACAAAAGAATTCTTGTTATGATACCAAATTAATGGCAATGAAGAGAAGACTTAATGTGACCCACCACAAGCTCTGGATGTCTCTCAGCTGAGTTGTCCTCCAGATGATCCAAAGACTTCCATGATCATAAGATAATTTACGGAATGCCATCTTCAATGCAATCTCAATTGCTGTCGATCTGTCACCCAAAACATATGTTTAAGAAGCCCAACCTGCATAAATGAACATCGGCCGTATATAAGCAAATATAGAGAAAACAAGGACAAGAGTTAGGATATAGGTGACAAATTTAAGTTTTAAAACAAACTTCGATTCCACATGTACCCCAGATAATGCTCAAATAAAAGATTGAACAGTGTGAACACTGGGTGAACAATCTTTGTCCTGACCTTCCATATGGAAGGCAAAAACTAATAACAGAATGTCTTTGCTCTCAATGCGAGGGTACCATAACAGTTGAAAAGATCAAAAAGTGCAAATGGACAATATTATGAATAGTCTAAGCATAAAGAGAGTGAATGAATCAACAACGATGCAAATGGGCAACATCAACAAACATAGAAGATACATAATATAATAGGCATCCATTCCAGGAATGACACAACCAATGATTTGGAAATTATAAATTTGCATGACGATTGTGAATTGTGTCAAAATTTGGCCACCAATCATCTAGAGTGAAATCGAGTCCCAGTGAAAACATTTAACAGAAAGATATTTACAAAGATGACCTGTAAAGTAGCATCAGGTCCTTGAGTCCACCAACTTGCACATGCGTCAAGTTGTTGAATCATAACATCATCATTCCGAGCCTAAAATAAAACAAAACATAGTTAGGTCGGCATGCTACGAAACGGTCAATAACAGAATAATTATCACCTAGGCAGAAAGTAACGGTCAAGCAAGACATATTCTGCCTTCATTGGTAATTCATGAAGCCACATACACATACCTTGAAGACCGAAAACTTTTCACCACATCGTGAATCAATCACTGTAACATCTCCTTCTGTTGCAATCTCTTAATTCGTTGAGAGTAGGCTGATAGCACTATTTCCATCAGCGAATCAAATACATTTTGAGCATCATCATACCATTGCATAAGGTCAACTGATAAGTCCTATGGAGTAGGCGACATAACTAGTACTGGAACACTAAAAAGGTGATAACAGTTACTATAACTATATTTTACATGGATAGTAGCAAATAGTAAACACGCCCGACAACAAAAACGTAGTTATCATACCAGTTAAAAGACAATGGCATGCAAATATGTTAGAAATGTTTGCATATATGTCTACATATAGGTGCGTATACATACAGACCACTATTAATAAGAATAATCAATTACCTGTCTCAAAAATATGATGCCAAAGGCACCTCATTTACAAGGCCATGATCCTCAAGAACAACAGCAACAACATCATAACCTCGGAGTTTCAAACTTTCATAACCTGAAATGGTTCCAGAAATACCACCAGTCGTCCATCTCCAACAAGAATTGCAGGTAGACTGAAAGGCCAGCACACCTGCACTAAATTCTCACATTTAGAATTTGATTGATTAATAATAACGATAACAGAGATATATTGAGCATATGTTATAAACTACAAATTTGAAGTACATGTACAAGTCACATTGAAGTGACCCAGAAGGCCCTGGACTGGCAACCCCACTAGCCGTTTCAACTACACAGAAAAAATCCATTTTCTCCTTTCTAACCCCAATTTCCAAACACCTCTGCAGCAATTCGAGCAAGCGCTTTCTCTCTTAGCCGCTAAGTGTGGCGATACGGGGTCTCCCTAAGCGTACATTGTCTTACAAACCAGCTCTGAAATCGGAGCATTCCCCGAACTTCCACCATCAACCTTGCTCGCTTCACACCAGTCCAAATCACGCATCCCCTTGTTGTGATTTGGCGGAACTTGGGGGGCAAAGATGGAGCTGGCGGTGGAGGTGGAGGCCTTGAGAACGCGATTGGAGGCGAAGAGAGAAATGTGGGGAGAGCGGCGGGGGCGAGAGAGGTGAGTTTGGAGAAGACGAAATGGGAGTCGGAGTCGGCCGGGCAGCCGGTCTGGATGGGCTTGAGATAGAGAGAAGAGCGACGGCAGGGGTGGTGGTGGTGCTTGGATAAGAGAGAGGAGGCGGCGGGGCCGGTGGAGACTAAGGTTTTACCGAAGGAGGTGTTAGCGGACCATATAATGAGGTAGATGGGGTGAGAGAGGGACGATGAGAGGCGGTGGTTGTGGTGGAGGGGTGGAAGCGGTTGTGGTCGAGAGGGGTTTGACGAAGTAGCAGCGGTGGCGGGAGTGGCGGAGGAGGAAAGAAGTGAGGGTGAGCATGGTGGCGGTGGAGGGAGGGGACGGGTTTGGTAACGGTTGGGGGGTTTTTCGATGGTTTGAACTTTGATGGGAGGGACAAAAATGTTGGTGGGAGTTGGATGTCAAATGTGTTTGTTATTCGCTTCATCTTCCAACGGTACACCCAAAGGAGAGAACTCGTGCCAACTGCCAACACAACATACAAACTGAAAAGAAAAATGATTCTCTTTCTTCCAAATTTGATTCTTCCCGCTTTTATTCATTGAAATAAGGGGAAGTCGATTACTACATTGAAGTTTCTTGATTTTTCAACATTTTATATGTTAAGTTTTTTCATTCCAGCCTAGTACCTAAAGTTTTTGGAACACTTTCATACATTTTTTTAAGCTTTTTATTAAAGCAATCGTTAACTTGTGATCTAGCGTTCGCATGGATAATGATTGAGGGTCAAGTGTCAATCTAAACCCATGTGAATATTATAAGATTTAAAAAATTTAAACATTAAACCCAACAAACCCAGCATACCCAATAAACCCAGCAAAACACAATCTCTCTCTAATGGCATAGATATTATCTTAGAATTATCAGGTAAGTATCCTTGATTAATGGTGATGAGGATTCCTTACTTGTTTGAGTTGTTCTTTAGTCAGGATGAAGGCATTCTTGTCTTCCTTGAAAAATAGTCCACATGTCGTCTTCAAGATTTTTGTGATTATTTTTTGCTCCACAACAATGTTGAAACACATGTCGCATGTCCAAGGTAGAAGACATTGTCGAAAAAAACGTGTTGTTTGGACTATGATGGCTTCGCGGCTTGGTGGGGCTTGGTATCTCGGCGCGGCTTTAAGCGTGGCTCCAGTGCAAACTAAGATTTTAAAATTCTCTTTTTTTCTGTACTTATTCACACAATCATCAAATTCACAACAAAAATTTGCATAAAATAATGCAAACACAATTTAAGCAAAATTATAATTCGAAATGCGTAAAAGTTGTGGTTCATGCATCATAGTAAATATTTCATGCAATCAAAGATAAAAAAAAAAATATTGACAATTAAGACCGTGATTTAGAAGAACCTAGATTGTGTGATGAGGTTTGTGAACTTGTTCGTAGGAGTTCCTCCACCATTGTCAGATTTCCATCTTCAACATGTTGTACCACATTCAACATAAAAATAATGAATTGAATCAATAGCAAGTATTATTAATTCAATAAAAATGAAAAGTAATCATAATAAGAATGATTAAAACGTAATGCTACCTGATCAAAGATCGACAAACTCTCATTAGTTCAACATCAAGAATGTGGTGATAACGTGTTGTGAACTAAAATTTAGAGAGAGAAAGAAAGAGGGTTAATAGAAGGGTTATGTGCTGTGATTCCTCATGCCTAGTGCATTTATTTATAGTAATAAGAGAGTGAGAATAACTTACTCTCCAAGTAATACAAAGTGTAACAGAAAATATCTTCTAAATTCCCAAAGATTCCTATCTTACGTCTACTTAAATTTTATGCAATAATAGTATGTGAAATATTAATTACGCCACTTAGTACTACGGTTTAGTGGTATTCCTCTTCACTTATAAGTGAGAGGTTTTAGATTCGATCCTCGCCAAAGTCGAATTTGAGCCACATTATTGCTAGCCCATTGTGAAGCTTAGCCCACTCTCTCACCCATAGATAATATCGTTTATTAAAAAAAATATTAATTACGACAATTAAAGTATTTTCATGAATCCCCACTCAGATTACAGTACGGTGGTATTCCTCTTTACTTGTAAGTGAGGGGTCTTGAGTTCGAAACTCGTAGATGGCAAATTCAATTGCATTTTGGGGCTTAGCCGAACTCACCTTCCTTTTATTGTAAAATATATTGTCGTACTAAATAAATAAATATATATATATATATAAAATACCAAAATGGCCCAGAGACGTCAAAGTAATTAAAAATGTTTAATCTTGTTTTAATTTATTATTAGGTTTATAAACAGGAAGTGAATAAATATATAAAGAGAACAACACAATAATTATAAACTAAAATAAACAAAGATAAAAAGGGTAATTAAAGACGTCAATAAAAAATGATAATATAGGCATAAAACAGGGAAATAAAGTCACATTAATTTATTAATCTTCAACTTCAATGTTACATAATAGCACCAAAGTTGATAAGAGAGACAGTACTCGAACACCCAGACACTCAAAACACTTAATATATTTTTACAAAGTGAAAGTTTTTCTGCGTAGTACCAACTTAGCTCAGAGGCTCTATAAATAGAAATCTAAAAGCAAACCCAAATGCCAGGTGTAGCACACCTATCGGAGCATCAAAAAGCAACCTACAATAATGAGCGACATCTTCACTTTTTTGCAATGACACTAACATGGCTTCACGTGGAGCATCAGAAGGAATCTTGAACAAAGCACAAACCAACAAGCAACTACAGGAACCAAAGGGCAAGTATTTAGAAAAAGAATGGATGTACCATAGAGCTGTTGAACAAGCTGAAAGGATTAATTCACGTAACTCAACTGTATTGCAGTACTTTGGTGGAGCTCTTTCCCCTGAGATGCAACCTCCAAAGGTACATACACATCATAGCACGGTATTATATATTACACAGTTATGACATTCCGACCTGAAATATTTATTTAATATTTAGACATATCCCCGCATTCACTGCTATCAAGGTTGTATAGGAGGGATGTAGACATACATCACAGACTAGTTAGTGATGTGGTGAATATGCTATATGTGTGTGTGTGTGTGTGTGTATGAAATTATCCATGGTTTCCTTTTTCCGCTATACATTTCTTTTTCAAATGTAAAGACCATCCTTTGCAGCTTTGGTCAATGGTCTTCAGGTGGATGGACCTGAGTGATTGGTTATCATACAGGTACTTGAATCTACTAGCCAGTCATTCGATATGTGAACCTCTAGTCCTAGTCATTTTTTACTTGAATTTATTGAACAAAGTGATATAGTTATATATCTTTAGCCACAGGGGATGATACATGGAGTCTGTACGACAGTGTGCAAGTGGACATATCTTGGTCATGCACATATGCAGCTAAACAATGAGAAAGATTATTGAAATATGGAAGCTTGTGAATGGGATGATGATTTCTTGGAGGAAGATTGGATTGGGTGATCTTGTAGATGGTCATCATGCTAAGATAGGTAAAGACTTGTAGCCAAGCTCTCAATCTGTCTTCTTGACGGTGGGAGATGTAAATGTAAAACCCTGTAGTTTTCTAACGAACCCCCGCCTTTGACAAGTTTGGGTTTGCTGATTAGTGAGAATTTAACGAGGTCTTAAAAATCTAGCGACTTTTTCATTAGTTATTGAGTGCACAACACCTTATTCTTTTTCATTAGTTATCAAGTGCACAACACCTTATTCCTTTTCAGTAATTTTTTTGGAATTATGCAGTGCATATGCATATCCCTGCATATGGATTGTTTAAAATTATTTCTCCTACCCCTAATAGACTGTCATATTCATTGTTTTGTCAACGTTGATGAAGCTTTAGAAGTGCATGACTATATTTACATTGGAACACGGGAATTATGCATTATGCAGTGCATATGCGTATCCTTGCATATGAATTGTTTAAAAATTATTTCATCTACCACTAATTCATTGTATTGTCAATGTTGATGAAGCTTTAGAAGTGCTAGGGATTAGGATTCTTTGTTGAAGAGAAAAGCTCGTGCTATAATTTAATGATGAAATGTCGTTACTTGTATTCTTCTCCCATTGGAATGTTGCTATGATTTAGTTTTGTGGAGTTTTCGTAAGTTTCTAAGTTTCACGGTAATGTTGCTTTTTATCTTGTTTTTGTATGTGCTTTTGCAGACTTCTTGTCTGCCCTTGTATTTTTATTGATTAGTTGCAATAAAAATTTATTTGTATCGAAAAACAATAAATAAATGATTTGATTCGTGATCTTCTGTACATACACTTGAATTTGCTTCAACTCTGCTTTACTTAATTATGCCTTTCATCTGAAAATAGTTCATAAGTCAAACTTGACTGTATCGGCAATGCATTATTTGTGTCTTGGTTATTGCGCTTATTCTTTCAAATGCTTTGTGCTACTGTTGGGTACTTTTGGCTTTGGTTCATAACTTGAGATTGAAACAGGACGAAGTGTAGCCTTCCCTGGCCATCCTCTGGGTTCTGGTCTCACATCAACTGCTGCAAAGGCAAGATATTTTGTACTGAAGATTTCACATTGCTTTCAAGTGGCGCTCCCTTGAGGTCCATGAACTATGCATACACATTTTATTTGCTGCTAGAGTATGAGCACATCCTTTTTTGGTGGCTTCGGAAGTTTGGAGGGTGATTTCACATGATTTATTTTCTTGACTCATCTGCTGTGGTTAGTTTTTTTATTCTTTACAGCAATTTGAATTTCCAGGAATTAGGCCTTATAGCAGGAATACCTGTTGGAACTTCCCTAATTGATGCTCATGCCGATGGTGTGGGGTAATGGAAAGTGTGCCTGGGACAGATTCTGAGCCTAAAGGTTGCCAAGTCCTATCCCTTTTTA